>JAZKJV010005589.1:0-493307 GCA_037367405.1 Ottelia alismoides | reverse complement strand
TCATTTGAACTTTGATATTCATGTGTCAAGACCTTTGCAAAGAAGATAGAATTTTTTTTTAGTGAGAGAGAGAACTTTGATTAGTTTATTTTTCTACATCATTTATAGGGTCTTTCTGAACCCTCAAAACTTGTAATAATTGGACGGGACTTGTTGTGGTGTATCGGGTATGTTTCAACCCCTTCTGTGTGGTTGGGACCCGGCTTGAGTGGTGTGGGAAATGGGAACATATACACTAGCTTATTTATTTATTATTGATTGTGCTCATAATTCTTATATCACACTTTCACTAACTACACGCACTATATATTGTTCTATTTAGACAAAACATGAAATCAATTCTTCTCACTAATAGAACTATTTGCCTAAGGCATTTTTCCTCTATGCATATCATTTATTGTGAATTTAAATTTGTTGTATTACATCATGCATGAAGAACATGAGCAATCATTGTAAGTCTCCTTCTTAAGCATGCAACATTGACTTATGCTTGTAGTGGTTTTTTTCCCTCCTCATTTTTTACAGCTTACAACCTAGGAATTAAAGGAATTGGGACTTCTCGTTAGGAGTGATATTTTTTTGCTCAATTAATACCTCAATAATGATCCTAGTCTAAAATTGGGACTGCTAATCAAGGGTGAGTGCAAATAAAATTGACATAAAACTAACCCTTGTGTCTAGCGGAGAGAAAACCACTCATTGTTTGTAAAGACAAGATCGCACACTTAGGGTAGAGCCACATATCTTATATTTTCATTTAGACTACAGTTTTTAGAAACAACTAGATACTTTTCAGTAGGGAACATGGGTATGATATGTACTTCCCTTAGCAGATAGAGTAGTTTAAAGGACACTATGTAAGGCACCATCCTTAAGTAACAGGTAGTCATTTTACGATTCGTACTTACACCTATACTGGGTGAAAGTAGGTTCAACTAGCTATATGAATCTGGTACGGACTTTGTGAATAATTTCGATACCTAACAGCTCAGTTTAATCTTCAAGATTATGTGATAATTTAAAATTAAAATTAAAAAGATAAGAGAACGAGCCCTGACGTGCCTTCACCAGTGTTGAGTGGGTGAATTGATGAGTTTGATTTGTGTTTGTTTTGTGTGAGTCTTCTGTAGATTTGTACTTCTCGTATATTCTCTCTCCTAAGTAACTCTTTGAGTTCCAAAACTGCTCTTTTCATTAGAGATAGATTCTTCTAGAGTTCTTCATTCGGACTTTGTGAACAAATCCCCAATCTCTTCATGTAACTCATCTCCTTTATTTCTAGATGACCCTTTTCTTGAAACTCCATGGTATGGGGATGACCCTTTTCTCCAAACCATGGTCCAATCTTCATCTATAGGGATTAGTCAACCCCTGAAAAACTCTCTCTCCTACTCCTCTACGGCAAGGAAAGTTATATCTTTGGCAGAACCCATAAGCATTTGAAGCATGAGCCTAACTCAAATTTATCAGCATCTGAAGGTCCATAAGAAGTCATGATGCCTCCAAAGAGGAACCCTGATGAGGAAGAGAACGACAATGACTCGATGCGAGCACTTTTGGTTATGATAACCATTGTTGAACAACACAATACACTACTTAGAGAACATATGGTAGAACTGCAATATGGAGAAGCTACTATTGAAGATACGTACCTCCCTGAATTAGATGAAGACTATAATTGGTTGAGGCTTGTACCTCTCCAAGATGTGTTCGAGCACAAATCGCATTTCCTCGCATTGTTGCCTAAGTTCGGAGGAAAAAATCATGAAAACCATATGCCTTCCTCTGTGACTTCGAGCTAGTCTGCGACAACCTGTGCCACCATAGGGATAGTCAAGACTACATAAGGCTGAGAGTTGTCCCCTTTACCTTGACTGATAATGCAGCTTATTGGCTAAAAAAATTAGGGGAAGTGGTCACCTCTTGGGCCACCTTTAAGACCATGTTTCTTAAGAAATTCTACCCAGCCAGTAGAATAAATAAAATGCGGATCAACGAGCTTTTCCAAGCACCTGAGTGAGCCATTTCATGAAACATATGAAAGGTTCACAGACCTAATCCAGAATTACAAAAGGGCATGTAATAAGCAAAATGATCTTTGTCCAAAGTCTTGTCAGTGGTCTAAGACTTGAGACCCAAGGGTTAGTAACTTCATCCTGTAGAGGAACTACATGGGACGCCACGAGGACTCCATCTACAAGGTTTTCGAGAGGCTAGCAGAATCCAGCCTAGCACAAATCACCAGCCATGCGTACATAGCTAGCTCCAAGAAGATTGTTAATAATCTGTCGACCGACTAGAATGTCGACATGGAAATAATAGCTGATAATCTGACCATGGTCGAACATATCTATAAGAAGGTGGTTGAACTCCACAAATCATCTGATATTAAGAAATTGGCTAAACTACCTAAGCAAATGGAGGAACTGGCTGACAGGGTATCTAAGATTTAAATGCTTGCCCTGACTTCACGACATGCCCCCATTCTCCAAATTCACTACATTCAAGGCAAAGGGGTAGAGCAACAAAACCATTGTGGTAGATCAAGTCTTTTCCATTAAATAGAAGAAACCTCTGCTCAAATAGTTTACGAGGAACCTCTACAAGTCATGGAGATAAACAAAGTCTGGTATAACCATATCCTGTCAATAGATCAGATCCAAACTCTACTCCAAACACTCGTCCAACACAGTCTCAGCCCATCTACCAGCCTCAACAGCAACAACGACAACAATGTCAGCAGTACCGTTCGGGTTATCAGAACCCCCAACCTCAACAGTAGTATCAATGCCAGGGCTAGCATAGCTGATTCAGACAGCACCAGCAACATCAGGCCAAGAAAGGCCAAGGGTCTTCCTCTTCTTCGATCTCTCCCGAACTCCAGTGAGTGCTAGACAAACATCATGATATGAGTTGACATCAATAGACTCTCTCGATGGAGAGATGTGTTGACTGCACCCCAAATCGTGATTCCATCACAAGACCACTAATCCAAATAGCCTCAGACAGAATCATGTCTTAGTCTCTGAATGTTCTTTACCTAAATACGAGATCTTTTTGCATTATGACACATATCACATTTCTCTTAGGAGCGGAAAGACTGTAGCCATGCATGATCGAGCAAAAGAACACTATGACATAGACCTAGTGTCTATTAATTCACACAATTTTGGGGAAGAAGAGGAAGAGAGGCATGAGGAGGATAAAGAAGAAGTCTCACCCACACCCGTCAAGCACTATACCACTAAGGACATAGGAGAGCAAGGTTGGAATCTGAAGGAGAAGCATCACCATAACAATAATAAAACCATCCATCATCCGCCAATTTCCCTATTTTAAGTCAAGTCGGTCCAAGTCCTGTACATACTTTTTCATCTAATAAAAGTGATGTTTTCTATCATGATCAGCCAATTCCTTTCCCTTGTGCTCTTACAGTTGGAAAGAAAAAAAGCACAAAAAATCAAGGTCACTTTGTCCTTAGACGAGATGGTAGAAAGACCTAACTTTAAAAGAAATGCCTTAAGATAAGATGCACACCATTAAGGACAAGCAGAAAGAACTCAAGCCGAACATAGAAACATATCCTATTTATTGCTACATCTCGGTTACTTAGAAGTGAGCTACCATGGAACAAAAGAGACATGGGTGCATACTTTGTGACAAGCCAGATCAATGAAATAAAGTTTGTCGGAACACTATTAGACTGATTCCTCCATCAATCTCAAGCCCACCACTCTATATGAACATCTTAATCTAGGTCCTCTTAAGAAGTCTAGATCTGTACTCTAATTCGTAGATTCATCAACTAAAAGACCTAAGGGGGAGATTAGAAATGTTGTCATCAACACAGAGGGACAAAATTATCCAATAGATTTCATGGTACTTGACACGAATGTCCCTAGAAATTGGAAAGATTCTCGAATGATATTAGGGTGGCCTTTCCTTAGGACCGCATGAGTTCTATTTAATTATACATCTGGGAGAATCTGGTTTGGAGAAGTTGAACTTGAAAAAAGCAAACTAGGTTTCAAATACCTGACACCCGATCTAGCATCGAGTCTGGAAATTCATATCTTGAGGTAGAGGAAACTATAGAAGCAAGAGTTGAGCCATGGAGACAGAAACCGACCACAATGATAGAATCACTCTCATTGGAGATGACATTGTTGATGAATTAGTTTGCCAGCTCATGCATGCATCAAACTACATTCCCAGAGACTCAGAGGTCCCTCTTGACATGTCAGTCTATTCTGTTTCTGGACAATCATGAAGTGAGGTTGACGGATCGATCATGGTGTTTGCCAAACAACATTTACCTTTAGTGATTCGGCCCCTGAAATAATTCAGTCGTCGGTCGATAATGTTACACAGAACCCGTCCACATCACAACCAGAATCAGCAACGATAGAGACATATTTTGTGAATGATACCGATTTACTAGAGCTCAAACTGTTGGCCCCTACTTATAATTATGCCTTCCTTGCAGTACCTAAGGGAAAGTTTCCGGTCATCATCATCTGACGTCTGACTGAATAGCAGGAAATCTGCATTCTCGAAGTTTAGAGAAAAATCACAAGTCATTAGGCTGGATATTGTCATATCTCCAAGGGATTAACCCCGATCTTTGTTCACACCATATATACCTTGAGGAAAATACTAAACCCTCCTGTGAATTCCACTACAGGCTGAATCCAAATTCATGGAAAGTGGTTGAGACTAAGACAGAAATGGTGTGGAGCAGGGTTCATTTATCCCATCTCGTACTCCAAATGGGATACATACACGTAGTCCCGAAGAAGTCAAGATCCCAGATCATCACCAATGATGAGGTAGAGGATATTTCAACATGAGTACCCATGTCATGGCATGTTAGTGTGGATTACTGACACTTGAATGCCGCGACTAAGAAGGATCACTTCCCACTGCCATTTATTGATCAGATCTTGGAGAAACTAGCGGGAAGAGAATAATTTTATTTCTTAGTTGAGTACTCGGGCTACAACCAAGTATCCATCGCCCCATAGGATCAGGAAAAAGATTACTTTTATGTGTCCTTTCAGCATTTATGCATTCAAGAGCATGCCTTTTGGGTTCTACAACGCCCCCAGCACCTTTCAGCGATGCATGATTCAACTTTTATCGAAATGGTTGTAGATTTCGTGGAAGTCTTTATGGACGACTTTTCGGTCCATGGTGATTCATTCAATGATTTCCTAGTGCGCCTAGATCGAGTAGTCGAGAAGTGTAGGGAAGCGAATATGGCGCTCTCTTGGGAGAAAAGACAGTTTACGGAAAAAGAGGGCATCGTGTTGGGGCACGTCATCTCTAGGAAGGGAATGAATGTTCA
This sequence comes from Ottelia alismoides, assembly GCA_037367405.1. Taxonomy (NCBI): domain Eukaryota; kingdom Viridiplantae; phylum Streptophyta; class Magnoliopsida; order Alismatales; family Hydrocharitaceae; genus Ottelia; species Ottelia alismoides. The sequence goes on along the minus strand of JAZKJV010005589.1, from coordinate 487,960 downwards.
CCCTGCCAAGGTGGATGTGATCAAGAAACTCAAGCCACCTACCAATTTGAAACAAGTGTGGTCTTTTCTAGGGCATGTCAAAGGATTTTTTAAAAATTGCATGGTCACTAAATGAGCTCACACCGAGTTCCTTTTATATTATAAGTGACTTGAGACCTTCGATCTACTCAAAAAGAAAATCATTGAGACTCATGTACTACAAACCCCTCGACTGGTCTCTTCCCTTCGAGATCATGACAGACGCTTCAGACTTTGCAGTAGGGGTTGTGTTAGGACAGAAGAGAGATGGAATCTCTATGCTATTCATTATGCAAGCAAAGTTTTTGATCGAGCTCAGAAAAACTATATAGTGTCAGAAAAGGAAATGCTTGTAGTAGTCTTTTCCCTTGAGAAATTTGGTTCTCTACTTCTAGAATATAAGGTGATAGTATACACAGACCACTCAACCATCCGATACTTAGTGGTGAAAAAAGTCACAAAGGCACGTCTCCTCAGATGGAAACTCTTGCTTCGGGAATTTGATTTGGATATTAAAGATAAGTATGGAGTAAGGAATGTGGTGGTTTATCATTTATCACGGATCCAAAAAGACAAAATCCCAGATTTAGAATCTATCCGTGAAACCTTCCCAGACGAGTCAATTTCTACTACTGACTCTCTCCCATGTTATGCTGACATGGTTAACTATCTTGTCTCCAAGAAAGGTCCCCAGGTTGTCCCAAGTACAGAATCAACCGACTCAAGTCAGAAGCCATACACTACCATTGGGAGGATCCATTCCTTTTCTTTGAAGGATCAGATTGCATATGGAGGAGATGTATTCCACGGGAGTAATACCAAAGTATCCTCACTCTATACTACACCTTGGAGGTAGGAGGACACCAATCCAGAAAGAGGGCCGCTAAGAAGATACTATAATGTGGATTTTACTGGCCGACCTTATTTAAGGATGCCTACAATTTTGTCAGGTCATGCATGATCTGTCGAAGAATGGGAGGAATCATTGGTCCCAAAGATGCCATGACTATGCAACTGGTGATCATTTGTAATGTATTCGATGCATGGGTCATTGACTTTATGAGACCATTCCCTAACAGTCAAGGATTTGAATATATTCTTCTCGCTGTAGACTATCTATTTATGTGGGAGGAGGTCATCCCTACTCGAGTTGTAGAGCAAGACCACCTGTAAATTTTTGAAAGATCACATTATTTCGAATGGTATATGGAAAGTCATGTCATTTGCTTGCAAAACTACTGCATAAATCAGAATGGGCAATCAAAAAGATCAATCGGAATAGTCACCAAGGAAAGAAGAATAGAGATATGGATTTAAATGAACTATCAGAGATCAGAAATCATTCATATGAAAACAACACCATTTAAAAGGATGGAGTAAAGAAATGTCACGACAAGCACATCTGAACAAAGAGCTTTGTCCCAGGACAGAAAGTGTGGTTGTTTACTACAGTAGTGAAAATTTTCCAAGGTAAAATGAAATCCAAATGGATGGGACCCTTCATCTTGAGAGAAGTTCACAATAACGGAAGTGTTGAGATCTCAGATATTGTAGACAACACGCAAATTTCTATAGTCAACGGTCAACTGCTTAAACATTTTGTCAAATTAAGTAAGCAGTTAGTACAAGTTGAGCATATCTCCTTGACACTAAGCACTATGCTAGACGAAAGACTCATGTAGACTGGTTGAACCACCTCTTTCATAAAAAAGTTTGTTAACCTTTTGTATATCCATCACTCTGCTTATCGACTTGGTTCCCCATTTGTAATTATCCAATCATACTTAGGCTAACCTGAGCCTTAGTACAGGGGAACTTGTATCACTATGTATACATCACTTCTATTCTTTTCTTCTCACCCTCGACTACATTTCATGCTTTTATGCTATGCTTAGGCCCTCAAAAGTCTAAGTATAGGGGGGCAAGTCAACTTCTATTTTTTTTTTGCTCAACTATACTTAGTACGAGCTGTGTCTACATTTCACTTTGTGCCACGAAGGCATAACACAAGCTAAGTGTAGGGGATGTGGTTGTATATATTATATATACTTTATACATAGCTCGTACTTTAATCGTTTTCATCAAAAATTGGGTATGGGTACAAGTTGTGTATATTATGTATATTATATTAAATTTGTTGTTGTAAATAACACTTGTTTTCAAAAAAACAAAAAAATACTAACTCAAGGTTTATCCCTAATATTTTCACTATAACTCAAGACTCGAGGAATGAAAGAAAGACATGCTTTTAACGTTCTTTCATTCAGAGTTAATCATCCTTAGTCATTAGGGTTTGAGACTTAATAATCCACACTTCCCCAGTTTGAAAAATATGAGTGCTATATCGAATGCTTAATCTATACCTTTAAGAATATGATCAGCACATCACTTGCACAAATGAATGAATAATGAGACGAGTTGAGATTTTACTTGAAGGATTGATACTTGAGATTTGAGTCTAGACATGATTTTATGATACTCGAGGATGGGATAAAGACAATGAAAGCTTCAAGAAACCTAAGTGTCAGCAACCCCTAGCCAGTATGTGAATAAGTCTGCATGTTATATCTTGATATTGACCTATGTGCTCGTGTGTGATGAAACTAAATAACTGTTGATTAATGTGCCCCAACTCTTGGTAAAAGAAGTTGAGCTAGCCAAAAAGAAAAAGGAAATAAAGAAATAATGAAAGAATAGAGATCTCAAACACAAATTCAAATTTCAAAGAGCTTCAATCAAAGGAAAACGCTCCCAACCATTTTCGAACTGTCTACTTGGACCAAATCTATATGTCCAAAGAGTTAGCTAGCACCTAAAAAGGCATTGCCATGTATAGTGATACCAATTTGGGTGTCGAAGGTATCTTAGACACTAAAAAGATGTAAATCCAGTGTACTCCCAAGAAAACAAGTGCAGACGACTCCAAGCTCTCTTGACGAACACATTGATCAAAAGACAAAAATATACATGTGTTGAGTAATAAGGCACTCTAGAGGTTCCTTGTTCCAACGTGAGGGAGAGAATAAAATACACAATCCTAAGAACTCTATCATTTGGCCTTCCATATACACTTTCAAATCTAACAAACTATTGAGACGATAGATTGAATACAAGAACTGATTTATTCCTAGTGTTGAGTATTAGGTCTTGAGGAAAGTCTCTTGGATCAAGACTTTGAGTGACATTTTCACTCGAGTCTCATGAAATGCAGTACACATTAATTGTCATATACTTTATACTTTATGTACAAGAAGAGTGTGTGATAATTCGAGAAGTTGGATTTCTTTTGACAAGAGCACTTAGAATTTTAGAACCTCTAGAATCCCAGATTCTTAATAAGACAAGTCATGAAATTCGTGCATGCACATTTAGGGATTCAACCATCTAATTCACTAAAATTTGCTTGGAGACAAGAAAAGAGTTAAGTATAGGGGTGTGATGAATCCATGATTCATATACTTTATATGGATGTTTTAGAAAAATCCTCCTAATAAATCACTAATTAAACCCCTTAAAATCAATTTATTAACACTCACTAATTGTGCTTAATTAAGGATTAAAATCTATAAATAAAATAACCTTGTTTTTTTACCTTACTTGAGTTTATTATTTTATGTGTAAATAATAAATATTTTAACTTGATTCTCTCTCTAATTTATTTTTTATTGATTAACTAACTTTTCATTAAGAATTAAACTTGTAAAAAGAATGAAATTAAAAGAAATCAAACATTGTATATTTTGTACATATTTACTCTTTGTCAATTTTACTTTATCTTTTTCTAACCTACAAAAAATCCATAAAAAATAGATTAAGTATGTACATTTGTATATAAATTAATTCACTAATTAAAATCAAATTCAAAATCCAAAAACATAAAATGCAAAAATGTGGTATTTTATTATCTATAGAGTACCTCCAAAAATATTTACAAAAGTTGTAGATCTCTTCGAGATGACAAAAATATGTTTTGTACACTTGACCTCTTTTGATTTTTGGTCCTTCACGAAAGTATGTACATATTTATCATTTTTTGATTTGATTTCATCTGCTCTTTATTTTTACTTTTCTTTTGATTTAATTTAATTTTATTTTATCTTTATTTTTTAGCTTTTATTATTTACTCCTTATTTCTATTTTATTTTTTTATTTAATTTTATTCTATTACTTTTTTATGGTTTTTATTTTTATTTTTTATTCTTCTTTCTCCCTCTCTCACTCTCTCTCTATCTAACACATCCATCCAGGAAACGTGCTGCGCACATGACCTGCCCCCATCATCTCCCTCTCTGGTCACGTGTGCAGCACGTGACACGAATAGCCTCTTAGGTCACGTACATGCACGTGACCCCGCCCCTCTCCTTCCTCTCCGCAGCCATTTCCTTGCCCTCTACCTACAATGGTCAGCGTCACTCGTTGTCCCCTCTCTCGTCACGCCTCCGTTGTTATGTGCCACTCCTTCTCCTCTGCGTAACAACCATCACCCCCAGTCGTTCCTCTCACTCCCTCCTATAACCCCCCCGTGCCAGCCACCATCGCCATCCACCACTATAGGAACTCCTCCTCTAGCTCCATTATTTTGCCCAGGTGATAGCAGGCAGACCTATTGTCGAGCGACGATGGAGAAGGACATCAAATGTGATCAAGAGAGGCTTCTTCGCCATGTAGCATCTCATACGAGCAGTTGAGCTCAGGACTTCTCTCCATCTAAGTTCTTTTAACGAAGACAAGAGGGGAACTACCTCCTCAACATGGCGACACCACCTCCTCCACTCTCTGATCACCTCGCAACCTCAGGTATCTCCAAAGACTTAATATGCTTTATTCTCCAGTCGTTCCTCAGAGAAAACTCATCTTCATCATCCCTGAATCATGACCTCATGACACCCCTCCATCTTCAGGTCCCTATGTCTCCCCTTCAACCTCTCATATCCTCTTCCACCTCCGGCCTCGCAAAGGCTAGAGCTCGAGCTCCTCTTCTTCCATCCGTGTAGGATCATAGACCCCCCCCTCTGTTTTCCTTCTTCAATTTCAGCAACCTATGTAGGCATTCGGGATGCCCTCCGCCCGATCTTGCCCCCAATAGCGACTTACCGCCCACGATCCTCTCTCGACCGACTCCACCTCCATCGTGTGCCATGGTTGACCTCGCCAGCCACTCGATGGAGCCCAAGATATTCCATCCACTGACCTCCTTCGACTTCCAGCAATCATTGGATCAAGGGCCAACCCTTGATCCAATGATTGACACGTTGCCACACTAGACATCCCGAGCCTCGTCCCAAGCCTCAAGGCTTGGGTCCCCGAAGCTCCCATCACTGCCACCTAGAGGCCTAGTACCTGAGCCTCTTCCTCGAGCTCCAAAGCCTGCCACCAGCACCCGAGCTTGGTGAAATATGTGAGGCACACCTACTTTGGGGGTAACTTGTGATGGGGCCCCCGTACGTTTCATTATCTACGCTAGAGTCCCCGCCAGCTAGGAGGTACTGTGAGGCACGTGCCCCTTGGTAAATTTACATATCCCCTCCACCTTTTGGAATATTGAATAAATACCCTCAGGAGGGGTAATTTACATGAAGACCCCTACGAGTTTTGTAAATTGAAGATATGTCCTCACAGGGATGTATAGGAAATAAAACTCACATTTTTATTACAGTTTAGTCCCTGAATTTTAATCTCATCATATCATGCTCATTCGAAATGCAATTTTCGCGAAGAATATGTTGTTTTGAAGCTTAGGCAATGCACTATTATTTATATATTAGATTAATCTGAAGAAAATTATTGATTATTATTTAAGGAGACTATTGCATGATGATTTTTGACATTTTGTGCATTATGTTATAGATAAAACTGATCTACTTTGTAGGGATTCTAATGAGGATTTTAATTTGATCAATCATTTTGTGATTATTGAGAATCATTCTTTAAGGATTTAATTTTTGCAGGGGACTCGATAGTGGAGGTTTCATTTTATTAGTTCTTCTCGACAATTGATCTTACTCTTTGAAGATTAATCTTTGTAGGGGTATTATAGAGGAGGATTTAATTTAATTCTTGATATTTGATGTCATTGAACTCTATTTTCTTGAGGATTAAATTAGAGAGAATTTAAAGATCAAATCGTTATGTGATCTCATTAATTGAAAGATTAATAGAGTGATTTGCACTCTCCATACAACTTAGATTCAAATTGAACATCTTTTCTTGGGAAAACATCCTTTCTATTTATGACTCTTTTCAAGGATATTAATTAATTTATTTGGATTAAAAATTCCAGTCACATATCATGTGCTTATCCTCTTTGTTTATTTTACATCGTATTTTCATCACATTTCCTTTTTTAGTTTCTTCTTCACGATTAGTTAAATATTTATATTAATTTAAAACCACACAACTAGATATATTTCGTTCCATGTGTTTGACCATGGTATACTTGCCAAGTAAAATATTCCACATATTCATATTTGTGGTTGTTGACTGAGCGTATTTTTCATCCTACACTAAAATATTAGATTATTAAAGAGGAGAGATTTTATGTTCACCAATATCATCCAAGCACCAACCACTATGGTTCAACCTTTGAACCAATAATTGTACGATTATTAAGATAGCCATGATACATAACCTTAATTATACTAAGGGACCTTATAAGTGCATTCATTCCGTTAATCTCACACAAGGAGTGAAATAACTCAATAACCTTTATTGATATATCAAGGATTACAATAACATCTATTATAGAAATGGTTCTCCTCGGACTCCCATTGCTAACAATAATATCAATTATGTCATTAATAATTACGAATCAAATTCAACAATCCAATATAAAATGTAAATTTAATTTACAATTAATTGTTCATTGTGAATCCAATTCTCATCAACATTTAATTCGTGAATACTATTTATAATTAAATCTCTCCAACATATTATAACTTACATTTGTAATATTTAAAATTATTATGGATAGTGATATCCACATTAATCATTTTCCTAATAATTAAATCATATTTAATTATGTTAGATGGCTATTATTATGTAGTGATATCCACATTATAATTAAATCACATTTAATTATCAACTTTGCAGTGCTCAAAAACATTATCAAAAATAGAATTATTCTTGAACTCTTTCAAGAATAGTGTGCTTTCTCGACTTAGATATTGAGATTATATCTCAAATCCAGGTCTAAGGGAGCTCTCAAAGTTGTTTGATGAAATCAAATGGTAAATATATTCTTCTCATTGCATCTGAATCTCATTCAAATCAATATCCAACATTTAGACTAATATCATATTACTAATCTACTGAGTGGAGACACTAAAATCCAAACTTGTTTCATCACTCCCATGAAATGGAAGTGTCGTGGTTATACAATCATTTACAATTACATCACTTTTGAGTATTCTTAAAACCTGTACATCTTGCATATAGAATAAACCCAAAGTTTTAGATCATATTTAGACTACTTCCTCGAGATTTTTTCATTAAGTTTCTCATTCGATCATTGGGAGTTGGTATCGACCATATGCTTTCCAAAAGCATATATCATATCTGCAAATTATCGTCACGCTTCCAAAGCAAGATGACATGCATGTAATTTGATCGATCCCAATACCTCATGAGTGAGCTCATGTCTTCCTGTTAATAGTGAACTTGTATGATCCCTTTGAGGGTATAACTCATTTCCCTTGTATGTACACCAGTTCACCGGTGTATAGACCTTGATTAGGTCATCAACCTAATGGTTGGTCCAATGTACATATCTTTGATTAGAGGATGTGTGCCTATATCGTGACAGCATACGACATAGGTTATGGTCATCTTGTTAAATCTACTCTTTGACCCAACTTATGTGACACCTTTGAATTTCTATTCCTAGCAGAGGACCTACATCAAGAGGACAGTCAGATATTAGCCTTTAAGAGGAATTTCCATTTCACTAGTGATCTTCACATTTGACCCGCACACACAAAGCTTGGCAAATTGTAACCACGCCCCCTTGGATCCAACTAATACCATAAGAAGCCCCACCAGCTTGGTGACGTCATCTCACGAGCTTGTGACATGGGAAAATTGCAAGAGCACCCTTAGAACTTCCAAGACTTACACATAGAATCCCTACCTTCAGTAAAGTGCATAAAGAGGCTACCTTTTTCAGCAAATTATAGAACGATCCTTTATAAGGATATATATGCAAGTATTGTATTACTTTAATTACATATAGTTCATTTAACTTAAATAATTCATACTTGAGCTTATGTGATCGAATTTCTACATTTTTGATGTTATTTTGAAGCTTATTTAATCCCCTGTCATATTGAGCACTAAAATTATGTTTCTAAGACATTATTTAACTTAAATAAATTGAGGAGTTTATTTGTTAGTTTTGAGCACAACTATTCATAATCACTGATTTTATTGCTCAATAACTTCTACATTGATTGGGGTAATCCATTGGGAATGCAAATTGCCACATTAATTAATTAAATAATTTCTAAAATTAAATAATGGGAGTTTGGATTAATTGAATTGTTCCTGGCTAGCTTGATCTGGTATGTTCATCTTTCATCCTCATATTGCATCATTTTTGTCATCACCAAAAAACATAAAAAACTATATTTATTATCTCACAAATCATAGCATTGCATTATTTCCTTTGCATTGAAATTACTTGGCAAAAATCATGCATAATATTGTCTTTTCATAATTAATTACATCTTTAAAAAGAAAAACCCATAAAAATATAAAAAGAAGAAAAAACATCAAAAATATTCGTTCTTCATCTCTCTAAAACTGAATTTCTAAATTATTTAGAGATTAATTCTGAACCCTCTTTTTGCCTCCTTGAGTTCAACCATGGGGCTTGCCAGGTTAAATAAACAATAAACCACGACTGCATTAGATGACTAACTAATTAATTGGGGTTATTTCTTTGTTGATTATGAATGCCCGACTACAACATGACAACACATATACAACAGTTAATTTGCAATTATTAACAAGGGTAATTTTGGTATTGTCAAATGGCACCATTGTTAGGGAGGTATATGGTCTAGGGATAATTTTTAGAAAATTTAGAGTTAGGTTTTTCACATATTCGGGTAGTCTGACCCCTGGCTTTCTTGTATTTATCTCTCTATTTATTTTTCCAACATTATTTATTTATTTTTGTATATTTTCTGTGAACACCTCTCTGTTATTTGATCTTTTATTTTTTTTGTGCAAGGTACCCGATGGACATGGAATGACTTTCTTGGAAGCTGACGCAAATCGAAGCTACTAGACGTACGAAGAATTTATTTTCTTATTTCCGGAGAGCGAGAGTTCTTATTTAATTAATTTGTAATTAATTGCATATTTATAGTTCTTTTCAATTGGAATCTCATGTGTGTAAATAGGACTTGGATTATTGTTGTGGTGTGTTGGACCTGTTTCACCCTCGGGTGAGGACGAGGCCTGACTCGAGTGGTTCTTAAGTTAGACATGCACATATGTCTATTAAAGATACTAGAGTTCCATTGCTCATGCTCGTAGAACTTTGGACAATACTTTGCAGTTAATTGAGATGCACTTTTAGATTGTTCAATCTAATCAAATTTTAACTCACTTCTTCCCGGCTTATATAACTTTCTACTATGTTTGATTTTGTTGGCTTGCACTTCATCTAAATTAGATTTAAATTATTGTATTTCACCACATATGAAGATTGTGAGGAACCACTGTAAGTTTACTATCTGAGCATTCATCACTTTTTTTGCATGCATCACCTTTCTCGATTTCCTCCCCATGTTTTGTTACTTAAGATCTAAATAAAATCGGGACTGGAAGATAGATGTATATTTGTGCTCATCTTAATTTCAGTGATTACGTAAATAAAATTGGGATTGCTAGAAAAGGATGACTTAAATTAACCATAAAATTAAGAAATTCTACAGGAGGATAACCCCATCCTTGGATTCATTTATTGTTTTGAGTGAGTGAGGGACGCACACTTAGGATAGAGCCAAGCTCCGAAATCTTCATTTGGTCTACTTATTCTAAAAATGATAAGATACTTCTTGGTAAGGGAACTACGGTCTCCCTTAGTAGAGTGGGTGATTAAAGGAAAACATGATTGTTATTGTCCTCAAGTAATACGGGTGGCTATTTTACGGTCTGTACTAACACCCATGCTGGTTGAAAGTGAATGCAACTAGCTGTATGAATTCAGGACAATCTTTAAAGAATTTCTGGCACCTCATAGCTCACTTACAGACACAAGATTAGAATTATGACCAACTAAAATTGAAAAAATATTTAGCCCTTTGTAACCTTCGCCATGTTGAGTTGGTGAATTTTGGGGTTTGCATTATGTATTGAATTGCAAAACTCATTTGCACTTGCATACACATATCGAGGTTTCGCTAATCATCTATATTGTGTTTTTCGAAGATGTCAAAATTTTGGCATTCATACTTAAACTCCGTGGTCACACTTACACAACCAAATCCTGACCATCTTCGTCTTCATTCTCATATCAGGAGAATCCTTCTTTTAAGTCGATTATCGCCCCTCCATCAGACACTCTACCATTATACCCACTCCTTCTTCGATTAAATATTCACGATATGAATAATTCACAGAATTGATGAATATTATGTGGATACAATGGAGCGAGCAAATTTGAGGACGGACATGAACATAACCAAAGTTGATAGAGAAACATGATTCCCAGTTATGATTAAGAATTCACTTCTTAAACTATCCCCTACTAAGAATGACTATTACTTGGCTCAAGAATACATGTTGGAGTCATGACATGTCAAGTACAACCAATCATCTCTGAGTCGTGAGACTATAGTTGTTTACATATCTCAAATCAATCAAAGAGCCCATGCTTTGATAGAACAACTAGATAATGTCATTCAAATGGTAATTGACATAAATAGAATACAAGGACAAGCGAGGACTTCATAGAGAAAACCTGAGACACATTCAGTGCAAAATTTTCAAAAACATATACCACAGGTACCACAAGCACCTGACTAGTCCACTGACACTTCGACTGACTCCATTAAAAATATAAAAATATTAGGAAATTCAAAAAAATGGACAACACTGATATGGAAGCATTTTATAAAAGTTTTATCTTAGATCTTCCATTAATTGATGCCATTGACTATGTGCCTTATTTTTTATATATTATTAAAGAGTTGATTACCACCCAAGAAGACTATTAGAAAGAGATCTAAAACCAAATTCGATTTAATTACTATGGTCATTTTAGTGGTGATGACAAAGAAAAGCAAAAGTTGTAGAGTCAAACGATTGACTAGGGTTACTTATGAAATTAAGAACACTGAGTTTACTCATGTTTGAGTTGATGACGACTCGACCATGAACATCTTCCCAAAGTCTGTGTTTGACCGACTCGAACTCGAACCGCTCAAAAAGAATAGAGTGATCATTCAATTTCCTGACTGATCCACAAAAAGACGGTAAGGAATTGTGTCGGTCGCCATTACCTTCCAAGGTGTCACACATAGAGTGGACATTATTGTCCTGGATACCGAGCACCGAGGAGAGTTGAGTCTCCCATTATTTTGGGAAAGTCATTCCTTGCCTCTGCCAGGGCGAGTATTAAATGTGAGACTCAAGACATCAAATTTTCAAACCAGAACCAAAATGATCAAAATCTCGAGGACACGCATGACCCTAAGACAACCAAACAAGAAACTGACAGACGTGACATGACCACAAAGACAAACCTTTCATATAATCAGACCTCTCCACTCACATACACACCCCGAGGAGAGACACCTCATGAAACAACTACCGAGGATACAAAGGTGAATGAGACCAACCTAGAAACATCTCATTCATCGCTCCTGGACACAATTATTTCGTATTTCCTTGATTATTATTGTAATTTCACACAAGCAAAACTGACTTCGAGCCCCACAGACACACCATATGTGAGATATCTGTTGACCAAGGAATAATATTACAAGTATTATTCATATGATGAGGACCCAATTGTCAGCACCTCACCTCCTGGACCGCAACCAAAAGAGACAACCATGACCAAATTGACACATCCCGATAAATCGATTACCCTATCCTCTAGTCAGATATTAGGTAATAAGAAGGAGAGCACTGATACCTTGAGGTGTTGCCCCAAACACCTCAACTCATATCATTCTCATCTTCCTTTTTATGCTTTAGGTTCTAGAAAACTGACTAAAGGAGTAACCTTCGACATACTCGGGAAGTAATTTTCTGAGGATTCCTCTTCAGGTTTGGATGAGGATATCTATATAGGTGGGCCTAGTTTGGATGCTCTGGAGCCTTATCGGAGCAAGCAGTCGTATGTCGACCCACGTTGGACTTTCCCTGCCCCTCACTATTATTATTCTAGGGGTAACTCCCCTGGTCCCATTTGATACTCTAGAACAATTTGTTATGACAAGATTGATACTTGTTAAACAGAATATTAATCTGAGGACGAGTTGATGGACCCTTAAACTGAGTAAGCTTTCAGAAAGCAGCTTAAGAATAGGAATAATTGGAGTGCCTCCACCTTTTAATATTATTCTTTTGAGGACAACTCCGATGATGGTTGGGGAACTTCTACTTCGTCTTCTTTCTATCATTATTCCCTTCCACCACATGCTTCCAAAAAGATCGGTCGCAAACCTCCTTGATCATTGGTCATCCTCCCTCCTTCCTCCATTGGTTCCCTTGTACATCTTCTTCCTATATCTAGGCGAAGGCCTAAGTATGGGGGGTAACTGATGCCATATGTATTTTTACATTATTCTATTCCTCACTAATTCGTACTCATTTTTTTATTATCTTTTTCAGTCGCTTACGCTTAGCCCGAGCTATGACTTCTTTGCACTTTTTGTGCTTTGAGGACATAGCACTCTCTAAGTATAGGGGGTATTTATATTATGTATATATTTTATCCATAGATCGTACATTGACGTAGGTCTATTTTATTTATGGGTGAGTAAAATCTATAGAAAAATATTTTTCTTTTAAAAATTGGCTCCTTATCTATTTTTAAAATCTTCAAAAAAAGCCCCAGAACTCTTGCATTAAAAAAATTACACTCCACAGTCTTTCATTTTGTTCATCCATGCATACCTAGTTCGATATATCCCTAATACTTACCCTTTCACAAAAGACTTATGAAGTTCAAGGACACTTAGTTTCTAAGGTTTTGAGATTCAGAGTTAGCAACCTTAGTCACTAGGGTCTATGACTTAATTATTTACACTTCCCTGATTCGAAGGATCTGTGTGCTCTATTAGATACTTAGTATCAACGTTAAGAATATAATCAACACCTCACATGTGTGACTGCAGTTATGATGAGATCAGTTGGGATTTCACTTGAGGAATTTGGATGCGCGATTTGATTTGAGCCTGATTTTATGATGCTCGAGGATGGGATAAAATTGATGAAGGCTTCATGAAACCTGAGTATCAGTATGAGAACAAGGTTCTCGTACTAATCTCTTGCAATAAACCTATGTGCCTTGGTGTGATGAAACTAAATAAATTATTGATCAGTGTGCGCCAACTTGGTAAAAGCAATGATGCTATCCCACCATCAAAGAAATAAATTTCGAGAGAAGTTTTCAATCAAATACAAAGAATAATTACAAATACAAATTCGAAGAGATTCCACCAAACATGAGCTCTCCCAACTTTTTCAAAGTGTCCACTTAGACCAAAGCTATTAGGACCAGGAGTCGGACTAGCACCCAAAAGGGGCTCTGCATCATATAGTGATACACTTCTGGGTGTCGAAGGTACTATCGGTACTAAAAAAGACATTCCCTAGTGTACTCCCAAGAAAACAAGTGCAGATGACTATGAACTCTCTTGATGGACGCACTGGTCAACGACCTAAAATACATGTGTTAAGTTTATATGACACTCGAGAGGATCCTTGTTCCAATGAGAGGGAGAGAAGAAAATTACACAAACTTATGCCCTCCATTAACTAGGCTTCAATCTATACTTTTAATACTGATAACTAAAGCAACAGTGAATTATTTGCAAGAAATGATTTATTCCCTATGTGTTGAGGATTGGGTCCTTAGGAGAGTCTCTTGGACTAGAACTTTAGGTGATGTTTTGACTCTACACTTGTGACTATAGTCCACACTAAATGTCCTACCAGTACTATATATTTATACAAAGGAAATGTCAGAGATAAACAGTGGATACCATTTTACTAGAGTGTGCTTCAGTTCATAATTTTGGGGATCACTAAAATCGAGAGTTCTCAATGGATCGAGTATTGTACTTCACATGCACAATCAGGGATTAATCTGATTAAGTCATTCATTCTCTGGTGCACAAGGACGAGCTTGGTTTAAGTATAAGGGGATAATGAATTTATGAATTTATCATTTTAAAAGAGTTCAATTAATCTCAATCCCCAAAATTCATCTATATTTAATATTCTAATTTACATAATTAACATTCATGCACGTGTAAATATTAATAATATTTTATCATCCATAATAGCATAGAATAAGGAGCAGAAAATCCAAGTGTAAAATGACCTGAAAAACAGCTAACTTCACTATTTTTTAATTAATTCATCATAACTCTGATTAATGTCAAGTCGATTTCGTTGTGTACATATCACTAACATTAATCCATGAAAATCCTTAAAAATGCTAACTTGCATATATGTGAAATAATCCCAAACCCTAATTTTAGGACAGACAGACGAAAATATTGATTTCTCTCTTTTACGGTATCCAAATGAACTCTACTCACTTTTGAATTAATGTACATTCAAATATCTATAAAACAATACTAAATTCAAAATAATTGGAGTCCATTTGTGAAAATTGGTTTTAGGACCTAATTGCACATTGTACATTTTCGCTAATTTTGACTCATCATTTCATGTGCATATTTCACCTATTTTAATTATTTTATTATTTATTTCTTTAATATTTTCATTTTTTAATAAAATCATATTGAAATCCAAATATAAAGAAGTCAGAAATGCAATAAAAAAGATAGATTTTAACTAGACCTTATTGACATAATCCACCTATAATTATTTCACTCCCTAATTTTTTTGACTTATTTAAAATCCATAAAAATCTAAAAATGTCATTTGATTACATTGCATTATTACATAGAGTATTTGATTTTTGCATGCATTTATTTATCATAAAAATTAAACAAAAATCGCAAAGCTAAAAAATAATATTTCATATACATAAAATATCATAAAAAATTGCATGTTCTGCATTCCGCATTCCATTTGCGCATGAGTCCTTCATGAGCATTGTAGATCATAATTAGATGCACATTTTTTTATGCTGAGAACTTTTGCATCAGAGTCCATTTTCAATTTTTAAGGTACTTATCTCTGCATTTTAAGCATTGGTCAACATCCCCAGTCAAAATCCATGCCACGTGGTGCCATCTCATTGCTCCACTTGGCCCCTGGTTAGCCATTCCCTCCTCCTTTCTCTCTCTCTCATCATGTGTGCAGCACATAACGCTCCCTCTCTTCTCTCCTCACTTGTTATGCACGTGACCAACCACCTGCCCTCACCCCGCATGTGCTTGGGACATGCCCTCATCTCCCCCTCTCATCATGTTCCCAGCACGTAAAGAGCCTTCCTCCTCTACAATGGCACCCTGCACCCATCTCCCTACAGCACCACTGCCTCCGATGTGCTACACCCATCTCCAATGATCCCTCAACAACCTAACCTCTTATCATCCCTTATCTCTTTACCCCATCGCAGTTGGCCCCCTCGTCGACCAACCAATATGTAACCTCTATCCCAAAATCCCTAGCCACATGACCTTGTTATCCTCTATTCTCGCCAACCAACCCTACAATCACCGCAGAGCAGCGACTCCATCGACCTTATCATAACCATAACGAATTCTCTTCTCCCTATATAACCCATCTCCCTATCACGAACGACGATCATCGGTTGATATTTACCATAGAGTAACAATAGAGAGAGCTCAACGTAGGGTGGTGACAGCACCCTACATTCACTGGTAATGACCCTTTTTCCACACACGATCCACGAGGTCCAATGACCTCGCATTGTTGCTTCGAGCAGCCTTAGCCTCTCGTGGCACCACCACCTCGCTTGAGGTGATTACCACCAGAGTTGAGCTTCCTCCTCCGATATCAGGTGACAACACCATTCATATCTTCCTCTTCATTGTCCTCCACTTCATCGGCGATCACCTTTGCCTTCTTCCATAGCCTTCACCAGCTATAACATCTTCATGTTTCGTATCCCCATCTCTCCTCTAAGCTCCACCTTGCACCCTAAAGCATCTACCATCAACTTCCGCTTCAGTCGCATCACTACGCCCTTGCCTTCACTCTACCATCTGCCACCGCATCATCAGAGATTCACCACTGCAGATCGACCTTCGTCAATTACAGAAGCACATCACCACAAGAGCAGCACGACCCCACCTCCTATCCTGTGCTGACAAAGATGGAGTCGAACCTTGACATTGATCATCAACCGCGATGCTCTTCCGCCTCAATCCTCAGGTGCCCTTAGATCAAGAACGCCACTCATATGGGCTACCCATTCACACCCAAATCTTGATGGGCAAATCAAGCTTTCATCTAATGGTCGAGATCAAGTCTGGACTTCCATCCGATAGTTGTATCTCGAATAGAACGAATCCATAAGCATCAGCCACGTGGAGGTGCATCCAGACAAACTGTCCACCAAGCCTTTGCGCGCATGTACCTTGGAAAATTGTGGCCATGCCCCCTCGGATCTAAATAATACCAAAAGTAACCCTTCCAGCCTGGTGACGTCTGCTCGGGTGGATCCCATATGTGTAACATTAGAAAGATGTAGAAGCTTCCTCAAAACTTTCAGGATTTATAGATAGAACCCTAAGAGGCTACTGACTTAAGAAAATTATAGAACGATCTTTTCCATCGGTGTGCTTGCAAGTAATCTATTTATTTTAACTACATATAGTTCAATGAACTTCAATTATTAATATCCGAGTATATGGGATCGGATATTTGCACTCTTGGTGTAATTTTGAAACTTATTTGATCCTCTATCATGTTAAACACTAACATTCTATTTCTAAGACATTATATGACTTAAATAAATTGATGAGTCTATTTTTTAATTTTGAGCACAATTAATCTTGATTGTTGATTTTATTACTCGACAACTTGTGCATTGATTGGGGTAATTGATAAAATCGAAGATGATCACCGGTCATATGTTCCACACAAGGTGAGAACACCGTCGTTGATGTGACCGACGAAGACCTTGAATTTAATCAGTAATTAACCTACAATATAAATAAAGGCAGTAGAGATCACAATGAGCTTAAAGTTAATTATCTCTACCATGGAAATCACAGTGAATAAGCATGTAGACGTCGAACCACAGAGTGCAAAACAAGTAGCCTAAAGTTATTTATGTACAACTAAGTCATTCATTTATATAGGTCTTTTTATGGGTTTTTGGATTTTATATTTATTTTATTTTATTTTTGATTTTATATTTCTAGATTTTGATTTTTAATTTTCTGACTTTGTATTTTCTTTTTATTGTTTACATTTTTATATTTTATTTTTCTTTTAAAAAATATAGCATATATAAGGCTTTATATACTCAATGTATAGTACTATATTTATAAATGATAGTAAATACTGATAAAACATAGAAAATAAATTGTTTTTAGATTTTCATATTTTTATAATATTTTTGAAATTTTCCAGATTTTTTTTCTAATTTTTTTTATTTTTTTTAAAGTCGCAAATATCCCACACAAGGGACTAAAGAAATACCTGAAATTGATTTGGATGTTAAAAATAGTAAATAAACTCCAAATTTACCCAAACCAATTTTAATATATATATATATGTGTGTGTGTGTGTGTGTGTGTGTTTATAAATAAATTTATAGATAAGAAAAACCTATTTTTGTTATTTTTGTAGAATTTTTATATTTTTTGTTGTATTTTAGAGCTTTATGATTTTTATCATTTTCTTTTTCTGTTCTTAGTGGTCTTTGTTTTCTGGACTAAAAAAATATATATATAAACTATATATAATTTTTTGGAATTTTTTTCAAAATGGTTTGATATTTTTTAGAATTTTTATAGGTAAATAGGGAATATATGAGATAATTTTCGATTTAATAAATAGATTAAATGTAAAATAAAGATAAACAAAATATAGGAGCGAAAGTATATGCCATGAAGCATCTAATCCTATTTTTCCACATTTTTCGGACACATTAGATATTTTTAATAAATAGAGAAAACACACAAAAATATATGTCCTCGCATGGGCATATTTGCAATAAAAAAAACCATAGTGGCCACAGTGCAAATATTACAAAATAAAACAACCATTATTTAATGTTCAAGAATCATTTTAAAATTACCAAAAACTGATAGGGTATACATGTAAAATTCCCAGCTCACGTGGGATGACACGTGAACTGAGTTGGACTGGAGCTAATTGCAATTAAAATAAGTACAAGGGCCTAAGTACAAAATGTACACTTAATTTTAAATGGCTAAATTTATTTACAGGACTAAATAATAGATACAAAATATGTGGGGATAGGTTTTGCAATTTACCCCATAATAGGTGCATATCAGATGGTGATAAGCTTCTCACTTGCCGCATGTCGCTCATCCAGCGGTTGGTACCACTTCATCGATGAGCAGGGGAGATCAGATCCAAGAGAGGATCCAACGGTAAAAACATGGCTTCATGGGATGGTTGAGATCAAAACTAGAACCGGGTGCTCCATCAAACATTGATGTTGTTCACGAAGAATAGGGAAGAATATTGCCTTTCCCTTCCTTTGATCGATGATTCCTCCTCCTCTATATGGTCTTCGGAGATGGCGTTGGTCTCTACACATCTCGGAAGGCATTCTGTAGTTGTTGGTGCACTCCAAATGGCACCTAGAGCTCCGAGGTGGCCGGGCGGTGTCGAAAAGGCTAGAATCTCCAAGTGCCTCATTTCCTACTGCATCGACCCCCAGCAGAGTTTTTTTTTCTAGACCTGCAAAGTAAACTCCATGAAACACAAGGGAATCTGGGGGCCTTGATTGGGTGGCACGAAGCGAAGTTGGGTCGAAACAAAGCTTCTCCGGCAAATGGCGGAGGAGAAGCGGATCTCCAGATCATATCGATCTGGGTCAGTGAAGATGCGTCGGGTTCTCATAAGGTGAAGGGGAATGAGACGAAGGCGGAAGGCATGACGGAGGATGGATGAACACGTATGGAGGAGCTCGTCGGAGCTCGACTACGACGAACTACGGGATGATCGATTTATTCTACTCTAATTAACTAAATCCTAAGTAACAGCGGAAAATTAAACCTACAACTGAAAGCAACAATATGAATGAGAAAGTAACAACTCTTATACCTAGAGTAACCCAAGGAGCAGGGTCGTCGGCGACGAGCGGCCATGGGTGCGTCGCTCGCTCCTGGAGCTCAGGATGGGCTTGGAGATACTCCCCATGTCATGAGAATTCCTCCTAAACTCGAAACCAAGTCTACTAGACACTCAATGGTGACCAAAATAGCAAGGAGACTCAGGGGGTCTTATTTATAGACTTAACACAACACCCTTATTGACTAGCTAAAACCAGGGATTCAGACGTATGTACACGTGATTAGAGAGCATGGCGTGTATGTACAATGATCAATGATCATTTCGTATGAAGGGGGCGAAGGCGATTAAATGAGGAGACGCCCAGGAAAAATGCGTGAAATCGCAGGATTGGACATGCGCGTCACATCTGGAAGCAGGGGAGACAGTTGACCGCGGTCAACATTGGAGGGTCGGTGATTGGTCCACGTCAGCGCAAAACGACAAATCGGTTGACCAATTCTTGAGTTATTAATTACACCTAATAAATTATTTTATTAATTTGTTATTATAAATTAAATAAATATTTCTTAATGTAGTATTTTAATATGATTTGTATTTATTTATTTGATGTATTCTATTAGTAATTACTGTTTAATAGTGCATTTATCGGTATATTTGCTTGTATTTTATACATTTTTATTTATATTTTTTATATTGTATTTAATTATTTTATTATTTTGTTTTATATATTTATAAATTATTTTTGTTATAAATTTATTTTTTATATTTTTATGTTATTATTTGTACACTTAAATAAATATATATGTTTAACTTATAGGTATATTTATAGGTAGTTTACCTATATTTTATATACATATTTCATTTTAATGTATTTTAAATAGTTTTGTTTTGATTTTTTGTATTTTAGTAAAATATATATAATATTTACAATATTAAAAAAATGTAAAGCATAAAGAAATAAAAGAATAGGTTTCCCTTTTATTTATGTACAAATATGATTGTAGGTATTTTATCTATGTTTTAACATGGATTTATTTTATTTTGCATTTTCCTTTTGGTTTTATTCTAGTTTTAGTATGCACATATGTTGTAAATAATAATTATAAAAATATAAATTTGCAAGAATAATAAAATATGAATAAAATGAATATTTTAATTGGTATAATGTACAATAGAGGTCCAAAATCTAACTTTCACACAGTAACTCCAAAAAATATAAAACCACCACCAATAAATAGCTTGTGAAAAGTTATATACAATTAGAGCTGATTTTGATATGTTTTGAGTTTTTATTTGAAAGACCTGGGTTTGTGATGATTGGTTTTTGGCTTTTTATTTTGTGTATAAAATGAACACTATGTATTATTTTTGTACAAACTCAATTTTGTATTTTATATACATTATTATCTCAACTTTCATGTTCAACGTTTCTTTATTTGATGAATAAATAATAAAATAGTAAAATAGATGTCAAAAATGCATAACTAATGAATAAAAGAATGGGGTTTTTATTCTATTTCTGGCCCTTATCTCCTCTTACTTTATTTCTTGTCCACCAACTCAATTTTCATCTTGGTCTAGGGGTTTAGGGTCATTAAATATTTTCAATATTTTATTCTTTTTTCTTTTCTTCTCTTAATTCTTTAATTTTAACATTAAAAACATTATTTTATATACAAATAATACAATAATAATGAATGGTATTATGCACAAATTGATACTATTTACATGCATTAGATAGGGTTTTTAAGGCCAAAATGATAGAATAAAGGTGATGAAATGGACATTCATCACCCCTCTATACTTGCCTTTGCTAGTCCCTAGCAAACACTTATGTAATGAGTACAAAAAGAATAAAGAAGAAAAGAAAAAGAAAGAATAAATAGAATTGCTTTCAGTTGTTAAACTTGTCTTTACAAAATCAAAGTTTGGAGCTCATGTTAGACCTTGATGTGAGAATGTGTGAACATGCTCAGGAACCAAATTTAAAACACAACAGCCTTCGAGAGTCACAGAACTCGCTTCAAACCACCTCAATAGGCAGGTCAGAACTAGCCTACATCATACACAAACCCTCATGACTATGAAGTTGACTTGTATGGTGTAAGTGATAGTGGCTCTCCCTAAATGAAATTATAAAGGAACTGACTTCTCCAGAATGACAACCTAATTATTCCCCAATCCAGCACGCTGTCCTCGAGGAGCAATGTATTCCCTTCTAATCTCAAGTGGCATCCAACTCAAGAGGAGGAGGTGAAGAAAACAATAAGTGGTAGCCAGTGTAGCAGCCTATCCTGGGATGCATGACTAGTGTAGTCAAGTCATCTGGCTGCAAGGCTCAAATGGTATAACTTTGATGCTCAAGCTTGCTTATTTTTTGTACAACATGTATACATACTCCCGGAGGTATTTTTTTATTTTATTTGTAGGAATGTCCACTTTTTTGGAGTTTTTTTGAAATACTATTTACAGCAGCATTTACATAAGGACTTTTTCCTCTTGAGCCAGAAGACTATCCATCTTTTGAAGCTTTATTGCAACCCACACTCTCCTGTCATTTGACTTCATTGTAACTGGACCAGGTTGGGGTGCACTTCCCTCCCTATATGAGGAAGAATGTTTCCACTTGTACGCATCTCAGACCGGCAAATCCAACCCCCTCGCCATTCCAACTGAGTTGAGCCAAGTGAAAGGTGCAAGTGTCCAAGTTAGGTCATGGCCGACAAGAGTCATGCGTGTTTCTCGAAAAGTTCTATTTAGTCGATTGAGGTGACTTGAACCCAACCTTGAGTCTTAAATAATTAAGTCCTATTGGACATGAAGTACCTTAAATCTAGTTCCCATAAGGTTCTAGTGCAGTTAGATGCAGTAAGGTCGAACCAAGCTCCAATCTTCGGCTTTATTTGGACTTGTTCAATCATCAAGCTCAATTGAAAAGAATATAAATGTTATGAAAATGCTATGTACAATGCAGAAAGAATGATGCAATTTTCAAATAATATTTGCAAATAAAAAGAATTTTTCTAAAAAGAAATTTGGCAAATAAAAGGAACTTTTATAAAAAGAATTTTGGCACAAAAAAGGATTTTGTCACCCAAAGTATAAAATATATACAACTATTTACACGAGTGTGCTTCTTTTTATTTATAAGAATTAATATTTAAGGAATTTACAAAATTTAAAAGTTATTTTATAGGTATATATACAATTAGTAAAGAAAATTAGTTTTATTTATTTTATGTATACTATATATTTATTTATTTTATTTAATGATGCATTTATTCCCCAACTTTATTTGCAAACAAGTTTCAAAACTATAGTACAAAATAATTTTTGCAAATATTTACAAGAATTTGAAAGCCATTTTGCAAGATTTTCAATCACTATATGCATTTTTCAAAATATTGTATAGACATTTTCAAAATCATTTGCAAATAAGTTTTCAAAACTTTTATTGCACACAAAGAAAAAGAATTTTTCGATCAAAATATCTTTACAAAGGTTGAAAACATTTCACAAAAGTTTTCCAAACGGGTCACACCATTTTTCAAATCATTTTGCAAAAGTATTTTTAACCTGACTTATTAATCAGTATATACAAATAGTCTTTTTTAGGGATAAAAATACCATACGAAGTATTTTTGGTATTTTTAGTTTTGCAAATGTTTTTGGTGTTTTGGAAAACATGAGGTTTATGTTAAGAAGTTAGGTACATATATTTACATGGAGATGTATTTTATATTTACAAAAGTTTTGGTTCTTAACGGATAAATATATAAAGAAATTTTTAAGTATGGTGTTTATACTCCTGAAACATATTTTAAAATCATTTTTCAACATTTTTGGAAACTATACATAGTCCAACATAATTTTCATAAACGATTTTTACAAACATTTACACATATTTGAAAATCGTTTTGCAATGGGTTTTCAAACAATATATATAGATTTTTCAAATATTTTTGCAACCATTTTACAACCATTTGCAAATTGTTTTCCAAACATTTTTATTTCATGAAAGAAAGTAAATTTTTGCAAATAAAATGATTTTTAGAAAAGTTTAATACTTCTTACAAAATATTTTCCAAGCAGTTTTCAAAAGATTTTTCAAAAGGATTTTCAAACTATTTTTCAAACATTTTGCAATAGTGTTTTTCTTGACTTATTAATCAGTATGTATAAAAAGAGTTTGAGGAGCTATGAACAACTTTTTATTAGAAGATTGTGATGAATTTAACATTATTTTAGGCCATACGTATTATTTAGAATACAAAAGTACGAGCTATGGCTTGAAGTATATACATAGTATATACGACCCCCCTTTGCTTAGCTCGAGCTATGTCCTCATAGATCAAAGAGAACAAGAGAAGACATAACTCTGACTGAGTATAGAAAAGTCTAAAGAATAAAGGAATGAGGACATGAATAAATGAATAGGAAGTTGGTCATCCCCCTATACTTAGGATTAAATAATCCTAAGTATAGCAGACTGTACACAAGGCAGGGATGGTCAAGTATGAGAATGAATAGATCGTACTCAGATTGTCTCCCCACTATACTTAGGGTAAGAGATCCCTGAGGATAGGCAAAGAGGAGACAATGGAGAGGATCAAAGAATGAAGGTAATTGGGGTGCACACCCCCTATACTTAGGACAAAGTACGTCCTAAGAATAGAAGACTAACAAAAAGTGGTGATAGACCTGATTTTTATTTGTATTATATAAATAGAATGAAGGTAGGAACTGGAAAGAAGAAAAGAAGAAAAGACAAGATATTAGAGGAAAAGATTTGAGGTGTGTTATCTGAATCTTTTGATGTTGCTAGTGCTGTGGATGTATCTTCAAAGCACAGTACTTGGATTGAGTCGACAACGGCCAAAAAGATATCATGCTGAAGGTAGGGCTTCATTAGATGACCGTTGACAACAAATGGTTGTGTGTCAGGAGACAATTCTGATATTGCAATGTTGCCATTTTCACGAACTTCTCGTACTTGAAACGGCCATGTCCATTTGCTTTTCAATTTGCCCGGGATGATCTTCAACTTTGCATCACATAGCCACACTTTCTATCCAACTTCGAAGGTCTTTCGTCTGATGTGCCGGTCATGCCAGTGTTTTACCTTCTCTTTGTACATCAATTTGTTATTATATGCATAGTCTCAAAATTCTAAGTGTCTGTTCACATCATCTTTCCTTTTCTAACCACTTCTCTGTGAGTCCAAATTGCACATATTGATTGCCTATAAGGATGTGTGAATTAGTTCCATGGGCAGATAGCATGGCTTTCCATACACAAGATAGTAGGGTTACATGCCCAAAGGAGACTTGTAAGCGGTTCGGTATGCCCACATTGTTGGACATGCGAGCCCACGGCGAGCCATTATGCAATAAATGTTATTGCAATTCACTCCTTAAAACTGAAATAAAGAGTACATAATTTGCATAATAGGTCGCTTAGTACAATTAGGGTTATGTACCATGGCCATCTTAATGATCATACAACTGTTGATTCAATTATTGAATCATAGAGGTTGGTGCTTAGATGAATATCTAATGAGTTAGATTGAGGACTCATCGAGCACCGTCAAATGATCGTTAAGAGATGATCTCCAGCCTGAGTAGGAGATGACAATCCTTATCTTTAAAGGCTGATATCTGACCGACCTCTTGATGCAGGTCCTCAGCATAGGAATAGAGATTCGGAGGTGTCAGATTAGTTAGGTCAAAGAGTTGACTTAACGAGATCGAGATAACCGAAGTTCTATATCATATGTTGTCATGATATAGGCACGCATCCTCTGACCGGAGACAGATGTGTTACTATATGTCTGAGTATGTACATTTGGCAGACCAATAGGTTGATGACCTAATCAAGGTCTATACACTGGCGTGCTGGTGTGCATGTAAGGGTATATGAGTAATACGATCTCTCAAAGGGAACATACAGGTTCATTCATTGAACCGGAAGACATGAGCTCACTCATGAGATATTGGGAAGAATCAAATTCCGTGCGCACGGTCGTCTCGCTTTGGAAGCTCGACTGAATTTGTGGGTTTGATATATACTTTTGGAAAGTATATGATCAAGACCTAGGTATGATATATGCTTTTGGAATGTATATGATCGATACCAACTCCCAATGATCGAATGAGAAACTTACTGATAAAACCATGAAGTAGACAGTGTAAAGTTGATCCAATACTTCGGGTTTAGTCTGAGTCTTCCAGTATGCAGGATGTACAGGTATTGGGAATACCTGAGGGTGATTTGATCATAAACGGTTGTATAACCATGACGCTTCCATTCCTAGGGAATGATGAAACGGGTCTGGATTTTAGTGACTCCTCTCAGTAGAGAAGTGATCTGATCTTGGTCCAAGTGTTGGACATTGATCTGAATATGATTCAGATACAATGAGAAGATTAGATTTATGGTCTTGATTTAATCAAGCATCTATGGGAGGCCCGCGATCTGGATTTGAGATACGATCTCAATATCCATGTCACTATACGTGGAACAATACAATAGCCCTGTCTTTATCTCCAAGTATCTGCGGAGAAAGCGCATTATCCTTGAAGGAGTTCATGGATAATTCTATTGTTGATTTATGTATCCGAGCATTGAGAAAATGGATAATTAAATACAATTTAATTATCATGATTAATATGAATTTGATTCATATTATAAAGAGAGCTATCTTAGATAATTAAATGTGATTTGATTATCAAAGATGTAAATAATGTGAATATGATTCATATTATTTGAACATAAGAGAATAGAGATCCAAGATGATTAAGTGTGATTTAATTATCATGGATATGAGTAATGTGGATAGCAATATCCATATTAGTCATATATATTATAAATGTGATTTATAATATATAAGAGAGATGTTTGTAATATACATTTATTAATGTGAATTCGATTCACATTGAACATTAAATTGAAAATGTAATTTACATTTTATTTTGGGTTGTGAATGTGATTCACAAATTTTTAACGGCAAGATTGCAATGTCTACAAAATAATTGTGAATTATTTTTGTAGAATAATATGAAACAAAAGTTGTTGCATAATCTTGGAGATTACATTAAAGAGATGAGAGCCACCTTCCATGTTTCTGGAGTGGACGACCACCACTCCTATTTGGAATGTGTGGTCGTCCCCTCCTTCCAACATGGAAGGAGGCACTCTCTCTCCTATGATCTCCAAGAGATCTTGATTTAATTTGGTAATTAAATTATGTTGATTTATCAACATATATTTAATCTAAACTAAATTAATTGTTGTTGGTTTTACCAACACAAATCTTGACCATTAAAAGAAACACAATCAATGAGAGCCATTGGATTTGTGTTGTCCCATGGATTGAGATCCATGGATCTCAAAACCCTATAAAAGGAGAGGCACCCCATTGCTCTTCCTTACACACAATGCTTGAGAAGCATATCTCTCTCTCTCTTTCTCTCTCTCTCCCTCTCATGGCCGTCCACCATGGATGCCCTAGTGAGGTTCTCCATCGCCGCAGCGTCGTCGTTATGCTGCCTGATGGTTTGCTCGTGGAAATCTGTCTACTTCAGCGTGCCTTACAGAAGACGTCGGATCTCGTATGTCGAGATCAGGAGATCTGCCGTTTGGATCATCAACATGGATTACGAGAAGCACGCGGTTCATCCCCATGCTCGCAAGCATCTCCTCCATCGGATCGGACTTGAGACAGGAGGTCTCTTCGTTTAGAGACTCGATTGCAACCACGCTTCAAGAGGTAAACCTAATACTTGTTTGTGGTTTAGACGAAACGATCCGAGAAGTGTTCTTGGATCATGTGGTTTCGTCACATGAAAAATTTTTAATTTCCGCTGCATAGAACAACTAGTACGACTAGTCGTTCTTCGTCGTATTCGATACGACGATCACGCTTCCGTGATGCGCTTGAGGATCTAACCATATCCTTCAAGTGGTATCAGAGCCAGGTTGGTGGTTTTGGATACGATCCATAAACCCAAGACGACTTGGGTTCATTAGGGTTTGCGAAAGTTTTCTTGCATTTCATTTTCACATCTCTGTTTTGATATTATTTTCGGCACTGTTTAAATTGTTTAAACACGAATATAATAATTTTATTCCCCATTAAATAAGAATACCGTAGGATCTGAGTTTGCATGATTTCGATTCCGTTTGCTCTAGATATGCTCATTTTAGTGAACATGTATCCACTGTTTCAGGGACTGCGGATCATGACGTAATTAAGATGTTAATTGCGGATTTGAAACGCCTTGAAATGCGTGCAAATCACTTGGGTTCTGTTGTAAATCAGGTTAGCAAACTTTAGAAATTTACTTTGCTTAATTTGGATTTAAATTGATTGAGATATGTTATTTTTAGTAAGTGAGGGTCACTGCTGAAAATACTTTCCTAATCAAGAACCTAGTGATTGTCATTTAATTAATTAGTGAAATTAAATTGTTTAATTTCCTGGAATAATTATGCATAAATATTTGTGAAATATTTAATGATAATTATGTCCTTAAATGACTTTTCCCTAACCAACAAATGAATAGATGTGATCTAGATCAAGATTGGTTACATGATCTACATGATCAACATTCCAACAAACATGTTGCTTGAATAGGATTTGGGATTTGTTTAGAAAATCTCATTATAATGTTAATAAAATTGTTTTGATTATTATTATATAGTATAATTTCGGTTGAAGAACCGATGATCATCTCAAGTACAAAATGATCTATTTTGCATTATCCTTTCCCGAGGTGGATATGGTGTCTAGTCGGAGAGCATTGGGGTTGCGAGTTGCAACGTATGTAGTCCGTCCCACTCTCGTCGGTACTGGCCATGAAAGCGGGTAGGGTTAGTATAATGCTTAAGAAATCATGATGTATTTCTAATTATTAAAATTCGAAATAATACGTATTTGAGATAATACCATAATTCAAGTAACAATTAAAATTGTTTGTTGGATATTAATTGGATCATTAATTTAATATGATTAGATTAATTGGAATCCAATTAAAATTAAAACACTCTATGAATAGAGATGTTATTTCCCTTGGAAGAATTAATCATAATGAATATGATTCATAATGATTAATTAGAATTTCAATATGATATGGAGGATCACATAAGTGACATCCATGGTCTCCCGTCAAGGCGAAGGGTTCCGTCGCCAGGGATTGTATGTAGGAGACGCCTGTCCGAAGTGACAGCTCCTGTATGCAAGCGCATCTGGATCGGGCTCTTTGCTTCTCGAAAGAGTAAGGTCATATACGTAGTGACCACAATATCGGATCCTCATATTATTTGGGGCGATATTGGATTGCGTATAGCGAGTACTATTCATGTTGACGGTTGGCTCAATTAACGACGGGTCAGCATCGCCTTAGGGGTGGTGGGCCCAGGTGTTAAAGATCGAATTGGGAATGCAAGTTGGACATGCAAGGAGGAATGTGTTCCCGCTTCTTTTTATCCGAGTTGCAGATTCTCATATTATTGGGATGTAACAAAGATAAGGAAGGAGATCCCAGATCTTGTTGAGATATAATGGTAAGTATATCTCTTACATTGAAAGTTATTAAGGGAATGATCTTTCAGTGTTGACAAGACAAAACAACTTTGATATAAAAATTCTAAATCAAAGTAAAATATATATATTTATATATTTATGCAAATTTCTTATTTCAGATAATCCTTCATTAAAACCCACTCAATGATATACTCAATAATAACCTGTAAAATATCATGGATTGGACTCATGATCCAAATATTGTACTTACAATTGGACACATAATGTATGTGGTAGCAATGTGCAAGTTTCCTCATAATATTGAGGAATGACAATTAAATAGATAATAGGACTACAACCCTAGGGTTTGTATGTCTCTATAGTCTGGATCTCTCATCGGATGTACTTTGGAAGTGACATGTCGATGATGATCGCAATTGTCAAATAATCCTTATAAAATTAATGAAGATATTCTGGCATACATATGTGCTCTTGACATTTAACATGAATGAGATGGTTCACTGCATCATGCAGAATGGTGGCTCTATAAGAGATGATGTATTCAAATTGTTTGAGTACCTATCTGAACCTATGTTTTAAGAGTTTAGATGGATGTAGATGATGAGTGTCATCATTCTACTATCTATACTCTGGTCATTCATGAAGCTTCATAATATTCATATTGTATGAATTTAATGAAGCATGTATAAATGTTGAAATGCTCTTACATAAGAGATCCTTAGTCTTAAGCAATGGATGCTTATAGATAAAGGGAGCGCAGTGGAAGCATGGGTTGGACCCGAGTAAGAAGTATGGTCAAAGAGTTGACTGTACATCTATGACTTCCATATGTCATCCGAAGAGTTGGATGAATGCCAATACTGCAATAAGTTGATGTGTTGATAGTATGACTATCAAGTCTATCTAGAATCCTTAGAGAAGGACTCGGATGGAGCATCAGATTAATCTACATAAATCATTGATATTGACTTGCTTATTAAATAAGATAAAGTCAAATAATTGTATCTCAATCTTCTGATGACAATTGCAATAGGTTGCATATGTTTTAGAAGACTGGAAAATTTGATCTTAAAGGTTTATAGTTATCCACATGGATATTGATGCAATTGTTGCAACAATCTCTGTTGGATTGATAGACTTGTTAATTCCAGTGGGAGAGTCCTTAGTCTTAGAGAATGTCTCTATGACCTAGATATAAGAATACACTCATTGTTTGTTTCTAAATGTTGGAAATAAACATGAATTCTGAGGTAGAACTATCATAAAGAGTTATGATGGAGATATTTCAGATAGTAATCTAAAATCTAGTGGACTCCACTAAATTAGAAAATTGATGAATGGCTCATTAACATTTCTAAATGCTGAAATTAAAACTTAAGATCAATATGAGGATGAAGATCATTTGACAATGATCTAGCATCAAGCTTTGGACATTTGTTTATTGATTTGATCAATAGACTAGTAAGAGATGAAACTTTAGAATCTCTAAAATTTCAAAACTTACATACTTATGAATATTTTATTCAAAGTAAAATGTCCAATACACCCTTCTTAGAGAAAGGTGTAAGATGCCAAGGTATTCAGGATCTCATGCATATTGATGTATGTAGATCATCTATATCATAGTAAACATTATGGATATGTGATATCTGTTGATGATTATGTATGATATGAGATTTCTTCTCTTCACCTAAGAATCCTTTGAAATGTTCAAAGATTTCATTATTTTTGGTTTAGAACCAAAGTTTGAAGGAAGATAAAATGAATTTGATCTAATCTAGGTAGCAAGTACCTACTAGATAAATTCAAAGAATACCTTATAGAGATATTAATATCACTTCTATCTCAATCCTCCTAACACACCTTAACTCAATAGAGTTATAGGTAGATACAATTGGATCATGTGTGACATGATCTTATCAATGATGAATTTTAGCATAATTATCCCTTAGTTTCCAGGTATATATGTGTAGAAGAGACTACAATATATATGCTTAATATGATTCCATGCATGCAAGCTGGAATCTAGCACTTGAGAGTGCTACTTCATTAGAAAAATAAAGGATGGTATTGGATACCTACTTTATGACCTTGAGATTCTTAAAATATCTCATCTCTGAGAATGTGATTCTTAGAGGTTGAGACTCTTGAGAATCAAGATAAAAATGAAGTGTAGGAACTTATTTAATCTTGAGAAGATAACGAGGCTCCTGAATTTGGAAACTAAGAGGACAATTAAAAATGAAACACTAATACCTCTTCAAATGAGTTTGAGGATGGATTCCATGTGTCGGAGAAATCTGACAATGATTGAACTTCATGTGATGAAGCTTCTGAAAATCATAACATGGATAGATGGATGTTAGCAATAAAAGTCTAATGTAGACTTCATATGCAAGTGTTGTATATGGACCCTCGGGGATCCACCTATATGGGTAAAACCTGCAAAGGTGTAAATGGATCTTCAAGAGAAAGGGAACCTGATGAGAAGGTAGAGACCTTCAAAGCACGGTTCGTAGCCATGAGCCACACACCGGAAGAGAAGACATTGCTTGCAATGAGACTTGCTCTTCGGTGACCATGCTTAAAATCGTCAGAATATTGCTAACCTTAGCTACACAACTTGACTATTGCATCTTCAAGATGTAAGTCAATATTGCATTCCTCTACGAATACCTCTTTGACGATATTCACATGAAGTAGCCCCAGGGCTTCATGGTTGAGGAAAGCAAGATGTAGAAGCTAAGGAATCCATCTATGGACTCAAAGAAGTTTCTTGAAGTTGGATCATAAGATTTGATGAAATTATAAATGTTATGATTTCAGATAGAATCTGGATGAGCCATGTGAAGCTTAGTGGGAGTGCCTTTGTGTTCATCATGCTAAATGTAGATAATATCCTAATCATTTAGAATGATATAAGGATGATAATAAGTGTTTTATAGACTGGCTATTCCATATCTTGAAATATGATTTCAAAGATACCTCTTAGATCTTAGTTCTGAAGTTGTTCAGAAGCCAAGAGAAGAGGATAATTGGACTGTCACATTTGCAGTACACCTTGGACATATTCTATTCATAGAAATTCCAAGAAAGGCTTCTAACCCTTAAGATATGGTACTAACCTATTTTAAGGGATAGCACCTCAAAGAGTTGAGGAAGTGAATGCTAGAATTACTTGCCCTTGGGCATCAGTTCTGATAAGCCGGGTGTGTGCTAGATGTGTACAAAAGCCAGATGGCTGCCATGCCGTGGGAGTAGTAAACTGTTACTAATCCTACTATGGAAATAAAACACTTGGTTGCAGTAAATGCAAAATCTTCATAGATGACAAGATTTTTGAGATAGTGATCTCGAAGTCATATCTTCAAAAACTTAAGACTTTATAGATAGAGATCTAAAAGGTCTTAATTATGGATACCTTAAGAGATAGTGATCTCCAGGAATAAGGGTATTCTGATAATGATTATGGAAATACTGGTTATGATAATTATTAAGCTGTAGTGTGAAAGACACTTTAACTAACAAGGTTGAGTATTGGTTGCATGAGATGCAACAATCACATTAGATGCGAGCACTGTTACTGGGGATATGTAAGTACCGTAAAAGGACTTGGCATAGTCTCGCGGAAACAGAGTGACTGATCAACTTACCTAGCTATTTTCTAAATAGCTTATGATTGTCACATGAGTGTGGTTTTAAATGATTAGCCCATCAATGGCTCTTTGGGCTAGTGGGAGATTGTTGGACATGGGAGCCCACAGCGAGCCATTATGCAATAAATGTTATTGCAATTCACTTCTTAAAACTGAAATAAAGAGTACATAATTTGCATAATAGGTCCCTTAGTACAATTAGGGTTATGTACCATGGCCATCTTAATGATCATACAGTTGTTGATTCAATTATTGAATCATAGAGAATGGTGCTTAGATGAATATCTAATGAGTTAGATTGAGGACTCATCGAGCACCGTCAAATGATCGTTAAGAGATGATCTCCAGCCTGAGTAGGAGATGGTAATCCTTATCTTTAAAGGCTGATATCTGACCGACCTCTTGATGCAGGTCCTCAGCATAGGAATAGAGATTCGGAGGTGTCAGATTAGTTAGGTCAAAGAGTTGACTTAACGAGATCAAGATAACCGAAGTCCTATATCATATGCTGTCATGATATAGGCATGCATCCTCTG
Organism: Ottelia alismoides; assembly: GCA_037367405.1. NCBI lineage: Eukaryota > Viridiplantae > Streptophyta > Magnoliopsida > Alismatales > Hydrocharitaceae > Ottelia > Ottelia alismoides. Next base: position 454,808 of record JAZKJV010005589.1, on the reverse strand, counting down.
ACCGGAGACAGATGTGTTATTATATGTCTGAGTATGTACATTTGGCAAACCAATAGGTTGATGACCTAATCAAGGTCTATACACCAGCGCGCTGGTGTGCATGTAAGGGTATATGAGTAATACGATCTCTCAAAGGGAACATACAGGTTCATTCGCTGAACCGGAAGACATGAGCTCACTCATGAGATATTGGGAAGGATCAAATTCCGTGCGCACGGTCGTCTCGCTTTGGAAGCTTGACTGAATTTGTAGGTTTGATATATACTTTTGGAAAGTATATGATCAAGGCCTAGGTATGATATATGCTTTTAGAATGTATATGATCGATACCCACTCCCAATGATCGAATGAGAAACTTACTGATAAAACCATGAAGTAGAAAGTATAAAGTTGATCCAATACTTCGGGTTTAGTCTGAGTCTTCCAGTATGCAGGATGTACAGGTATTGGGAATACCTGAGGGTGATGTGATCATAAACGATTGTATAACCATGATGCTTCCATTCCTAGGGAGTGATGAAACGGGTCTGGATTTTAGTGACTCCTCTCAGTAGAGAAGTGATCTGATCTTGGTCCAAGTGTTACATTGATCTGAATGTGATTCAGATATAATGAGAATATTAGATTTACGGTCTTGATTTAATCAAGCATCTATGGGAGGCCCGCGATCTGGATTTGAGATACGATCTCAATATCCATGTCACTATACGTGGAACAATACAATCACCATGTCTTTATCTCCAAGTATCTGCGGAGAAAGCGCATTATCCTTGAAGGAGTTCATGGATAATTCTATTGTTGATTTATGTATCCGAGCATTGAGAAAATGGATAATTAAATACAATTTAATTATCATGATTAATATGAATTTGATTCATGTTATAAAGAGAGCTATCTTAGATAATTAAATGTGATTTGATTATCAAAGATGTAAATAATGTGAATATGATTCATATTATTTGAACATAAGAGAATAGAGATCCAAGATGATTAAGTGTGATTTAATTATCATGGATATGAATAATGTGGATAGCAATATTCATATTAGTCATATATATTATAAATGTGATTTATAATATATAAGAGAGAGATGTTTGTAATTTACATTTATTAATTAAATGTTAATGTGAATTGGATTCACATTGAACATTAAATTGAAAATGTAATTTACATTTTATTTTGGGTTGTGAATGTGATTCACAAATTTTAATGGCAAGATTGCAATGTCTACAAAATAATTGTGAATTATTTTTGTTGAATAATATGCAACAAAAGTTGTTGCATAATCTTGGAGATTACATTAAAGAGATGAGAGCCACCTTCCATGTATATGGAGTAGACGGCCACCACTCCTATTTGGAATGTGTGGTCGTCCCCTCCTTCCAACATGGAAGGAGGCACTCTCTCTCCTATGATCTCCAAGAGATCTTGATTTAATTTGGTAATTAAATTATGTTGATTTATCAACATATATTTAATCTAAATTAAATTAATTGTTGTTGGTTTTACCAACACAAATCTTGACCATTAAAAGAAACACAATCGATGAGAGCCATTGGATTTGTGTTGTCCCATGGATTGAGATCCATGGATCCCAAAACCCTATAAAAGGAGAGGCACCCCATTGCTCTTCCTTACACACAATGCTTGAGAAGCATATCTCTCTCTCTTTCTCTCTCTCCCTCTCATGGCCGTCCACCATGGATGCCCTAGAGAGGTTCTCCATCGCCGCAGCGTCGTCGTTATGCTGCCCGATGGTTTGCTCGTGGAACTCCGTCTACTTCAGCGTGCCTTACTCGTGAAGAAGACGTCGGATCTCGTGTGTCGAGATCAGGAGATCCGCCGCTTGGATCATCAACATGGATTGCGAGAAGCACGCGGTTCATCCCCGCGCTCGCAAGCGTCTCCTCCGTCGGATCGGACTTGAGACAGGAGGTCTCTTCGTTTAGAGACTCGATTGCAACCACGCTTCAAGAGGTAAACCTAATACTTGTTTGTGGTTTAGACAAAACGATCCGAGAAGTGTTCTTGGATCATGTGGTTTCGTCACATGAAAAATTTTTAATTTCCGCTGCATAGAACAACTAGTACGACTAGTCGTTCTTCGTCGTATTCGATACGACGATCACGCTTCCGTGATGCGCTTGAGGATCTAACCATATCCTTCACACATGACGGAGTCTAGGAGTTGGGACCAATTCTTTTTATCAGGCTTCACAAGCTTCTATAGGATCTCCTTGATTTTTCTGTTTGATAGTTCGGCCATGCCATTGGTCTACGGATGGTAAGGATATGTGACTTGCTCGATGTCGTATTCCCTCGTTAATTTCTTATCCTTTTTATTAATGAAGTGTCTACCCCCGTCTGATATGAGAATTTTCGGAATCCAAAATCGTGAAATGGTATTTTCTTTCAAAAATTGACATATTGTGCGGCTGTCAGTGGCTCGAGCAGGGATAGATTCAACTCAGCGACTCACATAGTCAACGACAAGAAGGATGTGCTCATATCCCTGACTATTGGGAAAAGGTCCCATAAAAATGATCCCCCAAGTATCAAATACCTCTGCTATGTGAATGATCTTTTGGGGCATTGAATCTTTTGCGGTGAGGGTGCCTTTCAATCTCTGACAGTCAGTGCATCGTTTGACGAAAGCTGTTGCATCCTTAAATAATGTGGGCCACCATAAGCCACACTGAAGTACTTTTGATGTCATTCTATCTCTAGAGTGGTTTCCACCAAATTCGAGCAAATGATAATGCTTAAGGACACTATTATGCTCCTCCTGGGGAATACATCTGCGTCAAATGCAATCTGCTCCTTCCCTGAATAAGAGAGGATCATCCCATTGGTAGAAATAGATTGTCGAGAAGAATTTGTCCTTCTGAATCTTCGTCCAATCTGGTGGTATTACCCCTGAAACGAGGTAGTTGACAATATCCGCATACCAAGGAAGGGAATCCACGACCAAAATTAACTCATCAGGAAAGGTTTCTGTGATGAGTGCATTACTCAGCAGAAGCTCTTGCTGATCAATCCTTGAGAGATGATCTGCTACCACATTCTGAACTCCAGGATTGTCCTTGATTTCCAAAACAAATTCCTGGAGGAGAAGGATCCACTAATCTGTCTGGGTTTGGCATCCTTCTTCTGTTGTAAATATCGGATAGAAGAGTGGTATGTGAAGATGGTAACTTTTGATCCAAGCAAATAAGATCTGAACTTCTCCAAGGTGAATACAACTGCCAGCAACTTTTCTCTGATACAATGTAATTTCATTGAGCTTCCTCTAATGTTTTGCTGGTGTAAAGAATAGCATAGAGCACCTTGTCTTTCCTCTATCCTAAAACTCCCCCAACTACAAAGTCTGAAGCATTCGTCATGATCTCAATGGGGAGAGACCAATCCGATAGTTGTAGTACTGGAGATTGATTGATGAGCTCCTTCAACGGATTGAATGAAAGGAGAACCTATTGGTCAACATTAAACTCACTCACCTTGCATAGAAGTTCTGTAAGAGGTCAGGCAATGCGGCTGAAATCACGGATGAACCTTCTGTAAAATCCCACATGCCCGAGGAATGACCTCACGTTCTTCACTTACTGAGGTGGCTCAAGATTAGCAATCACATCCACCTTTGTCGGGTCGACTTCCATACCACGTTTGGAAATGAGGTGACCCAGCACAATTCCTTTTGTAATCATGAACTGGATTTTTTCCCATGACAGCACTAGATTGACTTCCCAGTATTTCTGAAGTACTATGTCCAAGTGCTCAAGACAAGAATCGAAACTATCAACATAGACGAAGAAGTCGTCCATAAACACCTCAAGAAAACTGCCTACCATCTCAACGAAGACTGAAAGCATGCATCTCTAGAATGTCGCTGGTGCATTGCACAATCCAAAGGGCATTCTCCTGAACGCATATATGTCGAACGGACAAGTGAAGGTAGTCTGCTCTTGGTCCTCAGGGGCGATTGATACTTGGTTGTACCTATGTACCCATCCAGAATGCAGAAGAACTCCTTGCCGGCTAGTCTTTCAAAAATATAATCAATGAATGGAAGGGGAAGTGATCCTCCTTCGTTATTGTATCAAGACGGCGGTAGTCAACACACAATCGATACCTGAGTGGATATCTCCTCTCCTTTGTCATTTGTAACCATGGTAAACCCTAACACTTTGTCACTATATGCAAGGGTGATGAATCCGTGATTCATGACTCTAAAAGTTAAAAATAGAGCTTTGTTCCCGAGTAATTAGCTGCATATTTCCACTTATATTGCATAATTAGCATTCATGCATGCATTGATAACATCTGCGTTTTAGTATTCATATGTGCAATAATAAGAAGCCAATTCATTTGTAAATACTCACCTGTATATTCACCATATTTCGCCTTTTTGTATATATTTTATACTAACTCCAAATCCAATAAAATCAACTCCATAGTGTATATATTTCTAACACTAATCAATGAAAAATATCTAAAAAATACTAACTTTTAAAATTGACCAATAAAATCCCAATCCAAGTTTGAAGCTAGGAACCTTAAAATGCACATATCTCTCTCATACAGTGTCTGATTTAGGTCTACTTACTTTTAAAGTAATATACATTCAGAGACCTTCGAAGCAAGACCAATTTCATTAAAATCGGAGCTCGTATGCAAAACTTGGATTTTGGACCCCTTTTGTATATTATACATTATGATCGTTTTACCACTGTATTTTATCCTTTTATTTTCTTCATTATTAAAAATCCAAAAAAAATAGATTAAGTTGTAAATATTCTTTTCATATTTTCTCTAACTTTATTTTAATTTTTTTCCTTATTTAAAAATGACAAAGAAATTACAAAAGATAAATGTGGTATTTTATATCTATAAGGTACCACGCAAAAATATATTTTTGTAGAGATGATTTTCTTTGATCTTCGTCCCTTCACAAAAGTTGTAGATCCCGTCGAGATGAGCAACTTTTGTGTTCACCACTTTTTGATCTAACCTCTTTTGTTGTCTCTTTTTTATTTTTCTTTGCATTTAGCTTTGGATTTTTCTGGGAGCGACACGTGGTGGCTCCGGAAGCCGCCACGTGTCAACCCCATGGTTTTTTCTACTTTACCATTAATTTAAATACTATTGGCAACATTCGAGCGAGCCAAGTGGCGCCATCTCAACTCCCATCTACCCATTCCTCCCCACTTCTCCCTTGACTTAAGGGAGAAGTTAACTCCGACGGCACACTTCACAACCCACCCCCTCCACCTTCTCCATCTCTTCTCCAACCTCCTCCTCCTCCTCTTTATATTCTCCTCCACTCCTCCATTCATCCCCATCTGCCACTTCTGGGCCTCGAGTGAGTTCTGGAGAGAGCATTATCGGTGACAGCGAGTGCCACCCATCTGAGCGAAGACCTCTCTCCATGTCCAGGCGAGATCCAAGGTGACCGTCCAGTAACCTTGTTGCGAGCTCTTCAAGCTCGCCGAGCTCCGCCTCAGCCGCGGCGTTGAGCGACAATCGAAGGACCTCTCCTGAGGGAGCTCCTTCTTCCCAGGCACCCACAAATTCCACCTACAGGTAATCTTCCTCTTCCTCTCTTCTTCTTCCTCTTCTACACCCACTCTCTCTCTCCTCGATTCATCTTCTTACGATCACAGAATCATCAAACAAATTGCACTTTCATAGATAAATCACACGTTGCGAACGCAACAGTGATTTTTCTTGAATTTTCTGGCAAACTTTCATCAACCGATTAATCACTTATTCGCACCCTCTAAACAAATGAATGCAAAACAGGGGATTTTGTGAAATCCCCTATTCTGCCCTCTCCCACATCTCTCTCTCCCTACTTCTTCTTCTTCCTCTGCTCCTCTCCTCCACCCTCCACGTCGCTCGCCTTCAGCCACACCGCCCGCGTCTTCTCCACCTACCATCCACGCGGGGCCACGCCACCACCTCTGACGCCGCCACGCCCCAGCAGCCCACGACCGTGCACCGCTCCCTTCTCCTCTACACCGTCCTTCGTGCTGCCACGCTGCCCTCCAACCAACGACCTCCGGCGCACCCCCGCCAGCAGCTGCCCACACTTTACTCCAGCAACTACGCCAAAGCACCCCAGCCGTGTCATCCACACCATCCCCCTCAGCCTACGTGAGCACCTCCAGCAAAAGCCCATGGGCGTGTCTCGCCTAGGGCCACAGAAATAGAGGACGTCGATTCCAACAGTGCGAGCCAGACCCGCCTCGACCTGCATTACTCGCCAACCGCCGTACCGTCCTCCTGCTCGCGCCCAGACCGCAGTCCACACCGATCTTGATGCGAGTGCCTCCTATGATGTTGCACCACCATCGGACACAGCTTCCGCACCCGACGCCATCCACAGAGACATAGATTACAGCAGCTCCGCCAGGACTGCCTCCACGCCACCACAGCACCAACCATGAGCAGCTCTGAGCTCCACGCTCTCCTAGCGTCGAGGTTCGCCCCTCACTATACCTGCTGCTCGGCCGGTCGTATGTCGACATGCCACGTTTTTGTCGTTGACCAGAGAAGGACACTTCCAATCGCTTGCCACCATCAGTGAACTCCAGCACCGCCCCCTTCGTCTTCGTGAGAACACCATCCCGCCCCTGCAGTTTGACGTGGAATCTAAAGACGACACGTGAGGAGTAGCTACTCTTGGTAAAATTGAAAGAGAAGCCCCTGGAGGTCCATCTAATTGCACAACATTCCACCTTGGATCAGGCATGTGCATTGCACGTGCCCTGGTGGAGATTTATCAACCAACTCCCTATACTTCTGTGGAATAGCTCCTGCACCGGCTGATCAGAAACGCACGTGGGAAGCGCATGACAACTGGGATATTTGCATCCACATCCTCTGTCATATAGGTAATCTCATCTCAGTCCAGTCAGCATATTTCCTTATTCAATTTTACTTTCTGTATTTGCATTTATATTCCTGTCTTTGCACGCATCTTTAGGCATTCATTTGACATCATTTTTTAAGTTTGAAAATTGCATTGTGTAGCTTAACTTGTCCTCTTTCGTATATGAGACTTGTTTAATTTTTGTGACATCAGGGAATTTTATTATTATTAAATTGGTGAAATTTTGTCATATTTTGCCCATTTATGCCTCTGAATTGATATTAATTTCTCTGTGACCAAAAATCACCGAAAATTCACATTAGACTGAGGATACTTAGGTTTACATTGTGCCCAAAAATTATCTCATTTGCACGCATCCCGAGGCTAAATAAATCATTTAGTGATTTCCTTAATTAATTTTAAATAGGTCCATTTCACATAAAAATTGAGGTTTATTAATTTCCTGGATTCTTCACACTTAGATCTATCTAGGATAATTTTTATATCTGGAGATAATGTGGTATGCTATTTATTAAAATTAATTTAGTGAAAAATCACCTTGCATTCAATTTTAATTCATAATAAATTCATTTAGTGTCAAAAAATTCTAAAAAAATAGAGGACCTTAATTTCATACATTTCATCATCTGGCCAAGTTTCATAATTTTTGGACTTAATTTGAACACTTATCTGAATTAACTTGTAAACTGGCTAGATCTTGCATGTGTCTTGCATAAAAAAACCGAAAAAGACCAAAAAAAAATCTTCCCCAAAAATCAAATCTTGGACTTTGCTAATAACTTACCTAAGGAGACAGTTGCCTCCCTGAGTTCGACCTTGGGCTTGCCGAAGTAAAGAAAATTGTCGCTCAAGATTAACTTGTTTAATTAAAAGCGGTTTTTGAATTGCTCTCATTATCCGATTGCAACGAACATTCTTAATTAATTTAACCATTAATTTGATTAAATTAATAAGGGTAGTGAGATGCGTTTCAAAATGGCGATGTTGTCGGGGAGGCTCGGCTTAGGTTAATTTGCATTAAAATTCTGAGTGTTTGATTTTCTATCCCCGGGTAGTCTGACCCTCGGTTTTCTTGTGTATATCTTCCTGTCTTTTAATTCTTGTATATTTATGTCATTCTCTATCTGACCTCAACTTGTTTTTATGTGAGGAACACGAGGAGTCGAAGACATTTCGAGGAACCTGCATTTTAATTTCTTGAGTGATTTGAGAGAACTTGTATTTTTATTCATTTCTTTTTTGCCATCATTTCCATCGGTTCCCGTTTGGATTCTCGTGAGTGTAAACATAGTAAACTGTGTCCCCATCTGTTGTGTGGTTTGAATTTTTAGAATAGGCTTACACTAGCGTCTCCTCAAGCCACTCTTTGCCTGTGCTTGTAATTTCTAGGACCACACAACCACTTAAAAGTCGCACTTAGACTGCAGATCCAGTCAAATCAACTTGTGATTCACTCGCTAATAGAACTGCTTGTCTAGGAGCGGATTTTGTCGCCTGCATTTGCATATAGTGTAAAAATATTTCAAATTTGTTTTGCATCATGCATCAAGCAAAGGGATCACTATAAGTATTCTCCACTTAGCATACACATCATTGTTTTTCGTGCATCGGCTTTTCTCGATTTCCCCCTCTGTTTTAAACTTGAATTTAAAACGGAAATTGGGACTGGACGTTAGGCGTGCTGTGTGGTTGGACTAACAAGTGATTACTGATCTTAAAATCGGGATTGCTAACATTATTGACCAAAAAAATTCAATAAAAATTGGAAATTCTGCTTGTGGAAGATTAACCCCGACCTTGTTTTCAGGTTGAGTGAGGGTACTTGAGTGTGTGTGAATGTCTTAAGGCAGAACCCAAATCCCCGCCTTCCATATAACGTTCCAACTAATCCTAGCAAATATCACGAGTTGAATATTTTTAGATTCACTGACTAGTACCAAGTAGCCTCCGCCTGTTCGTAAAAAGTCAGGGGTGAACCAGCGGTACTTCGCGACAAGTTGCTAGTAACCCTTTGGGGCAAAGTTCCAGCCTTGTCAGCCTCTGCCTGCTTGCAGGTAGATATGGGCATGGTCTTTGAGTCCATCAACTTCGGATGGGAGCGAAGAAAGGAAGGACCGGCGGTATCTTAGGCGACAGGTTAAACAGGGAAGACGCATCCGGCACTGAGTCGGCTTCCATATAGGCCACGTAAACCTTTGATATTTGCTTGAAAATCACACTTAAAATCAACCAGATTAATTGGACTCGGTTTCGGGTCCTTCACTATGTTGAGTGTGAAAATACAGGGTTTGGATTGTATTGCTTGCTTCAGGTAGAAGTAAAATCCTTTCTTTACTTAGAACTCCCGATTCTTCTCGCCAAATCAAGATGACTGACTGGGGGAATATCGACAAATTATTCGCCAATCTCTTCTTGAGTCCCTCACAAAAATCATCTTCACCGGACCAAGCGCAACTTAGACCACCCAGAGCTCATGACCGTCTTGAGTTCTGGATCTCTCACACATAGGGTGGTTACTCTCAAACCAACCCTTTCCTCTCCTCTGAGCTTACTGAGGAAGACCATCGCCTCGGCAAGAATCCCTTCCTTGATTTATCCTCTAATCCAGATCATTTCCATTTCCCAGGACTAGAGGACAAGTTGCCACCAAAACGACGCCCAGATGAGGAAGAACACCAAGATGACCCACTCCAGCAAGTCTTGGCTCGCCTCGCCACAGCCGAACAATGGAATGCTGATCTTACAGCAAGAATGGGACAAATCATTGCAGCAGGAGGAATCGACCGACCAATGGTTGATTCCTATAACCCAATAGAGAACGAGATGCAAAGTTGGTTGGCACCATCGGTTCCCCCCGAAGCATTCGAGCTCAAGCCCCACTTCCTTAGCCTGCTACCGATGTTCAATGGAAATGCCAATGAAGAACCATATAACATCCTCGGAGACTTCGAGCTGGTTTGCTACAACCTTAGTCATCCTATGGTTGGGCAGGATTACATTAGACTGAAGGCCACCCCATTTGCCTTAGGAGATAAGGCAGCACATTGGCTGAAGAACCTAGGGGTGATATGTACAGCCTGGATGCAGTTCAAGGACCTATTCCTGAAGAAGTTCTACCCCCTCAATAGAATAAATCAAATGAGAACGAAGATCGCTAGTTTCTCCCAGGGACCCAGTGAACCATTCCATGAAGCCTGGGATAGGTTTAATGAGCTAATTCAGAAATGTCCCTACCATGGCATTTCTAAGGCGATCTTAGTCCAGACCTTGTTCTGTGGCATGACCCCAGAGATGCAGGTGTTAGTCAGTGTTGCCTGCGGAGGAAGCTATCTGAACAAGAACGAGAATGTTGTATGGAAGATACTAGAGCATATGGCGGAAACCAACAGGTCGCAGGCCACCAGGGCCTATTAGTTGTCTCCCTCAATCCTATCCAATGAGACAACCGGGAGTACTGTAGCGGATCTGACAGAGGACCTCATTCCCAGCATGGGGATGATTGCTGATAAGTTAGTCATGGTCGAGAAGATCCACAAGAGGGTCACTGACCTTGAGTCTCTCTCGCGTTTGCCGAAGCAAGTGGAGGAACTTACTGAGAAGGTAGCCAAGATAAAACTACATGCCCCTTCTGCACCACCTATACCTATACACCAAGTCCATCTTGTACAGAAACATGCACCAGGGCCTCAGAGTGGCTGGGATCAGACTTACACCCAGCAGGACCAGCATGCACCCCCACAAGTGGAAATCGGATATGAGGAGCCTCCGCAGGTGTTCGAGATCAACGGGATGTGGTACAGCTGTGACCCTGTCAGCAGACAGTCGGTGATGGGGAACGGTCAGCCTCACCAACCTTCCCCAGCTTACCAGGAAACCATCTCCGTCCCCACATCGTGCTTTGTTTAGTCCAGGCCCGAACGAGGGTACCAGCCTCAACAGCAGCGTATGTTCTACTCAGGATAGCATGGCCCGTCACCATCCGATTCGCAGTAGTAGTATCGGCAGGGCTAGTAGGGTCAATATAGGACCTCATCTACAGGACATCATCAAGCCACCCAGCCCACCGAATTGGAGTCCCTCACCTTGGCGATCCAGACCCTGTCTGATAGGGTCCAACAGATCCAGAATGACTATCTGGATATGAGAACCGATCTGAATCGTGTTTCTCGTACCCAGGATCAACAAATGGTGCCAAAGACTCCAATTCCCTCTCAGGTTTAGGCCAACCCGAATAGCCTAAATCAAGGCCAGAACCGACCTCGTGATCAGGTATACTATTCAGATAAGTCTTTATCTGAACATGAGATCCTTTCATATGATAATGTAAATCATATGTCCCTCAGGAGAGGAAGGGCCGTGATCGTACCTGATCGGGCACGGGCACCAAAGGAAGAAGCCGCCAAGTCTCTACCTGAGGAGAACTTGAAGGAAGAAGAGGAGCAGCACCACCATCACCCCCACCGGCAGAAGAAGAGGACTTATGGGTCCTCGAAGAAGCAATGAACCCGCACCAGCAGAGAGTCCACTGAAAACGATGAAGAGCCCGCACCCCCTTCTGAGGAGGACCGTCCAGAAGTCGCGGAAGATGCATCATCGGTTTCGCAGCAGCATTTTCCTTTTAGTCAGAGTCAGAGTCCGAGTCTGTTTCAGAGTCAGAGTCCCGCTTTGAATGAAAACATTTCAGTTTCAGAAGCTGAGTTGGAGTCAATAATCCCTTTCCCCCAGGCTCTTACAGGTGGAAAGAAGAAAACTAAAAAAATCCAAAAAGATGACCCTGAGATGGCAAAGTTCTGCAGCAAATATATCAAGGTCACAATCCCCATTGACAAGTACGTGGAAATGACACATGTATTTCAGAAATACCTTAAGGTGAGATGCACACCTACTAGGAAGACCAAAAGACGTGTTGAGAAACATGTTCTGTCAGTAGCCACGACTTGTGCAATAAAGTACTCGTTTCCAAGTAAACGAAGAGACATGGGTGCACATTATGTAGTGAGTCATGTCAATGACATTGTGTTTGCACGCACTCTCCTCGATAACGGCTCCTCAATTAACTTAATGCCCACAGCCCTCTATGAGCGGCTTAATCTAGGACCTGTTAGGAAATCTATATCCCTCCTGCAGTTCGCTGATAAATCAATCAAGAGGTCCCAAGGAGAATTGAGGAATGTTGTAATCAAAGTCGAGGGTCAAGAATACATGGTGGACTTCACTGTCCTAGATATGGAAACCCCTAGTAATTGGATAGATTCCCAGATCATCTTAGGCAGGCCCTTCCTCAGGACGGCGGCGGCCATGTTTTATTATAAGATCGGGAAGATCCAGTTCCAAACTACAGGCGGAGGTGGGGAACTTGAGATGAAGCAAACCAGATGGCAGAGACCGCATTCCGAATCATGCACCGAGTACTCTTCATCCGAAGCAGACCGCGACCATGTAGACACAGTTAGGCCATGGGGACAGAACCCAGCTAGCATCGATGAGTCCCTCCCCTTCGGAGATGATCCAATGCATGAGTCAGTTTGCGAGGTCCTTAAAAACGAGTACAACTCAGAACCTGCATCTCCCTACATCTTCGATGACTTAGAGGCCCATCTAGGCCTGTCAGTCCTTCCCTCTTTAGGGCAATCGAAAGATGAAGATGACTAGTCGGACGTGGCTTTTGCCGATCGCATGAAGACCTTTGACGATCCGACTCCAGAGCCGAATAACTTGGTGGCAGCAATTTTAGAGACAGATCCAACCACTTCCAACACTGAACAAGATTCAATTGAGCCAGACTTCCTAGACGATCACACATTACCTGAGCTCAAACCTTTACCCACAACACTCAAGTATGCCTTCCTTGCGGGTCAATTGAAGAAATATTCGGTCATCATCAGTTCGCGATTGACCAAAGAGCAGGAATCTCGCTTGCTAGAGATCTTGGAGAAAAAACCGCAAGACAATAGGCTGGAGCATTTCTGATCTCCACGGGATAAATCCCGCTTTGTGTTCGCACCATATCTACTTGGAGAATGAAGCCAAACCCTCTCATGAATTCCAACGTCGTTTGAATCCAAATTTATGAGAGGTAGGGAAGAAGGAGATAGATAAATGGTGCAACGTGGGTTTCATTTATCCCATCTCCGACTTGAAATGGGTGGCCCCGATCCATGTGGTCCCAAAAAAGTCGGGAATTCAAACGACCACCAACGAGGACGGAGAGGAGATCGTGACGTGAGTGCCCACATCGTGTTACGTCTGTGTGGATTACAGACGCTTGAATGTCACGACGAAGAAGGATCATTTCCCCCTACCATTCATTGATCTGATCCTAGAGAGACTAGCGGGGAAAGAATTCTTCTGTTTCTTGGATGGGTTCTCGGGTTACAATCAAGTAGCCATAGCTCCGAAGGATTAGGAAAAGACCATGTTCACATGCCCCATTGGTACCTATGCTTTTAGGCGCATGCCCTTTGGATTATGCAATGCTCCGGGTACTTTTCAAAGGTGCATTATTGCTGTATTCGCCGAAATGGTCGGCGAATTCCTGGAAGTCTTCATGGACGACTTTTCAGTCCACGACGATTCCTTCGATTCTTGTCTTAGGAATCTGGACCGAGTCCTCAAACATTGTTGTGAGGTTAATCTGGTGCTCTCCTGGGAGAAAAGTCACTTCATGGTGACGTAGGGCATTGTGTTGGGGCACGTCATCTCTAAGAGAGGAATGGAGGTTGACCCTGCCAAGGTGGATGTGATCAGACGACTACAGCCACCAACCAACATCAAACAGTTGCAGTCGTTCCTCAGGCATATTGGATTTTATCGGAGATTCATCAAGGATTTTTCTAAGATTGCCCAACCGCTAACTGAGATTTTAGGCAAAGACATGGATTTTGTTGTTGATCACAAATGTCTTGAGGCCTTTAAGCTATTGCAAGGAATGATCATGGACGCACCTATCCTACAAGCCCCTGATTGGTCTCTACCTTTTGAGATCATGACGGACGAATCGGATTTCATTGTTGGGATTATGTTAGGACAAAGGAGAGATGGCGTCCCGTTTGCAATAAACTACGCAAGCAAAGTGCTTGATACCACTGAGCGTAAATATACAGTTACGGAAAAGGAGATGCTTGCGGTAGTGTTTGCCTTGGACAAGTTCAGATCTCACTTAATTGGATCCTAGGTAATTGTGCTCACTGACCATATGGTGCTATGATACTTGATGGAGAAGAAGGACGCGAACGTGCGTCTTCTTAGGTGGATTTTACTTATCCAGGAGTTTGATTTGGACATTCGTGATAAACCTGGAAAGAAGAATGTAGTAGCCGACAATCTCTCTTGTCACGAAGATGTCAATACTTTCGAGGATTCACCAATTTGAGACTCCTTCCCTGACGAGTCAATTTTTGTTGTCGAATCACTCCCATGGTATGCCAATATCGTGAACTATCTTGTCCCCAAGAAGGTTCCCGAGGATTGGCCCAAGAGTCACATTGACCAACTGAAGTCGGATGCTAGACACTACCATTGGGAGGATCCGATCCTTTTCTTCGAAGGATTGAATTGTGTCTGGAGACGGTGTATTCCTCGGGAGGAATACCAGAGTGTCCTTTCTCTATGCCACAGCTTGGAGGTAGGTGGACACCACTTCGGGAAGAGGACCGCATGGAAGGTACTTCATTGTGGCTTTTACTGGTCGACTCTGTTTCGTGATGCCATCACTTTTGCGAAGTCGTGCCCAGTATGCCAGAGAATGGGAGGAACCGTTGGTTCCAAGGATGAGATGTTGATGCAACCTGTCATCATTTGTGATGTCATTGACGCCTGGGGCATCGATTTCATTGGACCATTCCCTGTTAGCCACGGATTCAAATACATCCTTCTTACGGTAGATGTTGACACGTCTGATCACTCAGGTAAAAGGTAATCAAGGGTCGTTGTGACCGGAGTAACCAAGCGGTGTCAATCGAGAAAAATAGACCACCAAACAGAGAGAAAAATTAATCAAATACGATAGCGGTCTTGCTATTATTTTATCCTGGTATAGCGACCAGGGTCGAACACAAGGAGCATGTAATGGCCTTGCGGCCTACAAAGTAGTCAAAATAATAGAAAAATAAAAGACAACTGTTTTTTGGTGGATTTTAATTTTTATAATTTTTTTGGATTTTTACTTAATTAAGAAAATAAGGAAACAAGGAAAACAACCAACTTCAAGCAATTATTTAATGCATCAAAAATCAATCAAAAATTCAAATAAAAATGTTTTTGTGTGTTTTATGTTTTTTACTGTTTTTAATGAATTTTTGGGATTTTTCTGATTTGATTTTATTTTCTAAAAATCAAACAGTGCAAGAAAATGAAGAAATTGTCTAGTCAGGAGTAAAAGGCCAATTTAAAATGCAAAAAGGCCTATTTAGCTCTTGGAGTCAATTTTCCTATAAACTAGAAAGTTTAAGGAAAATTTGGGCACTGGAATTATTGTTTTTGGATTTTTAAAATAATTATTAGAATTTTTATAAGTTTTTAGGTGTTTTCAATTTTTATGAGTTTTATATTATGAAAAATGACCAAATTTGGTCAGAAAATCAAGCAAGACAAAACACACTTTAGAGAATTTTTTATAATTTTTGGATGAGTTTTAATATTTTTTTGAATTTGTAAATCAGAAAGGAAAGAAAATGCATATTTTTGAATTTTTAAAAATAGTAAATGAAATAAAAAATGTCCCCAAAAATTCTAGAAAATGTTTCAACATGGCAGGAGCCATATGTCCAATTTTCATCAAATTTGGAGTCAATTTGCTATTTTATTGAAAATAAAAATCAAGCCACATTGCACAGGGACCTAACTGCAAATATAATTAAGCTCTGGGCCCCTTGGATAACATGCCTGGAAAGTATAGGGTAAGGAATGCAAAATACCCCTCGGGCCACGCACGATACACGTGACTCAGGCCTGGGGGGACCTAATTGTCATTCCTATTAATAAACATACAAAGCATAACATGCCAAAAATGCGGGGCAAATATTGCAAAAGTACCAAATACCACGTGTCTATGCACGTGTCCACAGCAAACAGGGGTATAAATGCAAATCTGTTAAACAGTAGGGTCCAATGTGCAATCTACCAAACGTAAATAAACTATCTAAAATATTTACAAGACTAAAGACAAA
This sequence comes from Ottelia alismoides, assembly GCA_037367405.1. Classification (NCBI taxonomy): domain Eukaryota; kingdom Viridiplantae; phylum Streptophyta; class Magnoliopsida; order Alismatales; family Hydrocharitaceae; genus Ottelia; species Ottelia alismoides. Next base: position 438,749 of record JAZKJV010005589.1, on the reverse strand, counting down.
TAACTAAAAAGCTAAGGGCCTACAAAGAAATTACCCTTTATTAAATCTCGAGGGCCGGATGTGCGACACATGGTAGATCTGACGGGTGGAATGGCGCAACGCACAACGAAGGGAACCATCGGCACGATCCGACGGCTGGGACGCTCCCACGTGAACGATCGAACGGCTAGGCTGCGACGTGGGTCTGCGAAGGGGCCTGGCTCGGATCGGACGGAAGAGGTGAAGCCACGTGCTTGATCTGACGGCTGCAACACAGCGTGGCTAAACCTCGTCCATCGGACGGTGGCGATCAAACCTCCAAGGATCTGACGATAGCTTCTGCTCCATGAATGAACGGACGCGATATAATCTGGAGCGTCGAGGTCGATCGGACGTCTAGGGAGGATGGTGGAAGAACAGTTGGCCGGCGAGCTTCGCAGGCCTGATGCATGTGCTATGGTCCTCCCCTGCTGCTCCTGAAGTGCGGAAAAGGTCCGCCGTGAAGCTCCGCAACTGATGAGATGCTCCGATGAAGGCGGAGAGCTCTGGAGAGCTCCGGCGATGATGAACACCTGGAGCTCCTGTGCCCTGAATTCCTGACCTCCAGATGAGGTCGATTCGGCCTAATAGCTGCACAGGAAGAAAGATGGGTCGAGGGCAAACTACCTCGACCCGTTAGCATGCAAGAACGGTGAAGAATGCGTCGTTGTGGCGGCCCTCCGGCGAGCGGCGGAGGTGGAGGGCCGATGTCCCTGCTCCGGGGTGAGTCAGGGGGGATGGAAGGTCGAAGAAGGTGGAGAGGAAACTCGTGAAGGTGATGGCGGTGTCGGATGGGCAAGTGGATGGACGGAGACGTAGGGCGGAGGCGGCGGAGCTACTGCTACCGGAATCTAAAAACTCGAAGCTAAGCTAATCTAAAGGCTACGAAGGCTACCTGGTGGAGGCTGTCGACTGGGCTGAAGCTCGGGGAGCTTCTGGGTCATTGCCTGCAGGGGGCGTCGTCTCCCCGAGGCTGGGCGCGCTCGCGGCGGCGCACGGCGGCAGAGCCACCGGGTCAGTGGCTTCCAGAGGTGCTCGAGCCTCACTTCTACTCCGGCAGGCGCGTCTGTCACTCAGGCTCACCAGAGGAGCTCCCTGGCTGCGAGTGGAAGGTCCAAAGATGCAGGAATAGGTCGCCGGAGATGATACTTTATATGTCCAGGGGTACGAGAAGGGATGAATTGGGCGAGCTGCACGGGACTCGGATCCCTAAGACCCACCCCGGGCGTGGATCTGGGATGAACAAGGGTCAATCGGGGCCCGGGTTAGGGTACTTGGCGATCGGGTCGACTGTGGAGAAAGGATTGAAATCGGGTCAGTCAAGATAAACTCGGCTCTGGTGGTCCTGGGGGGAGAGTTGACCGGAGGTCAACATCCCCCGTGGACCAATCAGAGCCCGCCAATTATTAAGACTTTATAAATTAGATAATAAATAGAAAATGAACGAATTTCGAAAAACTCAAAACATGAAAAATATTTATTTTACTTTTTTCTATTTTTTGTGATTTTTAATTAATTTTTCAAAATAAAAATAAGGTATTTACATAATAGGGCTATATATAGGTATATGTACAATCTAGGATTTTTATTTTTTATTATGAAATTGTTATTTTTGTACATTTTTATACCCATTCTATATTTTATTTATTTATAGAATATAATTAGGAAGAAAAGGGTATTTTTATTTTATTTTTATTATTTATATACGATAGTGAAATAAATAGGTATATATATCTGTATACATGGTATATGTACAATACTATTTTTGGTTTTTAATTTTGTGCTTTTCATTTTGTTTTTTTAATGGTTTTTATTTTGTTTATTTACAAATAAAAAGTAGAATATATACAAATTTTATAAAAATTAATTTTATTTATTTATAAGGTGAAATAAATCTATGTGTGTTGTATGTACATGGTGGATATATACATAAGTGACTTTTTATTTTCTTTTTATTTTTTCTATTTTTGTTTTGATTTTTATAATAAATATATACACAATATGTACAAGTCATTTTTATTCTATTTTTAGAGGAAAATATATTTATTATATTTACAAATATATTTACACACATGAGCCCCTATCTCCCTCTACTTTGGCTTTTATGCGGTCAGGCCCATGGTGAGCCCTCCCTTGGGATTAGGTCGCTCAATATTTATTCTAAATATTTCCCTTTTTTTCTTTTGTCTCTTTATTCTTTTATTTTTGCACAAAAACATGCTAATTATGACTTTTTACACCATGCATGCTTTTGGTAATTTTATTTACACGTATCTACATGCATCTGTAAAGGTTTTTGTAGCTAAAATATAAGAATAAAGAGTGATGAATGAGTATTCATCACCCCCCTATACTTAGCTTTGCTAGTCCCTTAGCAAACGCTTATTTGAAAAAGAGGTGAAAAAGAAAGAAAGAAAAAGAAAAAGAGGAGGATATACATGGATTAAGGTTGATTATTAAACTTGCCTTCATTAAATTGAATTATAGAGCTCGATCAGATCTTTGGATTATTAATGTGTCGGAACTTTATTTGGACTTAAGCTTAAAACTCAACAGCCTCTAAGTTCCACCAATCTATGGACAAGACTCCTCAATAAACCAGATCAGAACAAGTCTACATACACAAACTCTAATGACCATGAATCTTTCCATGCAGTGTAAGTGATATGTAGCTCCCCACCTCAGAAGTAACAAAGAAACAACCTCCCCCAACCTAGTAACTCTACTGCCTCGGTCTAGCAACTCTTTCCTCGAGAAGCGGGGTATTCCCTTCTAAGTTCAAGTGCAACCGGCTCAAGAAGAGGGGGAATAAGAGGTATAGAATTTTGGGAGCTCAACCAGTGTAGCTAAGTCTCCCGCTGCAAGCTTCATGAGATGTAACATGGATACCATAAGCTTTTGCTTTATTTGACTATATACACTCCGGTGCGGTTATTAAATTTTCAATCTGACCCACCACTTTTTTGGAGTTCTTTTTCTTTTCTCTTTTTTTTCAAGTGCATCTGTACAACATATCTACATGGTGCAGCATATATACAAGAAATTTTCCTCTTGAGCCAGTAGACTATCCCTCTTTTGAAGCTTTATTGCAATCCACGGCTTCTGTCTTTAGCCTTCATCACCACTAGACCAAGTTGAGATGCATTTCCTTCACTAGAAGAAGAAGAGAGGTTCCGCCTAGAAGTACTACCCTCATATGCTACCCCAAGCCAAAGGAAACTGCCTCCTCACCACCTCATCCGTGGAGAGCTATGTGTAAAGTGCTGGTGCAAGTCAAGCCATTGTCTCTAAGAGTCATGCGTGTGTTGTTAAATGCTCTACATAGGCTCATCAAGATGACATATGTTCATGGCCTAGTGGACTCAAAGAATTAAGTCCTTATGGACCTGAAAAGCCTTAACCATAAGCCCTATAAGGTTCCTCTTAGAATTAGGTGGATTAAGATCTTAATCAAGCTCCATTTCCCAATTTAATTCCAGGCTAGTTTAAATGTTAACTATCGTCCAGGAAAAACTATACAAATATTTACAAAGATGCTATTTACAAATATTTACAATCGTGCAAAATTTTTGCAAAATGTTTTGAAACCATGAATGGATCAATGCATGAAATGCAAGTTTTGCAAATAATATACACACATTTACACAAGATTTTTGCAAACTTTTGATTTTCAAAACATTTTGGAAAAATTTTGTACTATATACATAATTTTGATACGAAAATATTTACAAGGACTTCACACAAAAGATTTTTGAAAACATTTTTACAAAAATAATTGTGTACACTAGCTTTGTATGTGCAAAATGAATCATATTTATAAGGGAATTTTTTTAAATTTTTTGGGTTTTTAGCCATTTTATTTATTAACACACTCACACAAAGTACGAGTTATGGCTAAAGTATATATGAAATATATACACACCCCCCCATACTTAGCTCGAACGATGTCCTCAGAGTGATCAAGAGCGATGAAGAAGACATAACTCGTGCTTAGTAAAGGGAAGTGAAAAGGAATGGCTAGACACAGAGATGAATGAATAGAATGAGGAGAACTTGGTGGTTTCCCCCTATACTTAGGATTAAATAATCCTAAGTATAGCAAGCTGTACATGAAGGGAAATCCGAGTGAAGGATGTACAGAGTCTGCCCCCCTATACTTAGGGTAAAATATCCCTAAGTATAGGCAACAAAACAGGGGTAGAAAGACACAAAGAAAATCAACGAATATATACAGGGTGGAGGGGCATCACTCCCCCTATACTTAAGGTGAAGAACCTTAAGTATAGGCAACACAACAGAAGTGATGGAACAGAACGAAGAATAACCCGGTGTTTCCACCCCCCTATACTTAGGATGAGGAATATCCTAAGTATAGCAAAGATAATCATAGGCGAGACCTGGGGTGAAAACAAGAATGGAAGACAGAAAGATCAAACTAAGATAAAACACGTATATACAAAAGAGTACAATGTTGAGGTGCCACTCAACAAGCGCTAGATTTTACGCCCCTAGCTGGGCGCAAAGGCTAGGATAAAGCCGTATCAAGGTTCAGGACGGCATCGGTAAGTCGAATGTCGTACTGTCGTCGCAGTCTCGGTATGAGAACAGTGACGAACTCTAAAGTGTAAAGAAAGACACCCAGGTATACAATCAGGCGGGTGTCTGCTACCGGCCAGTGATATGGAAAGAAGTGATCGGGATCCGGTAGCACAAAAGAAATCGTCGGCTATGGGTCTGACTGGAGTGAGAGTATAGAGTCGAAGAAATCAAACGTGGAGAAGGATGGATCAGTAATAGAATCCTCCACGTCATTCAGTGTCTCAAACAGGTGTAGATAATCAAGATCAAGAGACTCTCTAAGCGGTCTGATATCCGATGCATGAAATAGAATCAGAGCAGGTAAATTATCGAATATCTCCAGAATGGGCTCATCCTCGCGAGGGACATCGAGGTGAGAAGACTCAGAATCAGAATGATCTAAAGACTCGGTTTCGTGCTTCGCCAGATCGGAAACACTCTCAGCAGGTGAAACCGAGTACTCATCAAGTGCGGCATCCTCCCGCAGATAACCCTCGGGGCGAGATGCATGATCACAAGTGACAAGAACAGGATCAGGATCTAGATGGGCATCTGCAGTGCTGTCAAGTATCCGCTCTGTGCAACAGGCTGCATCATCATCTGAAATGTCACTCTCGGTAATCTGGAAGTAGGAGAAGGTACTAGTCATCACCGCGGAAGCTGGTAAAGTGTCTGCGGCTCTGATCCTCACTCTGCGGCTATGCTGGTTGTCAACTGGTCTTCAAAGGTGTCTATCTCGTCAGAGTGGAGGACAAAAGGCTCGAGGACGGGACTCTCTGTGTCTGTACTCTCAAAGTGGTGTCCCTCATCGAGCTGTGGCTGCTGGGCTGAGTCCTGGTAGCTGTCTGTATCCAAGAAGTATCTCTGCAGAAAGGAAACTGTCTCCTCCGGGACTGGAATCTGAAGTGTCTGAATCAATGGCTGCAAAAACAGGGGCTCCTCCAGTTCCTGGAGTATCAGAAGGTCTGATATCCAAGACTCGTCGACTGGGAACTCTGGGGCTGACTCGAACTCCATCTGGAAACCCAACGGGAACTCAAGTAGACCCTGGGTCCGAACCTCTGATGTCACAGTCATGTCCTCTATCAGTGGTGCTGCATTATCCAAGTCCTCGGTCTGGTGTGTAGAAATTGTCTCATCCTGTAAAGCGATACACCGCATTGGTACTACATCATCCGCATGTGTTGTCTCGACTACGGCATCTCGGGAAAAAGATCTCTGTGAAAGTAAACTCGAGACGGTGTCCAGTAGGTGAATGTCGGGACTGCGGTGTGAACCGCCACATGTGGTAATCACCAGTGCTATCTGCTCTGCGGTCATCTCCCGCATGGAGATCTCAATCAAGTCTGTCAGTGGAAGACCGTGGTCTGGAAATCTCTGCAAGAGGTCAAGAAACCTCGGCCATGCCTCCTGCAATGGCTCCTGGGGGTCAACTGAAAATTCCGTGATTAAAGACCGCATAAACTCTGCTCTAGGCGGGGGAAAGTATCTCTGTAAGAACTCTCGGCATAGCTCTCCCCACGTTTTGAATGTTCTCCCCAATCGGCGGTGCCATCTCATGGCTCTGTCGTGAAGCGTGAATGGGAAGGTCCTGCTCATCAGCTCCTCTGTAATGATATCTGAATATCTCTGTACTCTGCAAAACTCCTCGAACACGGACAGGTGAAGATAAGGCTCCTCGTGCGCCTCTCCTGAAAATGTCGGCAGTCGCTGAATGTAATCCAAATCCAAGACGAATGGGCCTAATGTAGAAGCTGACTGAGCTCCATGTGCTATCTGCTCCTCCATCCTTCTGGAATAGGATATGTCTGCTGATCTCCACTGCTCTCTCTGATCACCAACGGAGTGCGCTCTCAACTCAGCAACAGCATCGTCCAGGTCTCGCATCTGCTCTATCTGGTATCCTCGGACGTCTAGCACAGCATGCCCAGAGTAGTGAGATGAAAGGGAGGGAGGGAGCGGGGGGTAAGTCGGAGATCCAACCTCCTTAGAAGGTAGACTGGAGTGATGGTCAGATAGCGAAGAAAAAGCCGCTAGAGTTGGCTCGAAGTGAGTGGGATCCATCATCCAGGGGTAAAGGAGAAGAAGACTGAAGGGAGGGAGGGTGGAAGAGAAGAAGATGGGGAAAGATAGAAGGGATCTGGAAACCACTCAAGATGAGAAAAAGCAAACCCCCGATTCACCTACGCACACGAGCGGAAGACCAAAAGGGATTGGTCAATTATCTTGTCGATTTTATTTTAGGTGATCATCCAGTCTATCAGAGCGATTACGTGAGCAAAATAGGAATCCATATAGTTCTCAACCGATTGTCCCGTACAGAAAGCCAGTAATCAGTCGAGAAAAATCGGAGGCTCTACCCTAAGGTACGGGTCACTCTCTCGCTCATCCAAACCAAACAAGGAGGGGGTTACTCTCCCCAAGACAATTTTTTCAATTCAGTGTCTTTTAGGTCAATTGTGATTAGCAGTTTCGATTTTATTGTTTTTGTTTTTAGGTATTTTTCAATAAAAAACGCACACCTAACGAATTTTTCGGTTCTCCTGATTATTAAGTCAAAAACAGGGGGGAGAAGACGAAAAAGCCGATGCGCGATAAATCAATGATGCATGCAGAGATAGAAATACGTACCTGACTCCAGCAGTCTACATGCAAGATGATCCGCGCAGAATTTAAAGACAGAAATAAAACTACCTATATGGTGCAGCGGAAAACCGAGTCCTAAGCAGGCAACTTCTACTCGAAAGCACCGTCTAGCTGGTCACTCGCCCTCGATCCAAAGAGTCCGGTCTAGACCCACCCCTCCTCTTCTCGACAGGTCGAGTTCAGGAGTAGCGCTTGACGGGGCAGGCTCGCAGCGCGTAGGCTCTAAGGAAAGCGACTCAGCTATTTTTATTAATGATTTATCAGTAGGTCCAATTAACGATCTATAGGTACGAGCAGTCTATTAGATGTGTGGATCCTACTGAGTACGGCACAATCAATCAGAAATTCCTAAAGCTAGGGGCTCGATAAAAACTGCGTAAAACCGTAAAAGGCAGCGAAAAAAATCTGAAACTGCAAAAAAGTCTAAGCTAACTAAAGGGTCCCTCGAGCACACCGGTGCTCGGCGAAACAGACCCGAGAGTCCAAGTCTGAGAGTACCTGTATTATTACAATTCAAATATAATGGACTGAAATAAATATAGACTACTCTACACTAAGCTGCTCCTCACGCTCTCCTGCGGCTCCGTGCAGAAGGGAGCCGCCTCTGAATCCCGCGGTTGCGCCGGCTACTCGAGAGTCGCCGCCTCGATCCTCGGGCCCTCGCAAGAAACAGACAAAGTGTCACAAGCCGAAAAATGTCAGAAATATATATATATATATATATATGCAAAAAGCTATACAAAAAGCCGAGAAAAGAAAACCGTGGGAAAAATCGAAACTGACTACTAAGCCGTGCTCCCCGGCAACGACACCATTCTGTTGACACGTCTGATCACTCAGGTAAAAGTTAATCAAGGGTCGTTGTGACCCGAGTAACCAAGCGGTGTCAATCGAGAAAAATAGACCACCAAACAAAGAGAAAAATTAATCAAATACGATAGGGGTCTTGCAATTATTTTAACCTGGTATAGCGACCAGGGTCGAACACAAGGAGCACGTAATGGCCTTGCAGCCTACGAAGTAGTCAAAAATATAGAAAAATAAAAGACAACTGCTTTTTGGTGGATTTTAAATTTTTATATTTTTTATTGGATTTTTACTTAATTAATAAAATAAGGAAACAAGGAAAACAACCAACTTCAAGCAATTATTTAATACATCAAAAATCAATCAAAAATTCAAATAAAAATGTTCTTATGTGTTTTATGTTTTTTACTATTTTTAGTGATTTTTTGGGATTTTTCTGATTTTTATTTTATTTTCTAAAAATCAAACAGTGCAAGAAAATGAAGGGACTGTCCAGTCAGGAGTAAAAAGCCAATTTAAAATGTAAAAAGGCCTATTTATCTCCTGGAGTCAATTTTCCTATAAACTAGAAAGTTTAAGGAAAATTTGGGCACTGGAATTATTGTTTTTGGATTTTTAAAATAATTATTAGAATTTTTATAAATTTTTAGGTGTTTTTCAATTTTCATGAGTTTTATAAGATGAAAAATGAACAAATTTGGTCAGAAAATACAAATTTTTAAATCAGACAGGAAAGAAAATACATATTTTTGAATTTTTAAAAATAGTAAATGAAATCAAAAATGTCCCCAAAAATTCTAGAAAATTTTACAACATGGCAGGAGCCATATGTCCAATTTTCATCAAATTTGGAGTCAATTTGCTATTTTATTGAAAATATAAATCAAGCCACAGTGCACAGGGACCTAACTGCAAATATAATTAAGCTCTGGGCCCCTTGGATAACAGGCTTGGAAAGTATCAGGTAAGGAATGCAAAATACCCCCCAAGCCACGCACGATTCACGTGACTCAGGCCTGGGGGGGACCTAATTGTCATTCCTATTAATAAACATACAAAGCATAACAGGCCAAAAATGCGGGAAAAATATTGCAAAAGTACCAAATACCACGTGTCTATGCACATGTCCACAGCAAACAGGGGTATAAATGCAAATCTGATAAACAGTAGGGTCCAATGTGCAATCTACCAAACGTAAATAAACTATCTAAAATATTTACAGGACTAAAGACAAATAACTAAAAAGCTAAGGGCCTACAAAGAAATTACCCTTTATTAAATCTCGAGGGCCGGATGTGCGACGCGTGGCAGATCTGACGGGTGGAATGGCGCAACGCACAACGAAGGGAACCCTCGGTGCGATCCGACGGCTGGGACGCTCCCACGTGAACGATCGAACGGCTAGGCTGCGACGTGGGTCTGCGAAGGGGCCTGGCTCGGATCGGACGGAGGAGGTGAAGCCACATGCTGGATCTGACGGCTGCAACAAGACGTGGCTAAACCTCGGCCATCGGACGGTGGCGATCAAACCTCCAAGGATCTGACGATAGTTGCTGCTCCGTGAATGAACGGACGCGATCTAATCTGGAGTGTCGAGGTCGATCAGACGTCTGGGGAGGATGTTGGAAAAACAGGTGGCCGGCGAGCTTCGCCGGCCCGATGCACGTGCTATGGTCCTCCCCTACTGCTCCTGAAGTGCGGAAAAGCTCCGCCGTGAAGCTCCGCAGCTGATGAGATGCTCCGATGAAGGTGGAGAGCTCTGGAGAGCTCCGGCGACGATGAACACCTGGAGCTCCTGTGCTATGAAGTCCTGACCTCCAGATGAGGTCGATTCGGCCTGATAGCTGCACAGGAAGAAAGATGGGTCGAGGGCAAACTACCTCGACCCGTTAGCGTGCAAGAACGGTGAAGAATGCGTCATTGTGGCGGCCCTCCGGCGAGTGGCGGAGGGGGAGGGCCGATGTCCTTGCTCCGGGGCGAGTCAGGGGGGATGGAAGGTCGGAGAAGGTGGAGAGGAAACTCGTGAAGGTGATGGCGGTGTCAGATGGGCAAGTGGATGGACGGAGACGCAGGGCGGAGGCGGCGGAGCTACTGCTACCGGAATCTAAAAACTCGAAGCTAAGCTAATCTAAAGGCTACGAAGGCTACCTGGCGGAGGATGTCGACAGGGCTGAAGCTCGGGGAGCTTCTGGGTCATTGCCTGCAAGGGGGCGTCATCTCCTCGAGGTTGGGCGCGCTCGCGGCGGCGCACGGCGGCAGAGCCACCGGATCAGTGGCTTCCAGAGGTGCTCGAGCCTCACTTCTACTCCGGCAGGCGCGTCTGTCACTCAGGCTCACCAGAGGAGCTCCTTGGCTGCGAGTGGAAGGTCCAAAGATGCAGGAATAGGTCGCCGGAGACGATACTTTATATGTCCAGGGGTCCGAGAGGGGATGAATCGCGCGAGCTGCACGGGACTCGGATCCCTAAGACCCACCTCGGGCGTGGATCTGGGATGAACAAGGGTCAATCGGGGCCCGGGGTTAGAGTACTTGGCGATCGGGTCGACTGTGGAGAAAGGATTGAAATCGGGTCGGTCAAGACAAACCCGGCTCTGGTGGTCTTGGGGGGAGAGTTTACCGGAGGTCAACATCCCCTGTGGACCAATCAGAGCCCGCCAATTATTAAGACTTTATAAATTAGATAATAAATAGAAAATGAACGAATTTCGAAAAACTCAAAACATTTAAAATATTTATTTTATTTTTTTCTATTTTTTGTGATTTTTAATTTATTTTTCAAAATAAAAATAAGGTATTTACATAATTGGGCTATATATAGGTATATGTACAATCTAGGATTTTTATTTTTGATTTTGAATTTGTTATTTTTGTACATTTTTATACCCATTTTATAGAAAGGGTATTTTTATTTTATTTTTACTATTTATATACAATAGTGAAATAAGTAGGTATATATATCTGTATACATGGTATATGTACAATACTATTTTTGGTTTTTAATTTTGTGCTTTTCATTTTGTTTTTGTTTTAATGGTTTTTATTTTGTTTATTTACAACATAAAAAGTAGAATATATACAAATTTCATAAAAATTAATTTTAGTTATGTATAAGGTGAAATAAATATAAGTGTGGTTGTATGTACATGGTGGATATATACATAAGTGACTTTTTATTTTCTTTTTAATTTTTCTATTTTTGTTTTGATTTTTATAATAAATATATACACAATATGTAGAAGTCATTTTAATTCTATTTTTAGAGGAAAATATATTTATTATATTTACAAATATATTTACACACATGAGCCCCTATCTCCTTCTACTTTGGCTTTTATGCGGTCAGGCCCATGCTGAGCCCTCGCTTGGGATTAGGTCGCTCAATATTTATTCTAAATATTTCCCTCTTTTTCTTTTGTCTCTTTATTCTTTTATTTTTGCACAAAAACATGCTAATTATGACTTTTTACACCATGCATGCTTTTGGTAATTATTTGTATTTACACATATCTACATGCATCTGCAAAGGTTTTTGTAGCTAAAATATACGAATAAAGAGTGATGAATGAGTATTCATCAGTAGACTATTTGTCCAGGTGGGTGGAGGCTATCCCGACCTGAGCCACAGACAGCAGGACTGTTTGTAAATTCATTAGAGAGCACATTATCTCTAGGTTCGGGATCCCCAAAATTGTGATATCTGATGGGGTTAGACACTTTGTAAACCGGGAGGTAAAGAAACTCCTGAAGGACTACGGCATCGAACACCGTGTCGCTATTTCTTACCACCCACAGACCAATGGTATGGCTGAGGTGTCGAATATGGAGGTGAAGACTATATTGCAAAAGCTCATCCGCAAAGACAGTAAGGACTGGTCTCCATCTTGGATCAGGTCCTATGGGCTTATAGGATTGCTTACAAGACACCGTTAGGAACCTCCCCATTCCGAATGGTATTTGGAAAGCCGTGCCATTTGCCCGTAGAGTTAGTGCATAAATCAGAATGGGCAATCAAGAAGGTCAACTAGAACACGCACCTTGGGTAGAAGCAGAGAGAAATGGATCTGAATGAGCTTGTCGAAGTCAGAAACCGCACATATGACAATAATTTGGTTTACAAGGACAAGGTGAAGCGTTGGCACGACAGATATATCAGACGAAAGACCTTTGTTCCTGGACAGAAGATATGGTTGTTTAATGCAAATCTGAAGATTTTCCAAGGCAAGTTGAAGTCCAAGTGGACGGGCCCATTTGTTGTTCGTATGGTGCATGATAGTGGATGTGTCGAGATCTCAGATCTCGCAGATGACGCACCGACATTCCTAGTAAATGGAAAATTGATGAAGCACTTCGTCGAATCCAATGAGCAGTTAGTCCATGTTGAGGAGATTGTATTCATGCACGAGACAGATTCAACAGATACACATCGAGCCACGCATGAGACCTTGCAGCAGTGAGCTCTAGCCATAAGCAGCATCTTGTAAGATTCAGTCCACGATCTTTCTATATATCCATCATTCTTTGCACATTCTGCTCCCTTCCTCCCGCGACTCTAGTAACTCATCCCAGCTTCATCTATCTCTATCTTGGACTATACTTAGGATGACCAGATCCTGAGTATAGGGGGGATGAGTCACCTGAGTCTGTTCACTGTACATCCTCTAGATCACATCGGCCCTCATACTCACTCCTGTCCTATACTTAGGCTGACCTGAGCCTATGTATAGGGGGGACCGATGCTCACCTTGTATATATTCATCCCTTTCACCTCTTGCCCTCGTCCGCCCCATTTTTGATCTTCTTCTACATTTAGGCTAACAGAGCCTAAGTATAGGGGGCGGAGCAACTTCTATACTTTTTATAATTTTAGCTCTCCTACGCTTAGCACGAGCTATGTCTTTTTCCTTGCTTTTCGTGCTATGAGGACATAGCACACGCTTAGTACAGGGGGCGTGTATATATTACATATATATTTTACCCATAGCTCGTACTTTCACGTATTTTTGCGTATTTTGTATGCAATAATTACGGGGTGGGTAAAAATTGTATAAAAAGTTGCAAAATTCTTGTAAAGCATACTTTTGTAAAATTTGTTGTAAAAAAACTTGTATACTATGTATACAAATTAAAAATTGTTGTATAATAGAAAATAAAATGAAAATGTCGAAAATAAAGGCTTCTTATTTACTTTTGCATCCTTGCATAAAAAAAGAATCTTGCATTTCATTCATAGCATGTCATCTACACCTCATCTGCATATCTTGCATATGCAAGGTGAAAAGCTAGTGGGTTCTGAACCAAGTTATGTGTAGATATTGAGGATGGGCTTGATTTGACCTTAATCCACATAATTTCATAGGAACCTTGTAGGAACTTGAGTTAAGATTTTTCAAGTCAAGTGAGTTAATTCTTTGAGTCCGCAAGTCTATGTTCACATGTCATCTTGATTAGTCTAAGTAGAATATCTCGTGCACACGCATGATTCTTTTAGACAGTGACCTAAGATGGACAAGCACAATGCACGTAGCTCTTCATTGATGAGGTGGTGAGGAGGTAGAATCCTTTAGCTTGGAGTAGCACACGGGTGGAAACATCCGTCCTCCTCTAGGGAGGGTAGTGAATCTCAACCTAGTCTGGTGGTGTTGACATCTGAGGACAGGACGTTGTGGCTTGCAATAATGCTTCAAAAGAGGGATAGTCCACTAGCTCAACAGGAAAACTCCTGATTTTCTGTGATTTTTACAAGATTTTTGATGTTTTTCAATTTTTTTGGGTTTTATAAATAATTAATGGATGAAAATTGTTCAGAAGTTAAAAGACAATGAAATACAACTACTCTAAGTTTTTTGGAATTTTTAGAATAATATTTGAATTTTTACGAGTTTTTGAATTTCAGGAAGACAAAATGACACTATTTTTTATTTTTTTAAAATAGTAAATGAAATCAAAATGCAATGGAAATTTTATTCTAAGAAGATAATCACATCAAGAGCATAGCAGAATTTTTGAAATATTTTTAGATCACAAATAATATTTATTTCATTCAAATAGAACACACAAGTTTTTGTTCTGCAATTCAGGGACTAAAATATAAATAAGTTTTGTTTTTGCATCAAATTAATAATAAAAATAAAGCACATGGAAGAATGCGCACTTTTACCACTATATCACGTGCTTGGAATGTGCTTGAGGTTGACAGGGGCTTCGTTGAAATTTACAGAAATTCTAGGGGATGAAGATGCAAAATTTCCAAATTTTTAATGAAAACCCATTAGGGATACTTCGTTTCCAAACCAAAAGGGGAGAGGAGTCAGGGCCGCCGCCCCTTGCTTCTTCTCCATGCAAGGGGGGGGGGTGGGGGGGCGACAATGATGGAATGCCAAGGGCAACGACGAGGACGATGAGGTGTGAGAAGCGAGCACGCACGGAGGAGGAAGATGGCCTGGATCGGGGCAGCGCAGCCTCGTGCGGTAGCTGGCGCGCGCTGAGGGGTTGTCGGGTACGGACGGAGGCACGAGAGATGCTCTGGTCGCAGAGCAGCGATTGGAGGCGAAGGCGGCAGGGCTGCCGGGTCACGGACGGACGCGTAGTCGGTGCAAGGACACCGCCCGCGCGATAGCGTGGGAGAATAGAGGATACGGGCTGTGGCCTCGCGCGGCTGTACGCGCGGAGGCATGGTCAGGAGGTCGACTTCGACAGGCGGCAGAGGTCGACGGAGGGGACAGGCTGCGGCCTCGTGCGGCTGTGCGCATGCAGAGGAGCGGTCATGAGGTCGGCTTCGAGGACGAAGGGGGGTGGCGTCACCTGGAAGGTAGACGTCCCCTTTTTTTTAATTTTTTATCGTAATGTAAACAATAATAAAAGATTTTTTTTGTAAATTCGAAAAATAAGAATTTAGAAGAAAAACAAATGGGATGAATAAATACTTTTTTTTTTAAATTTTTTTATAATGATCATGCAAAACAAACGTTAGATAAATAGAAACAATTTATTTATTTATTTACAAATCGGAAAAATGAATGGAGATCTGGTGGACATGAAAGATTCGAATCCGATCTCCGGCCACCGTACGCGGCTGGAGTTGAGAGATCGTGGGCAATAGAAATAGAACGCGTGGAGATCGAGAAAGTGAGATGAAAAATCGAGTCAGTGCCAGAATAAATCGTAGCGGATTTTAAGATCTAGATAAACAATAAAAATTGACAACGAGGAAAAAAATTGCGAGAAATAAACTATGATTATCCTAGATAAAAATAAGAAAAATGTGGATCTTACCTTAGGAGCGGAAAGGGACCGTGATCGCCTCGACAAGGTCGACTCGCTGTCACTGGACGGCTCGGAGGCTAAGCACTATTTTCGACGAAATTGTCTCTCGGAGATCGGGCTCCTCTCTTTAAAGATTGATCAAAAGTTGGAATGAGGGAGAAGGAGCCATATAAATAAAAAAAGATAATGGAGATAAAATTTGAATTTTTGGCTTTTTAGATAAAGAGAAAAGATAGATGAAAAATTGAAATGAGATAAAGATAAAGAGATAAAATTATTTACAAAATTATCTAATTTTTTGAATTTTCGTCACTTTATTTATTTTATTTAAAAAGTATTATTTTTATTTTTTATGGCGGTTAATTAAAAATAGAAACTATATACATATACTATATATATGACATTATATACAAGGGTAAATGAGGAAATTAGCTTTTTTTGTGTTTTAATTATTTTTTATTTTTATTTTAAATAATTAGTAAGAATAATTTACAAATATATACAAATAAAATATTTAAAAAATACATGAGAAAAATTGCACAAACCACCCCAGAAAACCAATTTTTTACTCGTAACTCCAAAAATTATGAAATCATTGCCATTTTAAAGATAATTTAATTTAGAATCTAATGAAAGTGAGACTAGTTCAATTTGAGTTCATATGGAGCCGTAATTGATTATTCAATTAGTGCTTAGTGGCTTTTTCTAAGTGTGACTACTTTTATTCTGTACATGATTTAATTGTGCAATTATTTTTATTAATTAGGAAACATTTTTAATTACAACTTTTGTTTTGAAAGTTATTTGATTTTAGGTCAATTAAGCAAAAATAAATTATTGTTACTTTTATACAGATATATAGAAAATAAGTGAGTAGTATTTACGAGAACACACACATTATTTTTTGATTTTCTGCTGAAAGACCCTTATCTCCCCCTTCTTTATTCTTGGTCGATCAGGTCAAGTCTTGACCTTCTCTCGAGGTTCGGGTCAACCTGTATATAGTCTTCCTCTTCTTTTTTTATTTTCTTTCCTTTATTTATTTATTTATTTGTTTATTTTAGGTTAAAATTAGTAAGACGTGTACAATATTTACACAGATGCAAGCTAGTAAGAATATGGAGTTAGTGTTATATGCATCTGTTTTATAAGGGGTTTTAAGCTAAAATAAATGAATAAAGATATCAGATCGCAGATTCATCACAAATACAAAGCCAGATTAGTTGCCAAGGGTTATACTCAGCAAGTTGGAATAGATTTCCAAGAAACCTACTCTTCAGTGGGTAAGTTTGCATCTATTCGGATGATCTTAGCCATAGTCGCATATATGGATTTGGAATTGTTCCAAATGGATGTGAAGACGACCTTCCTTAATGGAGAATTAAGGGAGGGGATTTATATGCAAAAATCTGATGGATCTTAGGTTGACGGTCAGAAGAAAGGGGTTTACAAGTTAAGAAAGTCATTATATGGCTTGAAGCAGTCTTCACGGTAATGGTATCTCAAATTTTATGAGGAAATTATCCAATTTGGATTTGTTTCAAATAAATTGGATAATTGTGTGTATTTCATGAAGAGTGGGAGCAGGTTTGCAATCATGTCATTGTATGTGGATGACATTTTGCTGTGCAGGTAATGACAAATAAATGCTCAATGAAATCAAACAGAAATTGAGCAATGAATTTGAGATGAAGGACATGGGCGAAGCATCCTATGTTCTTGGAATCCAAATAACAAGAGACCGGGACTCAAGGACATTGAACCTTAATCATAAAAGATATTTGCATACTATATTAAGGAGATTTGGAATGCAGAATAACAATTCAGCTCCAACACCACTTATGATAGGAAAGAGGCTCAGTAAGAGTCAGTGTCCCGGAAAGGGGCAAAAACCTTTATATTTACCCTATGCACAAGCATTGGGAACTCTAATGTATGCAATGATGTGTACTCGACCTGATCTAGCTTATCCAGTAAGCTTAGTCAGTATATATCAAAGCAATCTTGATTCAGCACATTGGGAAGCTGTAAAGATGATTCTTCGATATCTGAAAGGGATAGTGCATATGAAACTTGTGTATCAAGCATAATCGCTTGAAGTGGTAGGCTACTCTGATGCCGATTTCGGAGGGGAAGTGGATGATAGAAAGTCCACATCAGGTTACCTGTGCATGTTTGGGGGTGCAATCGTTTCTTGATTGCGATAAACTTGATTAATAGTGGGGCTAATACTTCTAAAGGAAAACACATTGAGATCCAATATCACTATATATAATATATAGTGGTGAAGCAAGAAATCACGGTAACCTACATACCTACCAACGACATGTTGGCTGATTCCCTAACTAAGGGAATAGCTGCAGGAACATACATTAAACATGTTGGTTTAATGGGACTCAGAAATGTTTGAGTCAAGGAAGAGGTTTCATAGATAATAATCCTCACGTGATAAATTTGCATGTATATACTACACGAATAGTGGGAGTATATATGTTTTGACCACTCTGGTCAAGTGGAAGATGTAGAACGGCTGCCGTGATCGACGTGGTCACGCAACCGCCTCTGGCGGTTGCGGTAAGGCCGCGTCTCATGGAGACCCTAACCGTTGGGCGTGAAGGATGAGGGGTGGACGTGATGAGAGTTACGTCCTCTAAATAACCTCTCACTCTGAGGGGAACGCCATCGATTTGAAACTCGCCGATCTGGAGCCCTCATCCTCTTTGTACTTCATTCTCTCATTCTCTCTCGAGCTTTAAGTACAAACGGCGGCGTACCTGAACTCCTTCACATGGTATATATAGGGACATACATGCCTCCACTTGGGAGGTATATATAGACACGGGTTACATAAGCCCCTTGTACCCAAAGCCCACCAGGGTCATAACGCCTTCTTGTAGAAACACCTAGTTTTGGTAATTAAATTCAGTGTCTTAAAGCACCGTTCAATGCATTTTATTAGGACTATGTACTAAACAGAAGTGCTCGTTGATTTTTACAACATGAAAAGAGTTGAAAAATATGTATTTTATATTTTTTAGTCATTTTGTAATAACTTAGTAGAAGATCTAATTCTGTACAAAGGCTTTCCATGCAAAAATCACTGCAACGGTACGTTTCAGTCACATTGCACCTGTACGCTTGTACACCTATACGCACTCTTGATAGTGTTCAAGCCAAGGTAAATTCTTAGTATTGCACCAGTGCACATTTGTGTACACTGGTATACTTTTGATTGTTGGTCTTTGAACTTAGTCAATTCAATGTTTTATTTTGTTTATATTTAAAAGTGCACCTCCACATACCTTTTGCATCGTTATACACTTCACTGCTTAGTCTTTTAGATTGCGTAGGTACACCATAAGTTGGTATATTTGTTCAATCATTTGATTCGAAATATTTGCCCCAAGCCTATAAAAGGATCCTTTACTCGCTCTTTCCAACACTCAAGAGGCAAAACAATCTCAATTCACTCAACTATATTTCACTCTCTAATGAGATCTATTCATGTGATAAGAAAAAGCTCTACAAATTGCTTTGATCTTTGCGTTCTTCACGCTCTTTCAAGTTTACTCTGAAAGCCTTTTGCTTCATTAACACGGTTTGCCTAACATGTTTGATATATATATATATATATATATATATATATATATATATATATACATATTTTACTAAGAATATTGTATTTGTTTACTTTATTCTTTGCTAAAAATGTGTTTATGTGTCGAAGTCTTTTATTTCAAAGGGAAGATAAATCCTTGATAAGGTTGATTGCTTGAGACATTCTTCGTGAAAGTCTTTCTTCTTATATGAAAGATAAAGATGGTAAATCATGTGCTTCGCAAATGATTTGGAGTATACAAGAATTTGTTCGATTTGTGAGAGTTGGTGAGCCCCGAGTAGGGCAAATTCAGACACATGACTTAATATTTATGTAATGTGAGCATATATAAATCTGTGTAGTATAATTTGTTTGTCCAAGGATGTTTTTTTTATTTGAGCTATAATTATTTTAGATTGATAATATTTTGCATAAAGCAATTTTCTCCTTTCCCCTCTAGTGCTTCTTCATTTGGTATGGATCAATCCAGGTTATGTGGTTTTGGTGTCACTCATGTACACCGCACCGATGAGCTCAAGTTATGCCAACAACTATGATGAATAAAAATTAACCAACTGATCGGCTTACTTATATGGCATGGGATACACAAAATTGAAAAGAAAGTGGCTATTATTTGAAGCCATCCACTTGAAATCTTACATTATGGAATATTGAAGAGAAAATTCAATATTCCTGAAGTAAACAAGGATCTTATAAACTAAATTCTTGCTTAGAAAGCTATCACTAGAAGCAATAAGGCAATGAATAGTTTTATATCGTGATTTATCAAATTGTGAAGTCAACAGAGTCTTTCAACTTGATGCTAACACTTTTATTTCTCAATTTCAACTGAAATATATTGAAGATGCTTGCAATGACAAGTCATGGATTGTAGCAATGTAAGATGAGCTCAATCAATTTGAACTGAATGATGTTTGAGACTTAGTTCTTGAACCAAAAAAGTACTCCATTATTGGAATTCAATAGGGTTTCCTAAATTTGATAAGTTCAACAAATTACTTAGAGCAAAGGAAAATTTGTTGCTAGTGATATAATCAAGAATGAGGTATCTAGTTAGATGAAAACTATTCCTTTGTTTCTAGTATTGAATCAATTCAATTAATCTTGCTTTATACCAGTTATTTTATTTCAAATTATCCGGATGGATGTAAGAATGTATTTCAAGTTAACTGATGGATGTTAACCAGTTACTTTAACATGTGCCAAGTCAAACCCCACACTTTACCGTAAGCACACCCTCACAACTGGAGTGCAACTGACAGTCAAGTCCTGAAAATGTCATGAACCATCTCCTTCAAGTATACCACAACTCAAAACTCCCTTCTTAAAGCTTCCACCTAGAATACTGACCATTGTGGCCTATACATGCCATTATACGAATGACAACGCTAAGTGAAAGAAGCGAAGCACATAAGTCAAAACTACTTGGCACCGCACATTTGTAAATCGAAACTGATGTAGGGAAAAAAGGGCACGTTAGTGCACCAAGTTGCATGTCCCCTGACCAATGACCTATCAAGATTGCGGTCATCTAAGCTTCTACCCGGGCCCCCATGAATGCATGCCCTTCCATTGGCAGCGCTACTCCATGCTACCAACATGCTACTAAAAGTCAAACACAGTGGCATGAAACCAAAATTACTATAGGAAACTCGACCGTTGATCCTAAGAACCAAAACTCAGATATAAAGGTGTACATAATGATACTCAAGCTAATCCTCACCAAACCTCATTTAATCTATTAATATCATTTGTACTCAATTTACGGTTAAACCTAGCCCATCTCACTTGACTATCCATTTATATCTATAATCAAGACATTTAACACACATATTAATGTCCATAAGTTAAATATCATTTTATGGATCAAAATATATAATTTATAATTCCAAATGGATCTGTAGTCCCAGAATGATCGACCATCCAACTTTAATGATCAGAATACTAACCAATCATAAAGTTAACATTATCTATCGTTTGTACCAAATGATTGATCGACCAAATGACATGATCGATCAAGCATGATGGATCATAGAAAAAATTATGATCCATACCTAGATAGTCGTTGGGATAGCTCTGACGATGTTATGCAAAAATGCTCCGATCGACGATCCGACTTCACCCATTGTGTTCCTGCTAACACCCACAACAATAATACCTATTCAGATCATGCATGCAAAGCCACTAATTGGTCGAAAATAAGAAAATACGATGTGATGAGGTATTCATCGCGCCCAAAATGGCGATGAAATGCGACAAAAACCTTGACAATAGGTAGCTTGTATCCCCATACCCCTACATTACAAAAACATCGTGAATCCGATAGCAAATGAAGGGTGAAAACCACACCTCGTGGTTCATCCCTCGTGATGCTCCCTCACTCGGAGCAGTTGTTTTGCGACGTTTAACATGAATTCACACCCTTCAAATGACTCCCTACACTGAGATCTTCAAAACAACAACCTCGAATCTTTGATCAGTCATCCAAAATCTCTCAGGTTGCAGAGTTTCAGCGAAGGTAATGAATCTTGAGTGAGGGAAGTGGTCTTGGTTGTCTAGACCACTTAAGGCTGCACTTATATTTACATGCACGTGTCTAATCGGCTTTGGATGCAGATCTGGGTTCGAAAGTTGTAAACCGTTATATTTTCCTTGTAACTTCCTCACACGGACTCCGATTTCGATGTTCTTGGGATCATTCAACTCATTCAGACAATGGATTGGGTCTTAAACTTAAAATCAGTGATTTCTATACTTAGAGGTCTTATAAAACCCCTCCCAAATAGGTAATTCTGCTAGTGAGAGGAGAACAAGTTTATTTGGCTAGCGTAATACGACTTAAGTGAGTTTTATTATTGAGTAAGTGTGTGATCCTGATATTACGATCACAAATAGAACCTAGAAAGAGCTCTAAGAGCCGCCAACCACAATCACCACGAGTCCATGACCATCCATCTAGGTAGGTCGAAACATTTCAAAAGTTCAAGTTCAGTTACACTTATGAGATTGATGAATCCACAATACATCTACCTTATTCATTAATCTTAGTTCATTTCTAAAGACAATTCAATTAATAAACTCATTAAATAAATAAACAAATAATTGATATGTTGTACATAATTAGGGTTAATTGTTGTATATAAATTCCTTACAAAAGCACTATCTTACTTTTGTATATATTCACCTGTATACTGATCTAACTTTACCTATTTTGATTAATTTATACTAACTTCAAATTAAACCAACCAACTCCATTGTGTACACATCACTAACACTAACTAAGGAAGATAACAAATACTACTATCTTATATATGTGAAATTGAATCAATCTAATTCGGAGACAAAAAGCAACAAATAAAAACATCTTTCGCATACAGTCCTCCTATGAACCCGTACTTCGCTTTCAATTAATAAACATTCAAATACCTACAATTCAAGACCATATCAAAAGAATCATAGTTCATATGTGAAATTTGGATTTTGGGTCCTCATTATATATATATATATAATAAATATCTACTAACTTTGATGTATCATTTTATGTATGGAATTAGCTCTTTCTTTTATTTTTTTTCTTTTTCATTTATTTTTTTGGTTTCTCTTTTTATAAATTTTATAAAAAATAAAAATCCAAAATATTGTAAAAACTAAACAAAATAATGTTGTCTGAGTCTACATATAGACTATGTACATAAGTCTCTTTTATTTTATGTCTTCATTTTCTTAATTATTAAAAATCACAAAAAAATAGATAATGTGTAAATACATCCTTTTATTTTATTTGATTTGTTTTTGCATTTTCTCTTTGACTAAAAATCATAGCAAACTATAAAACTCAAATTTCAAGTATTTTATTTACATAAAATACCACAAAAAATTAAGGTTGTACATATGGTGTTTTTTTGGTCTTGGTCTGTTCATGACAATTGTAGATCTCATCGAGTTAACAACTTTTATTAAGTTTTTCATTTGAGTACTTTCGTTATTTTATTTTAATTTTTGTTTTATTTTTGATTTTGAATTATCTGTTATCGATATATGGATACTCCTGGAGTTGCCATGTGCCCCCATTCCTCTCCCTAACTGCATCCATCTTTTGCCGTTGGATCTCTTGCAATCCAACAGTTTCTCTCATTACCGCCTAACACAAGTGGCTTCTGTCCTAGACATTGGGTCAATCTTGATCCAATGACTGCGACTTAATCCACCCTTGTGCAATCTAAGATAAGGCCCCCTTTGCATATAACTAGTAGCTTTAGGTCCTAGTGTTGAGTGAAGCCTGACTCCAACTTCTGTGAGATCTGACGGGCCTCCCCCTGCCACTATAGTGATCCTCCAAAGTGCTGCTTGAGCTCAAGTACTGCCACACCTTAGAGTGAAGGCTAGTATCCCTCCAAGCTCCAACAAAAACCCTCACGAAACCTCTTCCTTCTTCTTATTCTTCTCCGATGAGCCTTCTTTGATCTCAACCCTATTCCGATTTCTCCCATTTTATTCATTGCACACACACATGCTTAGATCAATCAAGTACCATCTTCACCTCTAACTTACATTAGTGATCTTTGATAGCCCTTAATGGGATCACCTTCCATTCTCTAGACCCTTAATCACTCTGATACACCTTCCTCCTTGCACAAGAGGAAGGCCACTAGGTCTTAATCCCTTTGCACCTCACTAGGCCTCCATTACACCTATTTTCTTTCTCTTTGATCGCTTAACCTTGTAGGTCCCCTTCACTTCATTTATTTGAGGAGGTGAAGCTACTATGGTCTCCAGCTTCTTTGAAGCCACTATGGTCTCCAGCTTCTTCTTTGAGAAAGTTGTACTACCATGTCGCCCCCTAACTATCCCAAAATTACCATTGTTAATTGTTGCAAATAAACTGTTGTATATGCATTATGGTGTTCTAGTTGGGCAATCAAAATCAATCAAGAAATAACCCCAATTAATTAATCAATTAATGTAACGGGTGTTCTAGTTGCAAATAATATATGCATTATTTATTGTATTATTTGTATATAAAATAATGTTTTTAATGCCAAAATTATAGAATAAAGAGAAGAAAAGAAAAACGAATAAAATATTGAAAATAATTTATGACCCTAAATCCGGAGACCAAGCCAAGAATTGAGTTGGTTGACAAGGAATATAGTAGGGGGAGATAAGGGGTCAACAATAGAATAAAAACCCTATTCTTTTATTCATTATTTATGCATTTTTGACATCTATTTTATTCGTTATTATTTATTCATCAAATAAAGAAATATTTTACATAAAAGTTGTAGATAATAATGTAAATAAAAATACAAAATTAAGTTTGTACAAAAATAATACACACTGTTTATTTTATACACAACATAAAAAGCCAAAAACCAAACTTCACAGACTCATATCTTTCAAATAAAAACTCAAAACATATCAAAATAACTTCTAATTATTTACAACTTTTCACAAGCTATTTAATGGTGGTGGTTTTATATTTTTTGGAGTTATTGTGTGAAAGTTAGGTTTTTGACCCATAATGCACATTATACCCATTAAAATATTCATTTTATTCGTCTTTTATTATTATCACAACTTTGTATTTTTATATCTTTATAATTATTATTTATAAATATGTGCATATTAAAACTATAATAAAATAAAAAGAAAATTCAAAATAAAACAAATCTATGGAAAAACATAGATAAAATACCTACAATCATATTTGTACATAAATAAAAGAAAAACTGATTCTTTTATTTCTTTATCCTTTACATTTATTAATATTGTAAATATTATATATTCTACTAAAAATACAAAAAAATCAAAACAAAACTCATTAAAAACTTTACAATGATATATATATATAATATAAACTACCTATAAATATACCTTTAAGATACACATATCTATTTATTTAAGTGTACAAATTACAACATAAAAATAAAAAATAAATTTATACTCACAAAAATAATTTATAAGTATATAAAATAAAAGAATAAAATAATAAAATACAGTATATAAAATAAAAAATTTATAAAATAAATGCAAATATACTTATAAATACACTATTAAAAAGTAATTACTAATCAAATAAATAAAAAATAAATAAAAATCATATTAAAATACTACATTAAATAATAAAAAAATTTTATTCGAAGCAAATGAATAAAATCATTATTAGGTGTAATTAATAAGTCAATAATTTGTCATCCAATTTTGTCATTTTGCGCTGACGTGGACCAATCACCGACCGTCAAATGTTGACCGTGGTCAACTCTCTCCCCCGCTTCCAGACGTGACGCACCTGTCCAATCCCACGATTTCACACATTTTTTCCTGGGCATCTCGTCACTCAATCACCTTCACCCCCTTCTTACGAAATGACCATAGATCATTGTACATACACATCATGCCCTCTAATCACGTGTACATGCGCCCAAATCCCTGGTTTTAGCCGGTTAATAAGGGTGTTGTATTAGGTATATAAATAAAACCCCCAGAGTCTCCTTGCAATTTTGGTCACCATTGAGCGTTTAGAAGCCTTGGTTTTTGAGTCTATGAGGATTCCTCGTGTTAGGGGGAGTATCTGCAAGCCCAACCCAAGCTTCAGGAGCGAGGGCTGCACCCACGGCTGCCCGTCGCTGGCAACCCTGCTCCATGGGTTACTCCAGGTATAAGAGCTATTCCTTTCTCATTCCTTTTGTCGCTTTCAGTCACAGGTTTAATTTCCTTTTGTTAGTTTAGGATTTATTTAATTAGTGTAGCGTAAATCGATCATCTTGTAGTTCTACAGAGTCGAGCTCTGGCGAGCTCCTCCGTGCGTGTTCATCTATCCTCTATCGTGCCTTCTGCCTTCATCTCATTCCCCTTCACCTTCTGAGCACCCTGTGCATCTTCACTCACCCAGATCGATACCTGATCTGGAGATCCGCTTCTCGTCCTCCGCCGTTCATCGGAGAAGCTTCATTTTGACCTAACTTCACTCTGCACCACCCAATCATGGCCCCCAGACCTCCCTTGTGTTGCTTGGAGTTTACTTTGCAGGTCTAGCGGCTAAAAGACCCCGTTGGGGGTCCATGCAGCAGGAAACGAGGCACATGGAGCTCCCTGCCTTTCCCAACGCTGCCCGATCATGTCGGAGCTCTAGGTGCCATTTGGAGTGCACCAAGTTCAGAAATCCTCCCTGGAGGTGTAGAGACCAATGCCATCGCCAAATACCATCCAGAGGAGGAGGAATCATCGATCAAAGGAAGGGCAAGGCATTGTTCTTCCCTGTTCTTCGTGAAAAGTAGCAACCGTCCGTTGGAGCACTCCATTCCAGTTTTGATCTTAGCCTTCCGATGGAGCCACGTTTTGACCATTGGATCCTATTTTGGATCTGATCTCCCCTGCTCATCGGCGAAAAGGTACCGGCCGCTCGATGAGAGACACGTGGCAAGTGATACGCTTATCACCGTCCGATCCACGCCTATTATGGGGTAAATTTAAAAACCTAGCCACGTATTTTTTGTATTTTATATTTAGTCTTTGTAAATAAAGTTAGTCATTTAAATAAAGTGGATATTTTGCACTTAGGCCCTTGTATTTGTTTTAATTGCAAATAGATCCAATACAGCTCAAGTCACGTGTCGTCCCACGCGAGCTGGGTATTTTACATGTATACTCTGGCAGCTTTTGTTAATTGTAAAATGATTCTTAAACATTAAATAAAGGTTGTTTTATGTTGTAATATTTGCACTGTTGCCCGTATAGTTTATTTTTTTGCAAATATACGACGAATCCATGATTCATTAGTTTTTTGTCGCATTTTATCTAAAAACCCTTAACAAATACATGTAAATATTCATTAATTCCCATATTTTATCCAAATCCTATTCATAAATAAAAATGCACTTTTATGCATCAAAAACATGTAAATAAATAAAGAATAAAGAAAAGAAAATAAGGCAGATTGTAGATTTGTGTATATGTACAATATGACTCAGATAATATAAATATAGCTGAAAGATATATTTATATAACCTAACCCCTGAGACCAATTCAGCATGGATTGGTCGACAAACCAATAAGTAGGGGGAGATAAGGAAAGAAAATGATAAAAATAAATTAAGATACACTTCACACACTTTTCATTATTTATCAAATAAATACCAAAACTACATTTATTTTTAATTAATTCATATGAACACATTTTCACCAAACTCTTTTCCTAATTATTTCTAAAAATCTATATAAAAATATAAAAATAAGTTAAAAAGATTATGTTCAAGAAATCTAGCTTTTAAATTATCAAATTCTCAACTTCTGAATCTTATAAATTTCTCATACGAACTCCAATTTCACTCTACTCAACTTTAAACTTCATAAAATAATATTCTCTAATTAATAAAGGTAATTTCACTAAAATCGGAGTCCGTTTGCAAGAAGTCGGTTTTGGGACCTATTGACAAAGGGGTTTCTTGGTTATTTATTCTATTTAGAACACATTATTTATAATTTTTTTAATTTTATAATTTCTAATTATTTTCATGATCTTGTAATTTAACCTTGATTTATTTCTGAATTTCCTATTTATTATTTTAATTAAATCAAAAACACTAATTATAGATGAATTTGAACTGTATAACTTATATCTATATTTATTTATATATCTAAATTAATTTATTAAATTCCATAAAAATTCATAAAGACTTTATTTATTGTTTTAATAATTAAGAAAATATAAAATTAACGAATAATTAATTATTCATTGAACTAAAAATTCAATACCTATTTATTAAAAATTATTTATTATTATTTATTAATATAATATTTATATTTCGAATAATATTTGTTTTTTAAGAAAATTTATTATTGCATAATTTAGATAAATTAATTATTTACATTTTTATTTTTATACCTATTTTAAATAACGTTATTTATTATTTATTATATAATTTATAAACATTTTCTCACTCTGGCCAACCAGGTGCTGATACGTGTCAGCAGCTGGTGCTCCTTCTCCAAGAAGCCGGTGAAGCTTCTGTTCAAACCAGCCATTTTCACCATTTTCCTGCACACTTCACAATAGCTTCACTCGATCTAAACCCTCCACATCTTCCTCCTAACAACCATCATACGCGTCCACCATTCGATTTTTCTTGGAGCTCAAGCAAATCATCTATAAAAAGCCATGAAGTTGGTAAAATCCAACTAACTCTCCCCTAACAAACTTGAACTCCAGTTCCAGTGGCCGATCTTCATACTTCCTCCCCCAATTCCGGCCAACCAAGGAGGTGACAGCTCCTCGTTCTCGGCCCGCGTGGAAGAAGGTTGATCGGAGGAGACGTTCCAAGGTCGTCGTCGTCCTTGCATCGCCGCCAAGCGTGCGTGGAGCTCCGAGAAGCTGCCTCGTCGAACAAATCCCAAGAGGTCATATACCTTCTACTCCCCAGGTATTTCATTCACTTTTCTATCTTTTATTTCTCGATTTTCGTGCCTCCATTATATACTTTAATCGCATAATTAGGCTACTTAATCATCCTTCTTAGGGATGCATCTAATCCCAACTTCAATTCATTTCAAAATTCAAACCAAATCGCGTCCCACTTTTTGCTACCATTCATGCCTTTCTTCACTAATTCTGGAAAAACCATATTGATCTTGCGATTTTTAACAAGTTGGCCGATTCTTGAACGAATCGAGCATATATCTTCATCATTCGCAGATCTATCTTCCATCTGGGGAGAAATCAGAGGAAATAGATCTTCCAATCATCAACAAATCAAATCAGAAGAAGGCTTAATAACCACGAAGCTTCAGGAACGTTGCCAGATCGACCATATTCACCCGCCTTCTTTCACTGACTGCGACCCTTTCCGATCAAGCTCACCCACGTGCGAGCTTGAGGGGTGGAAGAGTCACCCCTCTGGCCCCGCCGGAGGCTCCAGATCGCCACCAGTCGCCGGGGAGAAAGTGGAGAAGACTGCTTCGTCGTTAGTGGCACGAACAACTTAAAGAACAGAAAGAACTCCAGGAGTACAACCTACTGATACATGTCCACAACTGGATGGTTCAGATCGCCCCACACCTTCTAATCTCAACCGTCAGATGCGAAGGGGTGTGAAAATTGCATTATAAACCCCACCAGCTTCCAAAAATTTAAGGTCTCCTCCAGAGTTTCCAATAATTGCAATTAGGTTCCTACGTGGGGACCTAATTGTAATAATTCATATTTTCTTTACAATTTAGTCCCTACAAGGACCTTTCTGTAATAAAACTTTAAACATTTTTTATAGTTAGGCCCCTGGCTTGTAGGGGCCATTTGGACCTCGTATTTTTCTCATTTTCCAGCGAATTTTCTAGGGTAGCTTGATAACTACCCAAGGGATTTTTCGAGTATTTTCCTAAATTTTCCATCACTTTCTGTTGCGGTTTTGATTCTTGTTTTCTCGAGTTTGTTTTAAATCGAATTTTTTCGCCGTTTTTTTATTGTATAATCAAGAATAAAAGAGTATTTCTCGGGATTTAAAAAAAAATAAAAGAAAAAAGGAAAAAGAAAGGGCACTTACCCATGTTTTTGTTTTCGTAGAAAGGGGCCCCATAAGGGCATCTCGACTTGTACCTCCCCTCCCATTTTTTCTCGGGGTCTGATTCGCCGGGTGCCATGCATTTGGGGGATCAGGGCACCCACCACGGTTTTTCTCGCACCGTCGATTTTCCACAGCTTTTTACGAGGCTAGGTGCTTACTTAGGAGTTTTTTCTTTCCTATTTGAATGCACTCTCGTAGTTAGTCTCAGGACTCGCAACATAGGTGCATGATTTTAGGACTTATAAAAAATATTAAAAACACTCGTTAGACGCTTGTCTGAAAAAACCCAAAAAAATATATAACCCAAAAATAAAATCAGTACTGCTAAGATATCTATCTTAAAATAAACGTAATATTCAATTGATTTGGGAGAGTAATCCTCGCACAAGTTCTTCTCAGTGTGCAGGAGTGAGAGACGAGCCTTAATAATAGAACCAAAACCCGTCTTTCTTTCAAAATACTACTTAGTCTATATACCTAATCACCACTTTTCAGTGGGATCACTCGGGTAGCCGGAAACGGTCCATGTTTACTTAGCAGAGTGGGGGGTTTAGAGGACACTGCGTAAGGCTCCATCTTCAAGCAACACAGGTAGCCGGAAACGATCCGTACTTACTCCCATACTGGATGAGAGAAAGTGATTTTCTGTAAGGACTCGAGACCGTATTGCGAGGAAAATTCGGGCACCTATCAGCTCGCGTTAATCGGTTATTATACTTGTTTGCTAATACAATCTTAAAACCGACAAGATAAACGAGCGAACTCTTACGATCATCAACGAGTTGTGTTGGTGAAAACGGGGTCTGCTTTGTGTTTGCCTATGGGGTGTGAGTTTCCACAGCTTTTACGCATTTCCCATCTCTCCTAAATCGTAAATCGTGCTCTCCCGATCATTTTCTTGACATCAAAGATGATGTCTCGACGGCTTTTCTGCTCAGACTCCGTGAGCCTTTGACCGTCCACCGTCCATCGTATATCTTCACAAGCTCAGGATGACCCTCTTCCCGAGTTGGTCCCATCTGATCTCGATGAGAGTCAGACCCAGACTCCCTCGTCTCCCGGCCAATCTTTTGAGGCAGACCCTTGCCTCAAAATATCATCAATATCAACAACTTACTTTTCGTTGAATTGTCACAAGAAATTTTCTTTTCTAGAAGACCTGAAGCAGATGGCTCGTGGGAAAGGACGAGCAGAGGAGCACCATGAAGGAAGACCAGATCCAGCTGCAGATGTTACGACAGGAATTCTCGATACCTTACAACAGATGAACATTCATATACGAGAACAATTTAGAACTTAGAATGAGTTGCAAGCTGAGATAGCTGCGTTGCGAGCAGGGGCCAGGATTACTTTACTGCTTGTAGTGGTTCCCGCCACTTTACGAGAAGAGTATGACCCGGGCGCAATAACGCTACATCATTGGATTTAGCGCCGAATCAAGGGCCATACGAGCTAAAACCGTCCTTCATCTCATTGCTTCCCAAGTTTTACGGGAATTCTATAGAGGAACCATTTACCTTTTCGCTGCAGTTAGAAATGATTTGTGGTACGACCAGTTATCCAGGAGTTACGCAGGAGGTTGTTCGCCTCAAAGCCTTTTCCTTCGCCTTAGAAGATAAGGCACTATACTAGTTGAGTCATCTAGGAAGGGAAGTTTCTACACGGGACGATTTAAAGTCCACATTCCTGCGTAAGTGTTTTCCTTTGGGGAGGACGAACATGATGAGGAGTCAGATCTCCAACTTCATGCAGCATTCGAATGAATCTTTCCATGAGGCATGGGACAGATTCAAGGATCTTACGGAGAGATGCACGCAACATGAGATACCGATGAAGGCGCTTGTTCAGAACTATTTTGGAGGACTCCAGCCGGATATTCAGGGGCTAGTGAGTGCCGCATGTGGAGGCAATTATTTGAATAAGGATGCCGAGTCAGTCTGGTCCATCTTCGAAGGGATGGCGGAGAACTCGAGAGTCGTCGACTCTACCCGGGAATTCCAGAAGGCCCCACAGCCACCACATCACCGAGACCATCATAGGGTGGCTAATATTTCAAAATCTGAATCCAACACCAACATGGGCTTTATTAGAAAGAAATTAACGTTGGTTGATGTGATTCAGAAACAAGTTCAGGACTTACAACTGCTACGAGAGTTAGAGAAACTCTCATCTTTGCCTCAACAACTGAGTGATCTCACGAAGAAGGTTTCAAAACTCCAACTTCAGTATCAGCAGGCTCAAGCTTCTTCGACTGCACAACTTGCGTGGAGGACTTTACCTGCTCCACCCACCTGACAGATACATTTTGAACAGGGCGAGCCTGAGATTCCGCAAATTTATTGGCACGAGGATCAATCTCATACCAATCCCAATCATATCACCAGTGCTGCGGGTATGGATGTTGAGACGCAAGATACTCTTGAGATCAACGGGATTTGGTATACTCCAATTCAACATCCGAGTGTACCTCATCATCAGCACCAGCAACAGTACAATCAACCGCAGCATGGGCGTCTGCACTTTTAGCACCGACAACAATTCACGCAGCAGCAATCTCACCAGCATGCTTATCAGAGAACACATTCTTATCAATATCATGCTAATGATTGATAGCCATATCATTATCAACAGCAACAGCAATCTTCATTTACACCGTAGAGATCCTCCCAGCCTTACACCTCGTAGCAATACACGTCAAGGCAGGAGAGAGTAGAAAACCACGGTCACCACACCGAACTCGAGATGTCTTCACAGGCCCATGCTCTGAACCAAATCATGGACATGTTGAGTACGCTCCAGATTGCACACAAGACAGAAATGGAGTAGGTTAATCGTCGTTTGGACAAGTTAACCGTGCCGAAGACCACTCTTCCAGCCCGGCCTCAAATGAACCCGAATAACAAGAGGAAGCACCCAGATCAGGTAGACACCACTATAGGTACAATCTCTTTTCCTGAATTTTTATCTAACTTCATTCATCTCAGGAGCGGTAGATCACCATAAACACCTGATGGAGAAGAGAAGAGGGCACTTGATGAGGAGCGAGAGCAAATCCATGAGCAGCTACATTCTGATACCGAGAAGGAGAACGTTCACGAGGATAAGGACCACCATGAACATCAGAGAGAAGGGAGTGATATCGAAACTATTGACATGGACACCGGCGAGTCAGATGATGACATCACACCAGACCATGCAGATACTCTCGATAAAAAATGTTTCTTTCCCTATTTTAGAGAGTTTTCTACATAATTCTTATGCTCTCGATGTACAAGGTTATTCTGAATTCAATAAAAAGTCTGATTTTCTCATTCCCGATATTGTTCCTTTTCCTGATGCTTTGTTTAGAAAAGGAAAGAAAAATACCAAAAAGAATATTGTGACTCCAGAGACTGAAAGACTATTAAAAGATCACATCTTTTTGAAGATACCGCTTCATGATGCCTTGGATCATTTCCCTACTCTTAAGAATCAATTGAAAAATCGATGCACCACGCGTAGGAAAAAGAGATCACGTACAAGAAACATGTATTGACCAAGGCTACATCTTGCGCTATTCAGAATAAGTTATCTAAGAAGAAGAAGGATTCAAGAGCATATTATGTCAGATGCGAGATCGTAAATGCTGAATCCAATTGCACTCTCTTACATAACGGTTCCTCGATCAATTTGATACCATCCAATTTACTCGACAAGCTCGAGTTAGGTCCTCTTTACAAATCCCGCACGATCCTTTAGTTTGCTGATAGATCTGTTAAGAGACCTAAGGGCATATTAAGGAATGTTATCATAACTGTACATGGCTTGTAATTCCCAAAGGACTTTACTGTCCTGGACATGCATTGCCCTACACAGTTGCATCTTACTCCAATCATTCTCAGGAGACCTTTTCTAGAGACCGCAATGGCTC
The DNA here is from genome assembly GCA_037367405.1 of Ottelia alismoides. NCBI lineage: Eukaryota > Viridiplantae > Streptophyta > Magnoliopsida > Alismatales > Hydrocharitaceae > Ottelia > Ottelia alismoides. The sequence continues at coordinate 405,352 of JAZKJV010005589.1, read as the reverse complement.
TCTTCGATTATGATACAGGGAAGGTATCTTTTCGCGCCGAGGGCAAGAAGGTACATATAGAGATGGAGAGAGAATCGCACACATCCAGTGATGCATCTTCAGATTTCTTGAGTTCCTTAGCCACCTGTGATTACATGGATGAGGTTCGTCTTGACGACCTTTAAAGGTATCGAGTAGAGAACCCAGGATTTCGTAGAAGAGGGTGGGTCCGAGACTACAGTTGGCAATTCTTCCGAGGGAACTTTATATTTCAGTATGGATGATGAGAAGCAGATGGATCAAACTTCCCAGGAATTTATTGCAGATCTTTCAGATTTAGAATGTTTACACGATTCCTTTACCTCAGATGACGTATAGATAGAGTTTCATTTAGCAGAGTTGTTATCCTCTAGTCATTCTGAGGATGAGCATAGTATCAAGTCGGATGATGTTTTAGACATCTTCTGTAGTTCGAATCTAGAGCATATTGAGATGGTGGATAACCATACTGTAGATAATTCCACTACCAATGCAGATCCCAATACACATATAGATGAGGTTTCAGCAGAGCCAGAGTCTACCTTACCAGAGCTTAAGTTATTACCTCCAAATATGAAGTACGCTTTCCTTACGGGTCCACGTCGACAGTTTCCAGTCATTATCATCTCATCTTTGAGTGAAGAGAAAGAATCTCGTCTGATGGAGGTCCTTGAAAGAAACTGCAAGGCTATTGGGTGGACTGTATCCGATCTCCACGAGATCAATCCTGCTTTATGTTCTCATCACATATATCTCGATCATGACAACAAACCATCTAGAGAATTTCAGCATAGGCTGAATCCGGTTTTACGAGATGTTGTCAAGAAAGAGATTACAAAATGGTGCGATGCAGGATTCATATATCCTATCTCCAACTCTGAATGGGTTATCCCATTACATGTTGTCCCAAAGAAGTCAGGAATCCAGATGATTAAGAATGAGAGTGGAGGGGATATTCCAAAGAGAGTAACCACGTCGTGGCGGGTGTGCGTTGATTATAGGAGTATTAGGACAGAGGAGGAATGGACTTCTTGTTGCTATCCACTATGCCAGTAGAACTTTAGATGATGCTCTACGAAATTACACAGTGACAGAAAAGGAGATGTTGGCAGCAGTGTTCGCATTAGATATATTCAGATCTTATCTTCTTGGCTCCAAAATCACGGTTTATATAGATCATTCAGCTATCCGGTTTTTGATGGAAAAGAAGGATGCCAAGGCACACCTTCTTAGATGGATTCTTTTACTTTAGGAATTTTATTTAGATATGAAAGACAAACCTGGAGTAAAGAATGTGGTAGCTGATCACCTTTCCCGATTACAGATAGAGTAGCCTTCAGATGAATACACGCTAGAGATTACAGAGAGATTTCCCGACGAGAGCATCTTTGCATTATCGAGCTTCCATGGTATGCAGATATAGTGAATTTTCTGGTTATACAGAAAAGTCCACATGGTTGTCCAAAGGATCGAGTCGATAGACTAGTTTTTGAGGTACGATACTACCATTGGGAGGATCCGATTCTTTTTTGTGAGGGACCGGATTGTGTCTACAGGCATTGTATTCCACATGAGGAATATAATAGTGTCCTCACTCTGTGTCATTCCTTAGAGGCGGGGGGACATCACTCAGGGAAAAGAACAATGCAGAAGGTACTTCAGAGTGGATTATGGTGGACGACTCTTACTCAAGATGCTTGTACATTCGTGAAGAGTTGCTCAGATTGTCAGAGAGCAGTAGGGACATTCAGTGCTAGAGAAGCAATGCCAATGCGACCCGCTATTATTTGAGAGATTTTTGATGCATGGGGCATAGATTTCATGGGATCATTCCCTTCCAGTAGCTGCTTTGAGTACATTCTTCTCATTGTAGATTATGTTAGTAGATGGGTGGAGGCTATACCCGCACGAACCATAGACAATAAGATAGTTTGCAAGTTCCTAAGGGAACATATTATTTCACAGTTCGGGATTCAACGTATTCTTATTTCTGATGGGGGTAGCCATTTCATTAATAAGGAGGTCAAAAAGCTAGTGAAGCAATACAACATTGATCACAGAGTAGCTTCTCCGTACCACCCACAAACGAACGACATGGCTGAAGTCTCAAATAGGGAGGTGAAATCAATTCTCCAGAAATTAGTACGACCGGATAGGAAGAACTGGTCGCATCTTCTAGATCAGGTTCTTTGGGCATATCGTACTACATATAAGACTCCCTTAGGTACTTCACCATTCAGACTTCTTTACGGAAAGCCATGCTATTTGCCCGTAGAGATCATGCATAAATCTGAATGGGCTATTCGAGAAATTTCCCTTGATGCACAGAAAGCACGAACCAAGAGGAAGATGGATCTAAATAAGCTAGTAGAGATTCGAAATCAAGCATACGAGAACACTCTCATTTATAAGGAGAAAGTGAAGGAATGTCATGATAATCATATTCGGCACAAAAGCTTTGTCGTTGGGCAGAAAGTCCGTTTGCTCAATGCAAGATTGAGAATTTTTCCTGGCAAATTGAAAAGCAAGTGGGAAGGACCTTACATAGTAAGAATGGTGCAAGACAATGGAAGCATAGCTATATCAGATGTGTCACATGGTGCAGAGCCGTTCGTGGTTTGATGAGTCCGAAATCGCAGCGTTAAGAAAATGTTTTTATCTTGGTTGTGCGTAAAGAATAATGTGTCGTTCGTTTTAGGTGGCGATCGGAATCGGTCAAGAAATAACCACAAATATTTAATAAATTTTTAAATCGAGTGGTGTTATATTTATTTTACTTGGGCAAGTCCCAAGATCGATGACAAGGAGGCAAAGGAACAACGTAGAATTATGTCTATCAAAATTCGTGTACGGTTTTTAAGGCGGTTTTTTTTGGAATTTTCAATGCAAATAAGGGATGCAAGATGCAATTTCGGCCTATTTTAGGGACTAAAATGCAAATTACGTTCAAGTGATGTCAAAAAAATCCGAAACTTGGCCACAATGTAAATTATGATGAAATGAATGCACTGTAATTGTTTTGGAATTTTTGGAAGCAATGTGAATTTATAAATGCAAACAGAATGATTTTCAGTATTTAATTGTAATAAATATTAAACCTACTTATTTTCAGGGAATAAAATTATCTAAGATCTACCACTAGGTGATGGATCTCAGAACAATCTTAAACCTTGAAAATGTGAGATCTAATACCTATTAAAAATCAAAGATTGAAATGTGCAAAATGATTTTTATAGGGCAAACTATGCATGCAAATTCTATTCTTTTTAAGCATAATAATCTCTACACTATGTCATTTTTCAGGGTTTTTTAAAGCAACGGTTAATTAATGGCAAATTTAAGAGCACTAACTGGGCAAAATATGCGATTTTCTATAAAATAATTAATTAATAATTAACCATCGATCACAAAAATATCCATAATATGTCAAAATATAGAGAATTAATTGAGGAACACAATGTTATTTTTGAATAATAAAATAATATCGGGAAGAGGTTCAAATAGAGGGAGAACATATGGGTACACATGCAATATATAAATATGAAAATAAGCAGAGGGGGGACTGAAATGTAAATACCGAGACTATGGGGGGCTCTCTGTAAATTCCCAGTGGATCACGTGCGATGCACGTGACCCCTGGGTCGGTTGGACTGGAGTGTTAATAGGAGAAAGGCCGGGGCTGCTTCTATAATTTTCCCACGGGTCACGTGCGCAGCACGTGACCCCTGGGCTGACGTAATGCTGATGTCCCCCCACGCACGTGACTCGCTCGTCGGGGGTGTCGAGTCTGTGCCCGGTCCTGGTCGGCGGAGGAGCATCAAGCTCCTAGCGAGGCGGAGATGATGGCCGAGCTTCCTGGCGTTGTCGATGAAGCGATTGGCGTTGTCGTTATCGGAGCTGAAGTCGATGAAGGTTGTTGTGCCGATGAAGAACGGTGAAGGCGGAGTTGTAGGAGAACGACGATGGCATTGATGGTGGTTGTCGTTGTCGGAGGCTCGACGCAAGAGTCGGAGCTGGGACAGTACGGGCGAAGACGTCGCCGCTGCAACGAGGACCTGAGATCCTCGAATCTCACCAGAGAGACACGACGGTGCTGTCACCACCGTCGAGACTTCACGCTGACGGCGGATAAGGAGTCGGGGTGGGGGCGGTGCTTCTTAAATAGGAGAAGGGTCGAGATATGTGGAGGATATGCGGAGGATGGGGTTGGTGAGGATTGCGGAGGTCGTTAGGATCGCGACCGGCGCGAGATATGTGGAGGCGAAAGGCGGAGCGGCCGGCGTGAGGCTTGCGGCAGATATCACGGGGGATTTTGTGCGTGATTTGGGAAAGGAGGCGGGAGGTGGACGACGACCACAGGCCATTCGATCGGCCGAGATCGAACGTCCTAGAACGCATCATGTGGTAGTCAAGTGGGAGAGGGTGTGGGGCACTTGCGGAGCACGTGCTTTGGAGGTACGTGCGACGCACGTGCGGTGTTTTTTTTAAAGACGAATAAATAAAGGGTAAAAAACGCTGACACTTGGTGGCCCCAGGGGCTGCCACGTATCAGCACTAGAAAATTCGAGTAATACTTTGTAAAATATGAAATAAATAGCAAATGATCTATCGAAAAAGTTCCTTTATAAAAATTTCTCGTCTCGATGAGATCTACAACTTTCCTGAAGACATCAAAACCAAAATCGATCAATTGCGCAAAGTGAAATTTTGGGGTAGTATATAGAATACCTTGATTTTTGGGTTTTGTAATTTTTATGTCATTTTTAAACCAAATAAAAATTCGAAAAAAGGGTAAAATCAAAGATAGATAATTATTACTTATACATTAAATATATGGTCAAAAACTGCTAAAATACACAATGTACAAAAGAGGCCCAAAACCCAACTTTCACATATGAGCTCTGATTCACTTGAACTTGGTCTTGTTTTGAAGGTAATTGAATGTACATTAGTTCAAAAGTGAGTAGGATCAAATCGAACACTGGATGGGGAAGTGATGAATCCACATTTCATCATCTTTATTCTATCATTTTGGCACCAAAAACCCTAGCAAATGCCTGTAAATAGCATTAAAATCATCATCTTAGCATTCATGCATGTGCATCTAAACAGTGTATAAATTACTGTAATTAAGGCCAAAATTATAGAATAAATAAAGAAAAGAAAAAGAATAAAATATTGTAAATATTTTATGACCCGAAACCCCGAGACCTAGGCATCTTGATGAATAGGTCGACAAGGAATAAAGTAGGGGGAGATAAGGTCAAAAACACAGTCCAAATACCTACACATTCTATTCATTCCTTACTCATTTTGGGACCTATTTTTGGTTCCACTTTTGATACATCAAATAAAGAAACTTTGTACATGAAAGTTGTAGATAATCTAATAAAGAAAAATACAAAATTGATTTCACTGAAAAATAATGTACAGATAAAAAGTTACGGTCTGAATAAAAATCCAGAAGCCCAACTTCCCAGACCCGTATCTCACAAATAAAAACTCCAAATGCAGCAAACTCACCTTTAATTGTATATAGAATAAAATAATCTATCCAATGGCGGTGGTTTCGCATTTGGCGGAGCTACGGTTTGAAAGTTGACTTTTGGACCCTCATTGTATAAGTGTACAGATTAAAATATTCACTTTATTCCTTATTCATTATTTATCCGATTTCATATTTTTAAGAAGGTTGTAAATATTATTTATAATAATTATGTACATTAAAATCAGAATAAAAACATTAATAAAACTCAAAGAAAAATACTTGTATATATTATAATACATAGGTATAGTACAGGTATACATACATACACAAATAATACTTTCATTTTATTTAGTGTACAAAATAATTCAGAAAAATAAAATAAAAAGGTATTTATGTACATAAAAGTATTTTATGTTTTAGATAAATAAAAATAATAAAGATAAAATACACAAAATAGAAATAAAATACTTAAATATATAGATATATATACTATAAACGGCATAAATGCAAACTTGTAAAAATACGTCTCATAAAAATAAATAAAAATCACAGAAAAATTCTTCATAAAATAATAAACATTTTTTATTTTATAACCTAGTATCAATAAATTCATTTACTATTTTATTTTGATTTTTCAAATAATTTCTAATCTGAGTTTCCTGGTTGGTCCACGTGGACCAACCAGGCGCGGTCTAGAGTTGACCCCGGTCAACTCCCCCGACCAAAGCCTGCCACCTCTGACGCCCGCGATTTTGCCCCATTTTCAAGAAATTCTTGCGCTCGATCCGTTCGTCCTCACGCCTCGATCTCTTCTTGGGACTTCATCCCCGATCATCACTCTCCCACGCCATGTATCCGGATCTAGCCATATCTCCATCATTCGCGCGTGGAGCTCGCTTGAAGAAGACGCCATCGCCTCCTACTTAAACTGCCCGCCGTCTTCGAGCCCAAGTTTGAACCCTCATTAGCCATTAATCCCCCTCCCTGACGAGCTCTTCGTGTTGCTGGAGGTGACAGCTCCGCATCCACACCTTCAGGCGAGTCGAGGGGGCTCTGTAGCGGCTCCACCACCTTCGCCGACCACCGGCGTCGAGGTTCTTCTTCCTCAGGTAGTCCACCTTCGAGGTATCCATTATTTTCGCTCCTTTTTATGTCAGTTATTCCCCTTAGCTTCAGTATCAAAAATCCCTAAAAAAATCCGAATTCCATCGATCAAATCGACCTCCCATCGCTCATCGTCGGAGCGCACCTCCGGCCGACATCTCTTCGCCGTCCACAGACCACCTCCGACCTCCATTTCGCCTCCGCGGGGTCCAGGCAACTTGCCCTGGACCCTCTCACCTTGTTTTGCAGGTCAAAGCGCAGTCAACGTACCTGGAAGGCATTTTGCAGTTCTCACCGGAGATAGCTGGAGCTCCGAGCTCCGCCGCCCTCGCGCCAGCACATCGAAGCATCTCCGACAAACCTGAGCCTCCCAGCACATAGCCGGACCTTCCAGGAGCCTGCAGCTCCATTTTGGAGCCCATCCACCGTCTGAGGAGCGAGATCAGAGTCGGGGAAGTTCGCCTCCGTCGGCCTTCTTCCCCGTTCTTCCACCTCGCTTCTCCACCGTCCGATTGAGCCGCAGCTCCAGTTCGCGTGACGACCGTCCGATCTTCCAAGCCCGTCCACCATCAGATCTCTGACTGAGATCTAATCCCAGACGTCAACGCCAACCGTTATCGGCCGCTCGCGTGCTGCCACGTGGATAAGTGGCCCGCTTCCCGCCGTTGGATCGTCCATCGTCGCCAGCCGTTGGATGCGCGCCACGCGTCACCTCCAGAGCGCCTAAGCGAGGGTATTTTGCAGTCAACCCCCGCTTATTTTGTAATTTCTATTCAGTCCAAAAACTGTGTTGCGTAGTTTAAATATTTCTGTAATATTTGCACTTAGAACCCCGTAGTTTTCTTATTTGCACCTAGGTCCAATCCACGTCACCTCACGTGTCCGTGCGCGTGAGGGGGCTGGGTATTTTGCAGGGACCCCCCTGGGGTTTATTTATTTCGCTTAAGTCCATGAATGTTTGCTTTAAGTTGTAATATTTTGGAGAAACTACATTGAACCCCTTGGAACTTTGTGATATTGCAAAAATACCCCTTCCAGGCGCGTGCGAGTCACGCACCCTGGTGGGTAAATTGCTCAGATACCCTTGCGGGTTTTGTTATTCATATTTACTCCTTGAAATGCAAGTTTCAGTGTAAACTTTCGTGGGAATTTTGTGAAGCAGCCCCTGGATGTTTTGAATATTGCACATATACCCCTGCCAGGACTGTTTAATGTTTGAATGCTTGTTGTATTTATTTGAAATATCATCTTAAGCCCAAAAATTCCACAAAAATAGACTTAAGCATCTGGACATGTGTACTTTAACGCCACATATTTAGTTTTTGATTTTATATTATTTTCATATTTATTAAAAATCAAAAACTTCTAATTTGTGCACTGTCTAGCTTAGAAAATACCAAAAAAATATTAAAACACCTCCAAAAATTCCAAAAATACTACCTAGTGTCTATTTCATCATCTTTTAGTGTCAGTCCAAAAATCATTAAAAATTTCAAAAGAAAAACACTAAAAATTTAAAAAACACTCAAAAACTTCAAAAAAATATATAAAATCAAGGAAAACTCAAAAAAAATACAAACCCAGGTTCTGTGTGTTCTTTATTCTGTTCTCTTCATTTGAAAAATAGTGTGAAAAATTTTGGTTGTTGTTTGCTATTTTTAAATCCCATTTTACTCACAGCCAGCACATATTTCACTGTTTTGCCTTGTTTTGCTATTCAAAGAAATATCAAAAACACCTTGAAAAATCCCCAAAAATCACAAAAATAGTAGAAAACCACAAAAATACCAAAAAGATTTTATTGCTGAATTTTTGATAATTTTTACTTAGTTTTATAAATATTTTACCTTGCCTTTTATTCCATTGTCTTTGAATTCCAATATTGAAAAAAAAAGAAAAAGAAAAATATAAAATATAAAATATAAAAAGCAGAAATTTAAAAACCAAAATATAAAAATAAAAAAAAATTAAAAATTAAAAACCCACAAAAATTGTAGTTGCTTGCTTGCTTAGTGTAGACACCATCACACACTTTCACTTGAGCACCATTTTTGCGAACTACCCTGCTTGCTCCCTGTGTTCGAACTCTCTACGTACTTGCATCTATACATCTTTTATGTAGAGTTAAAAATAAATTTTGACTCCACATTATTTCTAATTTATTGATCTTAGTGTGGGTTAATTGTTGATTAATTTTGGATTTCATTGAGAGCCGCCACAGCGACGGTTGTCTCCGCCTTGTGTGAGACACCAATTTAGACTCTCTCGATTTTCGTGATTATCAAATGGCGTCGTTGCCGGGGAGCAACAGCGAGTAGTTTACATTTTGATTAACTGTGTGTTTGTTTACCATAGCATCATTTTCATCTCTTACATTTTTGATATATCTTGTTGAGCTATCTGACCATCTCTTTTCTTGTCTTCTTGCGAGGGACCGCGGAGCGAGGCGGATTACTTAGGCGATCCGGAGCATCCTTGGGAAGCGGAGCCGGCCTTCTTGGGCCAAGCCGGCAGGAGAGAGCAGGAGGATTGAGAGAGAGTGATTAGATTAGTTGCACTTTGTTTCCGTGAGAGAGTGACTTTGATAATTTGTAATAATACAGGTACATTCGGACTTGGACACTACCGGGCCTAACTTCCAAGTGTTTGTTCACTTGGGGGCTCACCGCGGTTTTGTGTTTTTCGCGGTTTTCTTGCCTTCATTTCTATTGGTTTCACGAGGATTTAGCCCCTAGACATAGGAATTTTTGTTGACTGTGACGAACTAAGAAGCTAAGGCCCAATCCCTAATATCTTGCCTGCACCTATAGAACGTAATTGGACTTGGCTAAAATTCACTTGAAAAAGCTATTTGACTTGGACTAGAGGCCACGTGCCGCGAGCCCACCCTGTTAAGCGCTACTCCTGAACTCGAGTGTGTCGAGAAGAGGAGGGGTGAGCCAAGACCGGACTCCGGACTCTTTTCTTTGTCATAGCTACTTGTTCTTCACGTTAATAGAAGTTGCGCATCTTAGGACGATTTCCTCGTGCATGCATATAGGTAGTTTAAATTATTGTCTTTCAATTATGCGCGGATCACTTTGCATGTAGAGTGCTGGCGACAAGGTACGCATTTCTATCCCTGCATGCATCATAGATTTTGACCGCGCATCGGCTTTTCCGCTTTCCTCCCCCTGTTTTATTGAATTTTAATAACAAGGAAATTGGAAAATTCGTTAGACGATCTTTGCTCAGAAAAACACCTAAAAAAGTGAAAACAATAAAAATTGGGACTGCTAATGCAAACTCGACCTTAAAACTCATCCCACCAAAAATTTTGTTTTGGGAGAGTAATCCCCTCCTTGTTTGATTTATCTGCTGCGAGAGAGTGCCTCGACACTAGGATAGAGCCACATCTGAAATTTTAGTTGACTACTGGTCGTGGTTAGTCGTTCTCCAGTGAGGATCTCTCCGGTAACCGGTAAAGCGGACCGCGATATCCTTAACAGATTGAATTAGCGGGAGCAACCGGGTTACGGTCCGCAATTCATACTGGCTGGGAAAGATCTGACGTGGATTGGGACAGTCGGCTAGGAAAGTAGGATACCTAACAGCTCGCTCTAACGCTCTGATAGATTGACTGATCACCTAATAAAAATTGACAAGATAACAGACCGAACTCTTACGGTCATCAGCTCAAGTGTTGAGTAGGTGAAACTGGGGTTTTGATTTATCATCCTGTTTGCATTCCAGATCTCATCCGCCTTTCTCTAAATCAAGATGATGGGACGGAGATCTCTTAGGCCGACCTTGTCGGCACCGCTATCCCGCACTCCTCCTTATTCATCTAGGAATACCTCGGAGAGTCCGCTCTCCGAGCCTGAGTTTACATCCACCCTGTTCCCCCTCGACCACCCTTCTCATTCTTCTTCCATCAGTCCAAGAGTGTCTGAATACAGTGCATCACAGTGTTCCGCTCATTCGACAGCACCTGAGATGGCCTCTTTTGCTTTTTCAGAAAATCCAGCCATGGAAGACAGAGGCGAGCATGAAGATGATCATGAGCACCCTCCGTTCATATTTGATCAAGCAGCCATCAATAATTCCTTGTCAGCATCCCTGGAGACTATGCAGCAACAGATCCGTGACCAGGGCACATTCATGGGTGACCTTATGAGGGAAATTGCTCAGATGAGAGAAAACCGGGAAGGTGGTGGAGGAGGAGGACCAGATGCAGGAGGAGGCGATCGAGACGGCGAGAGACCGCCACAGACCATTATGAGGGAATTGCACAACCCAGCCGCATCCCTCACTCACCGATGGATTCGACTCCCACCCATCCACGGAGATTTCGAGCTTCGACCCCACACTATCCAGCTGCTACCCAAATTCCATGGGTTGCTGACCGAAGAGCCGCACCTCCACCTCCAAGAATTCGAGATGATTTGCAGCACCATCCATGATCGGTTGACGACCGAGGACACAATCAAGATGATCGCCTTTCCATTCTCTTTGGTTGACAGAGCCGCCTATTGGCTCAAACATCTTGGGCGTTTCGTCGACACATGGGCAGATCTCCGGACCGTATTCCTGAAGAAGTACTATCCTCTCGGCCGGACCAACGCAGCTAGAGCAATGATCAGCAACTTCGTCATGATCCCAAACGAACAATTCCACGAAGCCTGGGATCGATTTAGAGAACTCATTGACCGGTGTCCACATCACGACATCTCCAAGCCCAACCTGGTGCAGAGTTTCTTCTGTGGGCTGACACCGGAGCTGCAGGGGCTTGTCAACGCCTCTTGTGGTGGATCCTATTTTTCCAAGGGTGAAGATGATGTCTGGGCCATCTACGAGGGCATGGCAGAAAATTCTACAGTGATGACTCAGGCCCGTGTCTACACCCAACAAAAGCCACCGCAAGGAGCAGGATCATTCCAGAGGATCGCACGCATCGATGCCGGTCCCAACACAGTGTCAGTTGCCGCAGCCCAAGCTGAATCAGCCGCAGCCGACATGGGCATCATTAGTGAGAAGCTGGACCGCATGGAGATCCTCGAGAAAAAACAGAATCAAGGCATGGCCCAGATGGACCAAATTGCCAAAGTTATGAGTGACCTAAAAACCCAAATGCTATGCATTCAGGAGGCCCAATCTCATGCCCAACAGCCTCCTAGGTCACAGGTTGCCTCTAGCAGCAGCAACCCCAACCAGGGCTCTATCTCATACCGTCAAGTGAATCACATCCAGGCAGAGCCGGTTCCGTTGTTGCAGTACCACCCAGAGCAACTGCCATCTTCCAACATGCAGATGGTGGTTTACCAGCTGGAGCAGCCACTGGCAGTTCTTCCTCCACCCTCCTTTGAGCAGGAACCATTGATGGAAGTCAATGGGATTTGGTATGACCGATACCCCCAGCCCGCAATTCGTAGGGATCACCCCGGATTCCGTTGGGGGAATGGTGGATCCTCGTCCCAGCAGCATCCTCCTGCCCAAGGACAGCAGAGCAGCCAGCAGACACAGCAGCAACAGCCCCAATATGCCCATTATCAGCAATACCAGAGTGGTCCTCGTCCCTCCTATCAGGGACAACAGTGGAGGCAGCGACAGCAACCTCAGCAGTCTTATCACCAGCCTTCCCCCCAGTATCAGCAGCAACAGCAGCAGCCCCATTTCCAGCAGGGACAGACATCCGGTTCTCAGGGTCCAGCCTTTGAGAACCCAGCACTCGATGATCTTTCCCGCTTGCTATCTGAACAGCGAGCATCTTTCAGGCAAGAAATGGATGAATTCCGGCAGGAGATGCGGGATATTATGAAAGGCAAGGCCGCCATACCCGCTCAGATTGAACCTAACCCGAACAATCTGAAAAGGAAGTCTGAGCAGGTAGAGTTTACAGAGGATACCTCTCCTAGTGATTGTTTGAGTGACATCTCTTATTCCTATCATGATGCTGATTTTGTCACTACTAGGAGCGGTAGGATGCCAGCCGGCGGCGCCTCCTCTGAGCGACAACTAGAGGCAGAATCAGGAGCGCCAGAGGAGCCGAGGAGCGGTGTTGATGCCGCTGATGATGATGTTGACGGTGGTGCTGATGCCACCCATGACGAAGTCCAGGACGACGGTGCTGATGCCGTCGTGATACCAGATAAAGACGGTGGTGCTGATGCCACCATTTTTGATATAGAACCAGAAAGCGGTGCTGATGCCGCAGATGCAGGTGCCGGTGGTGGTACTGAGGCCACCACCTCTACTTTTGTTGAGCCTCCCACTGTGATGTTACCACATTTTGTACCCCTGGACTGTGGTAACAAAAAGAACAAAAATATGAATAAAGGAAAGGTTCCTGTTCAAATTGCAGATCCATATGTGTTGCATGATGATATTTGTGTGGATTCTCCACCTTCACAGGCACAGGGACCGTTTCCTAGTCCTCCATCTGAGGAGGCCCCCAGTATCCCCTTCCCTGAGGCACTCCGCCAGGCGAAGGGGAATAAAAAAGAAAATCCTAAAAAGAACCAGGAGGTAGAGTTCGGCAATCAGATGATTGACAGATTTCACATTCAGCTAACTCTACGAGAAGCGTTTGAGCATATCCCTTTCTTCAAAAAGAATTTGAAAGAGACAACCACTGTCAGAAGAAAGCGGAGGCACAGAGACCAAATCCATATGCTCACTCATGACACTTGTTGCACCATTCAGAACAAGCTGCCAGCCAAGCGACCAGACGCAGGAGCTCCCTATGTCAGATGCGAGATTCAAGAGCAGCAATTTGATCGTACTCTATTAGACAGCGGCTCCTCAATTAACCTCCTTCCGGCGGCCTTACTCAAGCAGTTCGAGTTTGGCCCTCTTCTTCGAAGCAGAACGGTCCTTCAGTTTGCTGATAGGTCGATTAAGAGGCCGAAGGGGTTATTGAAAGACGTGGTCGTTACCATTCAGGGCCTGAAATTCCCCGTGGACTTCGTTGTGTTGGACATGGAGATCCCTGAGTCGGTAACTGATGCCCCCATCATATTAGGACGCCCATTCTTGGCCACAGCCAAGGCGGTGATCGACCATGATTGTGGGAAGGTATGCTTTCGCGTAGAGGGCGAGACCATACAAATAGAGACGATCGAGGAAACCAGAGCCAGAGAGTTAGAATGCTCCGAGCAATCTAGTGAAGCCGCGCAGATGACAGAGGAAGAGCTAGACGTCCACCAGGTTCGTGATTTCGAGATGACTGACGATGAATCTTACTGGAAAGACCCTGTAGCACCGACTCTCGCCTTGCCTACCGATTCATTGTATTGCAAGCTCATGGCAATCGAGAGCCGGGAGAGCACATTCCTGGATACGGATACACCTGAGACTGACAGTGTGGTGACGAGTGGTGCCGATGATTTCAATTCTTGTTCTTCTGTTTCTGATCCCTCGTATTCAGATATTGAATGGGCCTATTTCGATGATCCGTTGTCTTGTCTGATTCATTCTGAGCCAACAACCGTGACAGAGTGCGTGCCCGTACAGTTTATTGATAATTCAGTCAGCCGCCTTTCGTCAGAAATTCATGCAGAGCGAGAGTTCTCTCATGCAGACCTGGTCGCATTCACCCAGACATATCAGAAGCCAGATCTGCCACCTCCCAGCTGTCCTGAACGGAAACCTCTACCGCAATCAATGAAGTATAGATTCCTTGCAGGTGAGCCAGATATGCACCCAGTCATTATCTCAGCAGATTTGACTGGAGAACAAGAATCTCGTCTGATGGAGGTTCTTGAAAGAAACCGCAAGGCAATCGGTTGGAATATAGCTGATCTCAAGGGGCTGAGCCCGAAGCTGTGCTCCCACCACATCTATCTTGAGGATGACGCTAAGCCATCGCGTGAGTTCCAACGACGGCTGAACCCGAATCTTCGAGAGGTTGTCATGAAAGAAATTTCGAAGTGGTGGAGCGCTGATTTCATCTATCCCATCTCCGACTCTAAATGGGTAAGTCCGTTACATGTGGTACCCAAGAAGACGGGTGTCACTACAATGGTCAATGAGTCTAGAGAGGAGATCGCTACCAGAGTACCAACTTCTTGGAGGGTCTGTGTGGACTACAGACGATTGAATGAGGCCACCAAGAAGGATCACTTCCCGCTGCCCTTTCTTGATCAGATTTTCGAGCGGCTAGCCGGGAAGAGCCATTATTGTTTTCTTGATGGGTACTCTGGATACAATCAAGTGGCCATTGCGCCCGAAGACCAGGAGAAAACGACATTCACCTGTCCGTTTGGGACATATGCTTTCAGACGGATGCCCTTTGGTCTATGTAACGCTCCGGCGACATTCCAAAGGTGCATGTTGTCCATCTTCTCGGACATGGTGGGTGACTGTTTAGAGGTCTTCATGGATGACTTCTCGGTCTATGGCGATGGGTTTGATGCTTGTCTTGATTGCCTAGATCGTGTGCTGAAGCGCTGCATAGAGGTCAATCTTGTCTTATCCTGGGAGAAGAGTCATTTCATGATGACTCAAGGGACGGTCCTTGGGCACATCGTCTCCAACAGGGGCATGGAGGTCGATCCTGCCAAGGTGGATATCATCAGAAAACTCAATCCGCCGTCCAATCTTCGTCAGTTACGGTCTTTTCTGGGGCATGTCGGTTTCTACCGACGGTTCATTCAGGACTTCAGTCGAATTGCCCGACCGCTCACTGACTTGCTGACCAAAGACACCGAGTTTATTGTTAATGATAAGTGTCTGGAAGCATTTGAGACTCTCAAGAGTATGGTTGTTTCAGCTCCTGTCCTTCAGCCACCAGATTGGTCTCTTCCATTCGAGATCATGACGGATGCTTCAGATTTTGCCGTTGGGGCTGTGCTTGGACAGAGGAGGGATGGATTACCGTTTGCCATTCACTATGCCAGCCGGACCTTAGATGCCGCTCAAAGGAATTACACTGTGACTGAGAAAGAAATGCTGGCCGTAGTCTTTGCTTTGGATAAGTACAGATCTTATATTCTCGGATCTAGAGTGACCATTTACACCGACCATTCCGCCATCAAGTACTTAATGGCCAAGAAGGATGCCAAAGCACGTCTGACCAGATGGATCCTTCTACTCCAGGAATTTGATATTGAGATTAAGGATAAGCCTGGAGTCAAGAATGTGGTGGCGGATCATCTCTCCAGATTGGAGAATCTTGAGGAATCTGAGCCCAGTGCACCTATCACTGAGACGTTTCCAGATGAGGCGATCTTGGCTGTCACCTCACTCCCGTGGTATGCCGACTTTGTAAACTATCTTGTTGCCAAGACAGTCCCTCAGGGTTGGCCCAGGCAGAAACTTGAGACCTTCCTAGCTAAGGCCAAGTTTTACCATTGGGAGGATCCCGTCCTTTATCATGAAGGAGGGGATAGTATCTGGAGGAGGTGCATTCCTCAAGAAGAGCAGCATAGCGTCCTCACATACTGCCACAAGCTTGAGGCAGGAGGACATCATTCTGGAAAAAGAACAGCACAAAAGGTGCTTCAATCCGGCCTTTGGTGGCCTACTCTCTTCAAGGATTCTGATGAGTTCGTGAAGGGATGTACTGACTGTCAGAAAATGGGAACCTGCGGACAGAGAGACATGATGCCCATGCAACCCATTCACTTCTGTGAGGTTTTTGATGCATGGGGGATTGATTTCATGGGCCCATTTCCTAAGAGTCAGGGATTCGAGCATATTTTGCTCACTGTGGATTATGTCAGTCGATGGGTTGAGGCCATCCCCGCCCGAGCCGTAGATGCGAAAACCGTGTGTAAATTCTTGAGGAAAAATATCATTTCACGGTTCGGGGTACCTAGAGTTTTGATTTCTGACGGGGGGTCTCATTTCATCAATGACAAGGTTAGGGCCCTTGCTGACGAGTTCGGCATTGACCATCGGGTTGCCACTCCTTATCACCCTCAGACTAATGGTCTTGCCGAAGTATCGAATCGGGAGATAAAGACTATCTTGCAGAAAGTTGTCCGCCCAGACCGAAAGGATTGGTCACAGCTTTTGGACTCGGTCTTGTGGGCCTATCGGACCTCTTTCAAAAATCCATTAGGGACTTCCCCCTTTCGTCTCGTCTATGGCAAGCCGTGCCATTTTCCAGTGGAAATCAAGCACAAATCTTTTTGGGCAGTTACCGAGTTACTTCTGGATCCCGAGAGTATAGGAGACCAAAGAAGAGCAGAATTGGCAGCCCTGGAGGAATTGAGAGATACAGCTTTTTCCAACAGCCTACAATACAAAAAAAAGTGAAGACATGGCACGATTCGCATATCAGCCATGAACAGTTTGAGCCAGATCAGAGAGTATGGTTGTTTGATTCCAGGCTGAAATTATTCCCAGGGAAATTGCAGAGCAAGTGGAAAGGTCCGTATGTGGTTAGGAAGGTACATGACAATGGCAGCATTGATATATCCTAACCGTCATCTTCGTCCACCTTCCGCGTCAATGGTCAACGCCTGAAGCTATATCGAGATCATGATCCGCCGACCATTGACGTTGCCCCCATTCTTCTGGTATGAGATGTGTCCTTTAACTCTCATCAACTACATCTTATACATGGTGATCAACTCCATCTGCCGCTGTACAGGTCCATCTGTTCATATCACTTTCATCTGTTGAGTCATTTTCTTCTTTTCTTCTTTTCTTCTTTTCCATCTCTATCTTCTTTATCTATGAAAAAGGTGCCGCCCTTGTAGACAGTTCCCCAGACTTAGGACGTACTTTGTCCTAAGTATAGGGGAGTGTGCACCCTGAGTTTCTATATTCTCTGATCCTCTCCATTGTCTCCTCTTCTTGTCTATACTTAGGGATATCTTACCCTAAGTATAGGGGGAGACAATCTGAGTACGATCTGTTCATTCCCACCCTTGACCCTCCCTGCTTTGTGTACAGTCTGCTATACTTAGGATTATTTGATCCTAAGTATAGGGGGGACGGTCAACTTCTCATTCATTGATTCATTCATTCTTTAGACTTGCCTATACTTAGTACGAGTTATGTCTTCTCTTTTCTCTCCGATCTATGAGGACATAGCTCCAGCTAAGTATAGGGGGGTTGTATATACTGTGTATATACTTTAGCCATAACTCGTACTTTCGTATTTTCTTAAAAATATGGCTAAAATTCTTTAAAAACTTCATTAAAAATCTCTAATAAAAAGGTGTTATCATTCCTCAAATTCTTTTTGTATATACTGATTAATAAATCAGGTGAAATGTTTTTTGCAAAATGTTTGAAAAATAGTTTGAAAATCTTTGTGAACATCTATTGAAAACTATTTTGAAAATATTTTGTTACATGTTTTCAACCTTTGTAAAAATGTGTGATTTGTAAAATTTATTTTCTTTATGTGAAATAAAATGTTTGAAAAATGATTTGCAAATGGTTTTGAAAAATGGTTGCAAAAATATGTTGAAAAATCTATCTGTACTGTTTTGAAAGCCTTTGCAAAATGATTTTCAAATGTGTGTACATGTTCGTAAAAATGTTTGTAAAAAATATTTTGGACTATAGTTTTCAAAAATTGTGTGAAAAGCTTGTGTCAAATAAGTTTGAGGAATACTAACATCACACCAAAATCCACTACCTATATATATGTATAAAATTGATCAATTACCCTTGTAAATTCTCAAAATCCACTTCTTGTAGATATAAGAAGCACTCCCGTGTACATAGCTTTCACCTAGTTTTCAGCCAAAACTTTCTGTTTTCAAAAATCCCAAAAACATTTGCAAAACTAAAATCCAAAAACATTTGAAAAATCTTTTTGAAAAATACAAAAATGCATCTGCATGCATCGTCATTATCTTTTCAAAAATCCATAAAAAGTTCAAAATCTTGAAAATTGTATCACAAAAATATTTCTTGCATTGCATGGCATGAGCATTTTTCGGATTGAGTTTGATAGTTGAACAAGTCTAAGTAAAATCCGGAGATTGGAGCTTGATTGGACCTTAAAATCTACCTAATAACAGGAACCTTATAGGAACTGGGTTTGAGGTACTTCAGGTCTAGTTGACTTAATTCTTTGAGGATCACGGGACTTGGTTCAATGGATTCTTGACTGCCTAAGTAGAGTATTTCGGAGCACACGCACGACTCTTGTTGATAATGACCTAACTTGGACACCTGCACCTTTCACATAGCTCTCCACGGATGAGGTGGTGAGGAGGCAGTTTCCTTTGGCTTGGGGTAGCATATGAGGGTAGTACTTCTAGGCGGAACCTCTCTTCTTCTTCTAGTGAAGGAAGTGCACCTCAACTTGGTCTAGTGGTGATGAAGGCTAAAGACAGAAGCCGTGGGTTGTAATAAAGCTTCAAAAGAGGGATAGTCTACTGGCTCAAGAGGAAAATTTCTTGTATATATGCTGCACCATGTAGATATGTTGTACAGATGCAATTGAAAAAAAAAAAAAGAACTCCAAAAAAGTGGTGGGTCGGATTGAAAATTTAATAACCCCACCGGAGCGTATATAGTCCAATAAAGCAAAAGCTTATGGTATCCACGTTACATCTCATGAAGCTTGCAGCGGGAGACTTGGCTACACTGGCTGAGCTTCCAAAAGTCTATACTTCTTCCCCCTCTTCTTGAGCCGGTTGCACTTGAACTTAGAAGGGAATACCCCGCTTCTCGAGGAAAGAGTTGCTAGACCAAGGCATTAGAGTTACCAGGTTGGGGGAGGTTGTTTCTTTGTCACTTCTGAGGTGGGGAGCTACATATCACTTACACTGTACGAGTCAGATTCATAGTCATAAGAGTTTGCGTATGAGTTGAAGTATTTCTGACCTGGCTATTGAGGAGACTTGGACAGAGTTTTGGGATTCTCAAGGACTGTTGGATTTCAAACTTGGTTCTCATTAAGGTTCCGACCGCACTAAAATTCCAAAGGTCCGACTTAAGCTCCAAACTTTGATTTTGTGAAGACAAGTTTGATAATTAAACTTTATCCAATTTTCTTCTTTTTCTTTTCTTTCTTTTCTCTTTATGCACTTATTGCATAAGTATTTGCTAGGGACTAGCAAAGGTAAAGTATAGGGGGATGATGAATCCACATTTCATCATCTTTATTCTATCATTTTGGCACCAAAAACCCTAGCAAATGCCTGTAAATAGCATTAAAATCATCATCTTAGCATTCATGCATGTGCATCTAAACAGTGTATAAATTACTGTAATTAAGGCCAAAATTATAGAATAAATAAAGAAAAGAAAAAGAATAAAATATTGTAAATATTTTATGACCCGAAACCCCGAGACCTAAGCATCTTGATGAATAGGTCGACAAGGAATAAAGTAGGGGGAGATAAGGTCAAAAACACAGTCCAAATACCTACACATTCTATTCATTCCTTACTCATTTTGGGACCTATTTTTGGTTCCACTTTTGATACATCAAATAAAGAAACTTTGTACATGAAAGTTGTAGATAATCTAATAAAGAAAAATACAAAATTGATTTCACTGAAAAATAATGTACAGATAAAAAGTTACGGTCTGAATAAAAATCCAGAAGCCCAACTTCCCAGACCCGTATCTCACAAATAAAAACTCCAAATGCAGCAAACTCACCTTTAATTGTATATAGAATAAAATAATCTATCCAATGGCGGTGGTTTCGCATTTGGCGGAGCTACGGTTTGAAAGTTGACTTTTGGACCCTCATTGTATAAGTGTACAGATTAAAATATTCACTTTATTCCTTATTCATTATTTATCCGATTTCATATTTTTAAGAAGGTTGTAAATATTATTTATAATAATTATGTACATTAAAATCAGAATAAAAACATTAATAAAACTCAAAGAAAAATACTTGTATATATTATAATACATAGGTATAGTACAGGTATACATACATACACAAATAATACTTTCATTTTATTTAGTGTACAAAATAATTCAGAAAAATAAAATAAAAAGGTATTTATGTACATAAAAGTATTTTATGTTTTAGATAAATAAAAATAATAAAGATAAAATACACAAAATAGAAATAAAATACTTAAATATATAGATATATATACTATAAAGGGCATAAATGCAAACTTGTAAAAATACGTCTCATAAAAATAAATAAAAATCACAGAAAAATTCTTCATAAAATAATAAACATTTTTTATTTTATAACCTAGTATCAATAAATTCATTTACTATTTTATTTTGATTTTTCAAATAATTTCTAATCTGAGTTTCCTGGTTGGTCCACGTGGACCAACCAGGCGCGGTCTAGAGTTGACCCCGGTCAACTCCCCCGACCAAAGCCTGCCACCTCTGACGCCCGCGATTTTGCCCCATTTTCAAGAAATTCTTGCGCTCGATCCGTTCGTCCTCACGCCTCGATCTCTTCTTGGGACTTCATCCCCGATCATCACTCTCCCACGCCATGTATCCGGATCCAGCCATATCTCCATCATTCGCGCGTGGAGCTCGCTTGAAGAAGACGCCATCGCCTCCTACTTAAACTGCCCGCCGTCTTCGAGCCCAAGTTTGAACCCTCATTAGCCATTAATCCTCCTCCCTGACGAGCTCTTCGTGTTGCTGGAGGTGACAGCTCCGCATCCACACCTTCAGGCGAGTCGAGGGGGCTCTGTAGCGGCTCCACCACCTCCGCCGACCACCGGCGTCGAGGTTCTTCTTCCTCAGGTAGTCCACCTTCGAGGCATCCATTATTTTCGCTCCTTTTTATGTCAGTTATTCCCCTTAGCTTCAGTATCAAAAATCCCTAAAAAAATCCGAATTCCATCGATCAAATCGACCTCCCATCGCTCATCGCCGGAGCGCACCTCCGGCCGACATCTCTTCGCCGTCCACAGACCACCTCCGACCTCCATTTCGCCTCCGCGGGGTCCAGGCAACTTGCCCTAGACCCTCTCACCTTGTTTTGCAGGTCAAAGCGCAGTCAACGTACCTGGAAGGCATTTTGCAGTTCTCGCCGGAGATACCTGGAGCTCCGAGCTCCGCCGCCCTCGCGCCAGCACATCGAAGCATCTCCGACGAACCTGAGCCTCCCAGCACATAGCCGGACCTTCCAGGAGCCTGCAGCTCCATTTTGGAGCCCATCCACCGTCTGAGGAGCGAGATCGGAGTCGGGGAAGTTCGCCTCCGCCGGCCTTCTTCCCCGTTCTTCCTCCTCGCTTCTCCACCGTCCGATTGAGCCGCAGCTCCAGTTCGCGTGACGACCGTCCGATCTTCCAAGCCCGTCCACCGTCAGATCTCTGACTGAGATCTAATCCCAGACGTCAACGCCAACCTTTATCGGCCGCTCGCGTGTTGCCACATGGATAAGTGGCCCGCTTCCCGCCGTTGGATCGTCCATCGTCGCCAGCCGTTGGATGCGCGCCACGCGTCACCTCCAGAGCGCCTAAGCGAGGGTATTTTGCAGTCAACCCCCGCTTATTTTGTAATTTCTATTCAGTCCAAAAACTGTGTTGCGTAGTTTAAATATTTCTGTAATATTTGCACTTAGAACCCCGTAGTTTTCTTATTTGCACCTAGGTCCAATCCACGTCACCTCACGTGTCCGTGCGCGTGAGGGGGCTGGGTATTTTGCAGGGACCCCCCTGGGGTTTATTTATTTCGCTTAAGTCCATGAATGTTTGCTTTAAGTTGTAATATTTTGGAGAAACTGCATTGAACCCCTTGGAACTTTGTGATATTGCAAAAATACCCCTTCCAGGCGCGTGCGAGTCACGCACCCTGGTGGGTAAATTGCTCAGATACCCTTGCGGGTTTTGTTATTCATATTTAATTCTTGAAATGCAAGTTTCAGTGTAAACTTTCGTGGGAATTTTGTGAAGCAGCCCCTGGATGTTTTGAATATTGCACATATACCCCTGCCAGGACTGTTTAATGTTTGAATGCTTGTTGTATTTATTTGAAATATCATCTTAAGCCCAAAAATTCCACAAAAATAGACTTAAGCATCTGGACATGTGTACTTTAACGCCACATATTTAGTTTTTGATTTTATATTATTTTCATATTTATTAAAAATCAAAAACATCTAATTTGTGCACTGTCTAGCTTAGAAAATACCAAAAAAATATTAAAACACCTCCAAAAATTCCAAAAATACTACCTAGTGTCTATTTCATCATCTTTTAGTGTCAGTCCAAAAATCATTAAAAATTTCAAAAGAAAAACACTAAAAATTTAAAAAACACTCAAAAACTTCAAAAAAATATATAAAATCAAGGAAAACTCAAAAAAAATACAAACCCAGGTTCTGTGTGTTCTTTATTCTGTTCTCTTCATTTGAAAAATAGTGTGAAAAATTTTGGTTGCTGTTTGCTATTTTTAAATCCCATTTTACTCACAGCCGGCACATATTTCACTGTTTTGCCTTGTTTTGCTATTCAAAGAAATATCAAAAACACCTTGAAAAATCCCCAAAAATCACAAAAACAGTAGAAAACCACAAAAATACCAAAAAGATTTTATTGCTGAATTTTTGATAATTTTTACTTAGTTTTATAAATATTTTACCTTGCCTTTTATTCCATTGTCTTTGAATTCCAATATTGAAAAAAAAAGAAAAAGAAAAATATAAAATATAAAATATAAAAAGCAGAAAATTAAAAACCAAAATATAAAAATAAAAAAAAAATAAAAATTAAAAACCCACAAAAATTGTAGTTGCTTGCTTGCTTAGTGTAGACACCATCACACACTTTCACTTGAGCACCATTTTTGCGAACTACCCTGCTTGCTCCCTGTGTTCGAACTCTCTACGTACTTGCATCTATACATCTTTTATGTAGAGTTAAAAATAAATTTTGACTCCACATTATTTCTAATTTATTGATCTTAGTGTGGGTTAATTGTTGATTAATTTCGGATTTCATTGAGAGCCGCCACAGCGACGGTTGTCTCCGCCTTGTGTGAGACACCAATTTAGACTCTCTCGATTTTCGTGATTATCAGGAAGATATGTGGCTTTTAGTCCGAAAATCTTGAAACTAGGGTTTGGGTTTTTGGTGCACTTATTTGGGTTAGTGATTTTTTGTATTTTTCATTTTATTCTTGTTAGTGATATGTACACAGTGGAGGTGATTTTGGGTTATTCGTGGTTAGCATGAAGGAGTTAAAAATCAGGGGAGTTAGGCCATTTACAGGTCAATTTTAACTGAGATTTTTGGTTTCTTATTTTGTGCAAACACAATGGATAAAATGCAATTCTTATGAAAACATGCATGGATGCTAATTATGCAGAATAAATGCAGAAATGCTGTTGATTTTGAGGGACTTGACCTTAATAAATGAGATTTAGAGTGATGAATCCGAGATTCATCATCCCCCTATACTTAAATCATGCTCGTCCCTGAGAATCAAAAAGAAATGCCATGAGGTGAAATGAAATTGGGTTCCATACCAAGACCATGAGCTGAGGGTGAAAATGAACCTGGACTCGACCTTTGGATTATTATTGTGGCGGAACTTCTGTGAGACTTAGAATATTAAAATCAACAGCCCTCAAGTTCTACACATCATTGTTACATTTTCTGCTCAGAAGTCATCTTAGATCAATCCTCTTCCCAAAGTATACCCTATGAATATTGAACAAACATCTCATGTGTGTGAAAGATTTTAGCTCTTCCCATCCAGAATACTGGACTACCATGCAAATCTCCTCTCCAATAACTCGTCCTCGGTGAGTCAGGTATTTCCTTCTAAGGTCTGTCGCACTGTGTTCACAATCGAATTGGGGAAGAAGTTAGAAGAATGAGAAAAGAACTAGAGGGTGGCCAGTGTAGTCACCTCTCCTTGTGAAGCTGGCCAGTGTAGCCGTCTCCACCAAGATCTGCAGGTTTTCTTGAAGCTTGGAGCTTTTTGGTCAGATATTTATTTGGTAGAATGCTTCTTTGTATTTGGAATTTTCGATGGTTCTGCTTGGATCTTGTTGTGCCCCTACGGATATAGAATCTTTTTATTCCGTACATTTTTTGTGTCTTAGAAAAAAAATTGTGCCCAACCATCTATCCCTTTTCTGAAGCTTTATTTCAACCCGTACTCCAGTCTTTAGATTTCCACGCTACCAGAAAAGAAACTCACACAGTCTTCCAACATCCCGTCTGAGTTGAGCTAAGTGCATAGTGCGAGAGTACAAATTAATTCCCTATTCCAGAGTTGTACCTAGAATGAATAGACCAGATTAGACACTAAGAGTCAAATGTTGCACATTGTCATGTGGAACTTAAAGAATTAAGTCAAAAGACCTGAAGCTCTTAAAATCCTATTTCTCGTTGAAGTTCCTCTGAAAATTAGGTGGATTAAGGTCAAGTTCAGACCACTCTTGGTTTCTGCTCACACTCGGTTCAGAACCTAATGACTTTTCACAAATGAATGCGATGCTGGATGAAGTGCAGGTGTGTGAAATGCAGACACACATTTTTTCTTTTTATGCAAGGTTTTTTTTAATTAATTACCCACCCCGTAAATACATATAGACTTACACGAGAGTACGAGATATGGGTAGAATATATACAAAGTATATATACAGACACCCCCTATACTTAGAGAGTGCTGGGTCCTCAAAGCACAAGAAACGTAAAGAAGACATAGCTCGGGCTAAGCGTAAGAGAGTAGAAAATTAATATACAATGGTCCGCCCCCTATACTCAGACTGTGAAAAATCTAACTATAGAAGAAGAGCGCAAAAGAGGCGGTCATGATATGTAAATGAGGAGAGTATGTACAGGTGGGTGTCGGTTCCCCCTATACTTAGGCTCTGGTCAGCCTAAGTATAAGAGAAGTGTGGAAATGGAGTGATCGGGAGAAGGAGTGTGATGAGAGAAATGGTATATACAAATGGCATCGGTCTCCCCCTATACTTAGGCTTTTGCCTAAGTAGAGAAGAAGCTGTACAAGGGGACCGACATGGTTGGGAGGGAGGGTGGGTAGCCGATGATTAAGGCGGTTTTCGGCTGATCTTCTTGTGAGCCTGCGGTGGGAAATCATAATGATGAGATGGAGATGAGGCATATGATTCCCAACTATTATCAATGTTATCTTCAGAAAAATTGTGATGGATAATGGATGAAGTATTTGAGTCAGATGAAAGGTATGCATCATCGGAATTATCCTAAGAGGAGTAGTATTCGAAAGTGGACATACTCCAAATATTCATGTCTTTTGGTTTCTTCAGTTGTTTCCTCAGAATTCGTTCCTTCTTGGGGTCAATCAGTTTGTCCTCGGAAGAATACTCAGAAGCACATGTCTCAGTCAGCTCATACGTGATAATTCCATTGTACTTGAAGAGGGCAGGAGCATCAGCTTTGGATGAATAGTAGTTAGGAACGGGAGTTGTCCAACGAGAATTGAATTTTGGATCCTTGCGAAGATATGGCTTTAGAGTTGCGAACAGACTTCACTCATGTAGACTACCTTTTTCGGACATGATGAGGGATCATCAGTTGATTCCTCTTCTGAAAGGTCAAAGGTGACTCTCTTTTTATTTCTTCGTAAAGGTGTCGGTTCTCTTGAGTATCCAGATGAATAGCCATTGGAATTCTCCTTGGTTGGTGTTTGGCCTGCATGCTTGTTCTTAGTCTCCCGAATGTTGGTGCACTCTCGATTTGGGATGATTTGGTCAAGATAATCCGAGTAGGTTGCCCCTGGGTGCGACCATGCATATGTCTCAGGATCGTAGTAGAAGGATTTGTCTATTTTGAGATCTGCAGGAATTGAAATATTGGGGAGAGTTTCTGCATGTTCGATGTCAATTGATTTGATGTTGGAGCATTCCTGTGTCGTATTGATGTGGTCAAGGTAGTCAGAATAGGACGACCTAGGGTGTGCCCATGCATAAGTCTCTAGATCATATGATTCATGTACTTGATTCTCCATAGTGGTTGGTAGCGGAGCAGGGGGGAGATTCTCTAAACCAATAGTCTCATCAACAACCACTATCTTAGGTGTAGCAGCGAGGTAGGGCTCTTCTACCTCTTCATGGTTGCGGCTGTCGGGGACTTCGTGGGTTTCCTCAGAAGATCGTGGTTCCTCAAAGACTTGGTCTGATCTAAGTGCTTCCAATGCTTTAAAATTGATTTCCCGAGTCTCACAATCAATAATTGCCTTAGCCAATGCTAAGAACGGCTTTCCGAGAATGATTGGAGACTGGGGGAATTCTCCTTGATGCTCAATATCAATGATTGTGAATTCTACTTTGAGCGGAGTGCCTTGGAATTTCATGATGACAGAAATAATTCCTCTCACCCTCTTTATCGATCGATCTGCCAATTGAACAATCTCTCGTATCTTCCGAATCGGTCCGAATTTGAGTTCGTGAAATACAGAGGTCGGGAGGATATTGATCGGTGAATTGTCATCAATCCGAGCATGGGTGAAAATTGTGTCTTTGATTCTACAGTCGAATCTGGGCAACCGCTTCACTATACGGCTCTTGGTTTTTCTCCTCAACACCAAGGAGGAGGCCATTGACAAGATATGTCTTTCAGTCTTTGTTCGTATCCTACCCGACTTTTTGATCATTAATTTATCCATTATAAATCTTTTAATGTCGGGGAAGTGTTCAATGGCCTGTAGTTCAAACATCAAGCGTTTTTCCAGTGCTTCCCGTACAGAAGGATCCAAATTCTTCAGATCTTCTTCAGTCTCTATTTTTATGAAATTTTCTGGATTTTCATTTTTTTGTGGTTTTCAAACATTTCCATTTTTGGTATTTTCTGTGTGGTGTGGGGGTGTGGTGTGTTCCTCAGATGAGCAGGGATTCTGGTGTTCAGAGTGACAGTCAATGACATAGTCATTTCTAGGGGAATAATAGGTAGAAGTGATATTGTTAGAATCGTCCCTAGGTTCCTGAATATCCTCAAAATTTTCAATCTCAGATCCAATCATTTCCTCATTCATTTTAATGCCCGAGCCACCATAAAATGAGATTAATCGGTTGGTGATTTTTTGCAATTAATCCTCCATTGATTCAAATCTTTTATTTATCCTCGAAATATCATCCTCAGAAATTTGTTCATAATCACTCATGGGAGTAGTCGATGTGTGTTTTTGTGATTCAATTTCAACTTCCATTTTCCTATATGTGCTAGGAGAGGAGTCTCTTGGAACATCCATATGATCACTATTTTTAGAAAATATCTCCTCAATAATTATGGATGGCGGCTGCTCATATGATCCAGACATGTGGAGTTGATCCGAGTAGAATTTATTCCTTTGATCATGAGTGTTCGTATCTTGATATGGTGTAGTCAGCATACAGGGTTCCTGTGTTTCTATGTATTCAGTCCAATCCTCTATATGATTGTCATGTCTGAAAAGGGGGTTGTCATGGTCAATCCAGGATGATGGTTGTTCATTGGTGTTCACTGGCGGGGACGATGGGAGATATGAAGAAGTGTTGAGTTTGATCATGTGGTCATAATCTCCCTTGAATGAAGGATTGACATTTACAGAATATTATGAATGAATTGTATGATCGGTGTAGAGAGGATTGATATATGAAGAAGTGGAGACCTCAGTCAGTTGTTGGTTTGTTTGGTCCGAGAACCAAGGGTTGTTAGTCATGAAGCATATCAGATTTGTAGAGAGTGTTGGTGGTTGAGAGTCTCTTGTTGAAGTTGGAGGAGGTGTTTTGGGTCTAACCGATACAAATTCGTTTTCATAGTATAGCACTGATGGATCTTCGGATAATTTAGAAAAAGTTCCATGATGAGATTTAAATCAAGAAAGAGAGAGATGATTGTATAGGATAGTCAAAAATTTTTTTATCAAATGTGCGGCTTTTGATCTTTGGTATCGGTTCACGTACACCAATGCAAACACGAATCAAACCCCGGGTTCACCAACTCAAACAATGAAGCCGTAAGAGTTCAGCTATTATCTTTTCAATTTTAGTTGGTGATAAATCAATCTTGGTAAAAATTTAGCGAACTGTTAGGTGCCGAAATTTTCTTAAAGACCATCCCGAGTTCGTACGACTAGTTGCATCCACATTCAGCCAGTATAGGTGTAAGGACGGACCGTAAAACGGCTACCCGTGTTACTTAAGGACGGAGCCCTACGCAGTGTCCTTTAAACCACCCACTATGCTAAGGAAGTTCGGACCGGATACCGGCTACCCGTATTCCTCACTGAGAAGTAGCTAATCATTTTTCAAATCAGTAGTCTGAATGAAAATGTCGGAGCTTGGTTCTAACCTTAACTGCCGTCTCTCGCTCACTCAGAAAAATGAAATCATCCAAGGTCGAGGTTACTCTCCCCCAAAAATTCTTGAATTTATGGGTTCTTAAGATCGACTTTATTTAGTAGTCCCAATTTTAATGAGGCGATCACTGAAAAATTATATGAGTACAAATACACGTCTACCGTCCAGTCCCAATTTCCTTAGAATTATGTGACAAAACAAGAGGGAGGAGTTCGGGAAAAGCCGATGTACGTGAAAACAATGATGTATGCTCAGTTAGAAGACTTACAGTTCTTCCTCGCAATCTCCATGTGGGATGCAATACATAATTGAAAAGTTATTCTAAATGAATGCAAGTTGATGAAAAACACAAAACTAAGATGTTTGCCTCCCCGGCAACGGCACCATCTGACATTTCTAAAAATCGCAGCGTTAAGAAGATGTTTTTATCTTGTTCGTGCTTAAAGAATAATGTGTCGTTCGTTGTAGGTGGCGATCGGAATCGATCAAGAAATAACCACAAATATTTAATCAATTTTTAAATCGAATGGTTTTATATTTATTTTACTTGGGCAAGTCCCAAGGTCGATCACAAGAAGGCAAAGGAACAACCTAAAATTATTTCTATCAAAATTCGTGAACGATTTTCGAGGCCTTTTTTTGGAATTTTCAATGCAAATAACGGATGCAAGATGCAATTTCGGCCTATTTTAGGGACTAAAATGCAAATTACATTCAAATGATGTCCGAAAAATACCAAACTTGGCCACAATGTAAATTATGATGAAATAAATGCGCTATAATTTTTTTTGGAACTTTTGGATACAATATGAATTTTTTTATGAATTTTTAAATGCAAACAGAATGATTTTCAGTATTTAATTATAATAAATATTAAACCTACTTATTTTCAGGGGATAAAATTATCTAAGATCTACCACTAGGTGGTGGATCTCAGAAAAATTTTAAATCTCAAAAATGTGAGATATAATACCTATTAAAAATCAAAGACTGAAATGTGCAAAATGATTTTTACGAGGCAAACTTGGCATGCAAATGCAATTCTCTTTGGATACATTGTCAAGCACAATAATCTCTACACTATGTGATTTTTCGGAGATTATTAGAGCAACGGTTAATTAATGACAAATTTAAGAGCACTGACTGGGCAAAATATGTGATTTTCTACAAAATAATTAATTATTAATTAACCATCGATCACAAAAATATCCATAATAGGTCAAAATATAGAGAATTAATTGAGGAACACAATGTTATTTTTGAATAATAACATAATACCGGGAAGAGGTTCAAAGCAGAGGGAGAACACAGGGGTACACATGCAATATATAAATATGAAAATAAGCAGAGGGGGAACTGAAATGTAAATACCGAGACTATGGAGGGCTCTATGCAAAATTCCCAGCGGATCACGTGCGATGCACGTGACCCCTGGGTCAGTTGGACTGGAGTGTTAATAGGAGAAAGACCGAGGCTGCTTCTGTAATTTTCTCACGGGTCACGTGCGCAGCATGTGACCTAGGCTGACGTAATGCTGACGTCCCCCCACGCACGTGACTCGCACGTGCGGGGGGTCTCGAGCCTGTGCTCGATCCTCGTGAGCGGAGGAGCGTCAAGCTCCTGGCGAGGCTGAGATGATGGTCGAGCTTCCTGGCGTTGTCGATGAAGCGATTGGCGTTGTCGTTATTGGAGCTGAAGTCGATGAAGATTGTTGTGTCGATGAAGAACAGTGAAGGCGAAGTTGGAGGAGAACGACGGTGGCGTTGATGGTGGTTGTCGTTGTCGGAGGCTCGACGCAGGAGGCGGAGTTGGGGCAGTACGGGCAAAGACGTCGCCACCGCAACGAGGACCTAAGATCCTTGGATCTCGCTGGAGAGACACGACGGTGCTGTCACCACCATCGAGACTTCACGATGACGGTGGATAAGGAGTCTGGGTGGGGGCGGTGCTTCTTAAATAGGAGAAGGGTCGAGATAAGCGGAGGAGGGGGTTGGGGAGGATTGCGGAGGTCGTTAGGATCACGGCCGGCGCGAGATATGCGGAGGCAGAAGGTGGAGCAGCCAACGCGAGGTTTGCGGCGGAGATTACAGGGGATTTGGTGCTCGATTTGGGAAAGGAGGCGGGAGGTGGACGACAAACACAGGCCGTTCGATCGGCCGAGATCGAACGACCTGGAACTCGCCATGTGGCAGTCAAGTGGGAGAGGGTGCGGGGCACGTGCGGAGCACGTGCTTGGGAGGCCCTAGGGGGCGACCACGTGTCAGCACCAGAAAATTCGAGAAATTAGTACTTTATAAAATGTGAAATAAATAGCAAATGACCTCCAATCGAAAAAGTTCCTTCACGAAAATTGCTCGTCTGATGAGATCTACAACTTTCCTGAAGACATCAAAACCAAAATCGATCAATTGCACAAAGTGAATTTTTGGGGTATCCCATGTACATAGAATACCTTGATTTTTGGGTTTTGTAATTTTTATGTCATTTTTAAACCAGATAAAAATTCGAAAAAAAATATAGTAAAATCAAAGATAGATAATTACACCTTAATCTATTTTTTTGGATTTTTATTAATTAGTTAAATATAAGGTCAAAAACTGCTAAAATACACAATGTACAAATGAGGCCCAAAACCCAACTTTCACATATGAGCTTCGATTCACTTGAACTTGGTCTTGTTTTGAAGATAATT
Source organism: Ottelia alismoides (assembly GCA_037367405.1). Classification (NCBI taxonomy): domain Eukaryota; kingdom Viridiplantae; phylum Streptophyta; class Magnoliopsida; order Alismatales; family Hydrocharitaceae; genus Ottelia; species Ottelia alismoides. Next base: position 373,888 of record JAZKJV010005589.1, on the reverse strand, counting down.
GAATGTACATTAGTTCAAAAGTGAGTAGGATCAAATCGGACACTGGATGGGGAAGGTATGTGGCTTTTATTCCGAAAATCCTGAAACTAGGGTTTGGGTTTTTGGTGCACTTATTTGGGTTAGTGATTTTTTGTATTTTTCATTTTATTCTTATTAGTGATATGTACACAGTGGAGGTGGTTTTGGGTTATTCGGGGTTAGCATGAAGGAGTTAAAAATCAGGGGTGTTAAGCTATTTACAGGTCAATTTTGGCTGAGATTTTTGATTTCTTATTTTGTGCAAACATAATGGATAAAATGCAATTCTTATGAAAACATGCATGAATGCTAATTATGCATAATAAATACAGAAATGCTGGCGATTTTGAGGGACTTGAGCTTAATAAATGAGAATTAGAGTGATGAATCCGAGATTCATCATGGTTAACTGGCAGATGCTGAAGCCTTTCGTAGCTACTGATCATCTGGCCCATGTTGTTGTGATTTATTTTGTACAGGACTCATGATCATTCTTACTTTATCTCATCCTGTACAAAGACTTTTGAGCCATTCAATTTTTGGAAGTCCGCAACACTTGTATATTCTTCAAAGATCACAATCGTCCCCATTTTTGCTCGTTATATATGCTTAGGATACCATATCCTAAGTATAGGGGGGGCATATTGCCCATTGATTAATGTTTTCTATTTTGTTCAGTTACTTTTGTATATCCATTCTTTTTCACAAATCACTGGTCCCCAATGTTTGGCTATACTCTTTTCTATACTTAGGATGCCTTATCTGGGGGACCGAGTGATTTCGATGATGTCATGTTCATTATTCCTTTTTATCCTTCATTATATATTCTTTTCACCCAGTCATCTCATTTTTGCTCTTCTGTTATACTTACGATGACCCAATCGTAAGTATAGGGGGGGTTGATTGACTTGTATTCTCTTATTCTTTTTCACCCACTTTTACTTGGCACGAGTTATGTCCTCCTTTTTTCTCTTTTGGCGCTATGAGGATATCGCACAAGCTCAGTATAGGGGGGCGTATATATTGTATATATACTTTTGTCCATAACTCGTACTTTTATGTATTTTCTATATCTATAAAATCCATAAAAAGTGGGCGAGGGTTAATTTAAAATCCATTTATCCATTTATCTATTATTTATAAAATCCTAAAATTCAGAAAATAAAAATCAGAAAATCCTTAAAAAATACAAAGTCCTAAAATTCATAAAATTACAAAAGCCTTAAAATCCATAAAAATGAGTAAAATTCAGAAAATATACTTTACAAAAACATTGTTGCATTTGCATTCGCATTTTTCAGAATAAGTTCGATTTATTGGAACTAAGGATTGAGTCTAGTCTAAAGGATGGAGCTTGATCATGACCTTTGACTTTCGTTGTAAGGAGCCTAGTCAGGATCTGGAATGTAGACTCTTTAGGTCTTTTGACTTAAAATCTTTGGGTTCCATAAGACCATATTTGGGAAATCAACTCATATGTGCTTTAGTAGACCACTTGGTGTCATTCGTACAACTCTGCACCAGTGAACCGATCTTGGACACATGCACTCTACACTTAGCTCGACTTGCATGGAGTTGCGAAGGGCAGTACATCTTGTTAGTGTGTTTTTATCCTTGTCTTTGCAGCATTGACGTCTAAAGACGGGAGAGATTGGGGTTGCGATAGTCGCTTCGGATGAAGGAAGGATCCGCTGACACAATTTTTCTAAGACCTTAAAAAAGGACGGAACAAAAGATGCTATATCCGTCGAGGCACAAAAAGATGAATGTAGTGCAAGAAAATTACAAAGTCAATTCAAAGAAGAATCCACCAAATACATATATAACCACAATGGTCCAAGCTTCCACCAAAAATGCCTGCACATCTTAGTGGAAACTTGGCTACACCGGTTGAGCTTCACAAGGAGATGCGTCTACACTGGTCGCACTCCACTTATTTTCTCATTCTTCCTCTTTCTCTCTACATTTGATTGTGGACATAGCACGTACTGACCTCAAAAGGGAATACCTCCCTCCCCGAGGAAATAGTAGCTGGATGAGGAATCAATGGAAGTGTATCACTGGGATAGACGGTTTCTTCGCCTCTTTAAGCAAGAAGAGCTAAATTGATTCACATACTGTACAAATTGACTTCAAGAATGATAGACTTTGTGATATAAATGAGTCTGAACTAGCTGGTGAGGTGATCTTAAATAAGGGTTTGTGGAACTTGAGGACTGTTGAGGATAAAATCCTAATCCTAGTTAAGGCTCCAACAAAATGCTTGTTTCAGGCCTGATCGAGCTCTGTCCTTTGTCTATTCTCAAGAATTGGTTTAGGAAAACAAATTCATTCTAACTTTCTTTCTTTTTTCACTTAATTTTGAAGTAAGTGTTTGCTAGGGGACTAGCAAAGTTTAAGTATAGGGGGTCGATGAATCCATGATTCACTAACTTTTCTGTCGCATTTTGTCTTAAAACCCTTAACAAATACATGTAAGTATTCATTAATTTCCATATTTTATCCAAATCCTATTCATAAATAAAAATGCACTTTTATGCATCAAGAACATGTAAATAAATAAATAATAAAGAAAAGAAAATAAGGCAGATTGTAGACATGTGTATATGTACAATATGACTCAGATAATATAAATATAGCTGAAAGATATATTTATATAACCTAACCCCTAAGACCAATTCAACATGGATTGGTCGACAAACCAATAAGTAGTGGGAGATAAGGAAAGAAAACTATAAAAATAAATTAAGATACACTTCACACACTTTTCACTATTTATCAAATAAATATCAAAACTACATTGATTTTTAATTAATTCATATGAACACATTTTTCACCAAATGCTTTTCAATTATTTCTAAAAATATATATAAAAATATAAAAATAAGTTAAAAAGATTATATTTTATATATACCAAGAAATCCAGCTTTTAAATTGTCAAATTCTCAACTTCCGAACCTCATAACTTTCTCATACGAACTCCAATTTCACTCTACTCACTTATAAAGTTCATAAAATAATATTCTCTAATTAATAAAGATCATTTCACTAAAATCAAGGTCTGTTTGCAAAAAGTCGATTTTGGGACCTATTGACAAAGGGGTTTCTCGGCTATTTATTCTATTTAGAACACATTATTTATATATATTTTTTAATTTTATAATTTCAAATTATTTTCATGATCTTTTATTTAATCTTGATTTATTTCAGAATTTTTGGAGCCTATTTATTGTTTTCATTAAATCAAAAACACTAATTTATAGATGAAATTGAACTGTATAACTTATATCTATATTTATTAATATATATAAATTAATTTATTAAAATCCATAAAAATTCACAAATACTTTATTTATTATTATAATAATTAATAAAATATAAAATTAACAAACAATTACTTATTTATTGAATTTAAAATTCAATACCAATTTATTAAGAATTATTTATAATTATTTATTAATATAATATTTATATTTGGAATAATATTTGTTATTTAAGAAAATTAATTATACCATAATTTAGATAAAATAATTATTTACATTTTTTGTTTTTATACCTATTTAAAATAACTATTTATTATATAATTTATAAACATTTTATCACTTTGGCCAACCAGGTGCTGACACGTGTCAGCACCTGGTGTTTCTTCTCCAAGAAGCCAGTGAAGCTTCTGTTCGATCCGACCATTTTCCCCATTTTTCCCACGCACTTCACAACAGCTTCACTCGATCTAAACCCTCCACGTTTTTCTCCTAACAGCCTTCATACACGCCCACCATTCGATTTTTCTTGGAGCTCAAGCAAATCATCTATAAAAAGCCATGAAGTTGGCAAAATCAACTAACTCTTCCCTAACAAACTTGAACTTCAATTCCAGTGGCCGATCTTCATACTTCCTCCCCCCATTCCAGCCAACCATGGAGGTGGCAGCTCCTCGTTCTTGGCCCGCGTGGAAGAAGGTTGATCGGAGGAGACGTTCCAAGGTCATCGTCGTCCTTGCATCGCCGCCTAGCGTGCGTAGAGCTCCGGGAAGTCGCCTCGTCGAGCAAATACTAGGAGGTCATATACATTCTACTCCCCATGTATTTCATTCACTTTTCTATCTTTTATTTCTCGATTTTCGTGCCTCCATTAGCTACTTTAATCACGTAAATTAGGCCACTTAATCACCCTTCTTATACGCGCATCTAATCCCAACTCCAATTCATTTCAAAATTCAAACCAAATCACGTCCCACTATTTGCTACCATTCACGCCTTTCTTCACCAATTCTGGAAAGGGATAATTACACCCATAACCCTGATTAATTCCTCAATCTCAATCATAACCCTGCATAATCGCGAATTACGCTCAAGACCCTGAATAAATGTGTCGTCTTACACGTATAACCTTCCTTTACTTTACATCGTTAACTCAACCAGATATTGAGTTAATCTAACAGACCAACGATAGATATTGAGTTAATCTAACAGACCAACGATCTAACGGCTATAATTGGCCTAAATAAAAAAAATATCCCATGTGTATTTCTCCTGAGGCAGCACAATGACGGGCGGTGCAAGGTGGGCTTCGAGCTTGGTCGAGGCGCTTCATCTGTTCGGGGCGCGGGGATGCGGCAGGAAGGAGGGCTTCGTCTGGGGGGGGGCTTCTGCTGGGTGGAGGGACGATGAGGGAGGGGGAGCTTCGTCTGGGAGGGGGTGGCGGGGTCTCTGCAGGTGGTCTTTGGTTCGATCTTCCTGACTGGGCAGGGATGCAACGAGGGGGAAGGGCTTCGAGCTTCCACGTTGCATGGGGATGCGGCAGGAAGGAGGGCTTCGTCTGGGCGGGGAGGGGGGAGCTTCCACTGGGCGGAGGCGGGACGAGGGAGGGGAAGCTTCGTCTGGGTGGTGGAGGCGGGTTCTCTACAGGTCGGTCTTCGGTCGCGCGGGAGAGGGCGGGTTGCAGGATTGAGGCAACGAGGGTGGGGGGTGCTGGCAGGCAGGTCGTGGGTGGATGGGGGGTCTTTGCAGAGGTGGTCGTTGGCCGCAGGGGGTGGGGAGGCTTGCAGTGGCGGTCATGGTCGACCGTCGAGGAGGGTGGGTGCAGACGTGGTCGTCCCAATGAGGGAGGAGGTGGGGGTTTCCAGTGGGAGAGTGGGGCAACTGTTGATGACATGTGTTTGCAAATAAGAATGAACATCAGGGATATTTTTGTCTTTTTTTAACGGAAACCGTCAAACATAACGCCCATCTCAAACGGAACATGACACAGGGTTATGTCATGTAAGGGTTAAGCATTACTCAGGGTTTCTCGCATAATTCGCGATTATGCAGGGTTATGATTGAGATTGAGGAATTACTCAGGGTTATGGGTGTAATTATCTCTTCTGGAAACACCATATTGATCTTGCGATTTTTAACAAGTCAGCCGATTTTTGAACGAATCGAGCATATATCTTCATCATTCACAGATCTATCAACCATCTGGGGCGAAATCAGAGGAAATAGAGCTTCTAATCATCAACAAATCAAATCTGAAGAAGGCTCAATAACCACGAAGCTTCAGGATTATTGCCGGACCGACCATCTTCACCCGCCTTCTTGTCTTCTCGAGTTTGTTTTAAACCGAATTTGTTCGCCATTTCTTTCATTGTAAAATTAAGAATAAAAGAGGATTTGTTGGGATTTATTCCTTGTCTTGAAAACCGTAGTTTGAGCATTCTTCTTCCTTGTGTTCGACCCAGGCACACTTACCTGGATAAATAAAATAGAGTAAGGTTTAAATAGGAGAGAAGTCGATTAATCCACTTCACCTTCTCTCTCTGTCTCTCTCCTATTTTTTACCGACTTTTGTTTGATTAACTCCGAGCTCTTTGCGGTTCTCTACACCGACAACACCTTTCTTTAACCGCAATAGGATCTGAGCTATATCAATATGCCCCTGCCAGGGTATATATTTTTTATGTGTTTTCTCTATTTATTACAAATAGCTAAATATGCTCTGAAAAATGTGTGAAAATAGGATTAGATGCTTCATGTCATATACTTTCACTCCTATATTTTGTTTGACATTTTTTGCATTTAATCTATTTACTAAAAATGAAAATAAGCACATATATTCCCTGTTTACCTATAAAAAATCAAAAAATATAAAACCATTTTTAAAAATTCCAAAAAATTATATATAGTTCATATATGTATTTATTGAGTCTAGAAAATAAAGACCCATAAAAAATAGAAAAAGAAAATCATACAAATCACAAAGCTCCAAAATCCAAAAAAATATAAAAATTCTACAAAATACCAAAAATATGTTATTCTTGTTTATAATTTTATTTATATAAATATGGTTTGGAGTTTATTTACTATTTTTAACATCCAAATCAATTTCTGGTATTTATTTAGTCCCTTATGTGGGATATTTCTGACTTTACAAATGCATAAAAATTAGCAAAAATTTCTGAAAAATTGCAAAAACATTAGAAAAATATGAAAACCTAAAAACATTTTATTTTCTATATTTTACCTTTATTTATTATCATTTATAAATATACTACTATATATTTAGTATATAAAGCCTTATACATGCTATATTGTTTACATAAAAGAAAAATAAAATATAAAAATATAAATTATAAAAAGAAAATACAAAATCTGATAATTAAAAATCAAAAGATAAAAATATAAAATAAAAAAATAATATCCAAAACCCCACAAAAAGACCTATATAAATGAGTGACTTGGTTGCACATAAATAACCTTAGGCTACATGTTTTGCGCCCTGTGGTTCGACCTCTACATGCTTATTCACTATGCAATTCAAGGAGGAAATAATAAATTTTAAAATCACTTGTGCTCTTTACTGCCTTTATTTATATTGTGGCTTAATTGTTGATTAAATCCGAGGTCTTTGTTGGCCACATCGACAATGGTGTTCCCGCCTTGTGTGGAACACATGACCGATTATCATCTTCGATTTTATCGGATGGCACTATTGCTAGAGAGCAATGAGCATAGCCTAATTATAAAGTCATTTTTGTATTGTCATTTATTTGATTTATTACTTGTTGTGATTATTCATTGATGCATTTTCATTCAATTAATTTTTTATTTATTGTTGTAAATATTTGTTGATATGTTGAGATAATTTGATTATAAATACTAATGCCATGTTTTTGCAATTTTGATGTGAGGGCCCGCCACGCGAGGACAACTTCCTAGAAGGTCGATGAAGCAAAGTTTGGAAGAGGCGGGTCTTCTCTCTATGACTAGCTGGACAAAGCACCAAGGAAGCAAGGAGAAGAAATTAGCTTAGAAAAAAATCAATCAATTTTGTAATTTATGGTGAGAGAGATAATTTTGGCATGTAACATAACTTGGACTCTATACTTCATAACGAGGTCCAGTGCTTGGGTGTCTGTTGACCTGGGGGCCCTGTCATAGTTTTCCGCATTTTCTCGCTTTCTTTTATTTTATTTCCTATTGTTTTGAGCTTTCCACCTTATTTTACATTGTTTTGTGTGCATGGAGCCCCTAGATTAAGGTTGCTTGACTTGGTAACTAGGTCTACACCTTAATAAGAATGCATGTTCCTATAGTCTCTTACGTATGGATCTAGTCAAATTAATAAATGTTAGTTGTTTGAATTCGAGCCCACACGCCGTGAGAGACATCATACATCGCTAGCAGGACTCGTTGTGGCGAACACCAAGATGTCTTCAAGATCGGACTCTAGGGTTGGTATTTAAATAGCTAACATATGATTCTTCACGATTAATAACAGCTACTGTTTAGGGTGATTTTGTCGAGTGCACACCACCATGTAGATAGGTTTAAAAATTCTGTTTTGCATACCGCATGGAGAGAGTTGGGAAGCACTGTAAGTCCTCTAACTCGGCATGCATCATTAGATTCAATGGTGATATCTTCATCATTGAATCGACTTGGATGACTTTTTCGCTATCTCCCTCTGATTTTGAGCACCTAGCACTTAAATGAAAATCTACAAAAAATGTTAGGTGCTTGTAAGAAACTGATCCAAAAAAAGTGAAAACCTAAAAATTAAAACAAGGGGATGCTAAATAAATTTTGACTATAATTAAAATTCGCAATGGACTATCATTGTTTTGGGTTCATAAAGCCCTCATTGTTTTCAGGTACCTTAGGAGGGGACCAAAACCCCTCCCATGAGTGAGGCACGACCCGCTAAAGGTTAGAGCCCAAATCCCATTATGTAACTATGTTGTGTATTGCTTCGATTTCCGAAGTATTGGTCCTTCTATCGTACGCGACCGAGTAGGGCCTTATCAGCAATGGTAGTTCTCGCCTTGTGTGGAATACCAACATAGTATGAAGTACTGAGCTTAGGCCACACCTTCACGGGGGTGTCTGTCTCATCGGTTTACATCCGATTAGCCTCTTACACGCTCACGGGTGATTCCATTCCGAGAGAGAACTGAAGCATTGGGTTCGCCTATTGGCTTCCTCTCTCTATTTCTTTGGTTGAGTAGGGATCCAAGAAGGGTTACAAGGACCTCAAAAAGTGCAGACTACAGGTTACAAAGGAGGAGGACAAGGGTTAGCGTTCTAAGAACTTGTTATAAGATATGCTAAAAACTAAAAAGATAATAAGTAGCCGAACCTTTATGGCTTTACATGACGTGAGTTGGTGAACCCAATTTTATATTTTATTTGTTTGGACCTAGATTAAGGTTCAAAGATCAAGTACTGTACAGTTGCACAATTTTTTTGTCTCTACCCTTGTCCCCCGCTCAGTTTGAGCCTTTCTACTATTTTGCACTCCATTTTATTCCTCATTGACCATCGTATCTTTCTTCCTACATCGATCTCCCTCTTGCTTCAAGAAGTCGATCCATGGATGGTTTACTTAGGATCCCACCGACACCTACATCTATTCCATGGACTCGACCTCATCAATAATTCGAGGTGATTCTCGAGAACCCGATCCGGACCTTGCGGGTCGATCTCCAGACTCATCGTCTTCTACCCTTCCTTTTGACCACCTAATAAACCGGACCAATCTTGTCCCACATTTGCTGTTGTGAATGAAAGTCGATTATAGTCCATATCCTTTTTCATTCACAAAACTCTGGGATTTACCTTAATTGTAGAACTCATCTTGGCAGTTGGGAACTGATTTCAAGAGATCTGATTGGGATTCTCTCATCTTGCAGAAAAGCCAAACCAAACCCTGGATCCTAATACAAAATTCATCTCCTCATATTCAGACCCAGAAATGATACCTAAAGGAAGAGGAAAGGGTCAACAACCTCCCCAGCCTGAGCAAGGGGAGATGCCTGATAAAAATTAAGTGAATGCATAGTTGTTGGCATCTATCCAAGCCATCTAGCAGCAGCTGATTGAACAAGCCCTAACACAAACTGCATTCCAGGAAATGCTGAATGATGTGATGAACAAACTTGAGGGAGGAGGAGGCAGACCAGGAGGAGGAGGTGGTGGACCCCATGATGACAATCTAGATGAGGAAGAGCCTGAACAAGGGAGGCCCAAACCCACGCTGAAAGATACATACAACCCTGAAGACAACCATATGACCGAGTGGATCCTCATTCCACCAGTGCATGCTCACTTTGAGCTGAAGCCTCAGTTCCTTGATCTTCTCCTTTCTTTCCACAGGAATACCAATGAAGAACATTACATTCATCTGCAATAATTTTCACGCATCTGACATACTACTTACTATCCCAATGTTCCCTTGGACATTGTAAAGATGATGGTGTTCCCCTTCAGTTTACAAGACAAAGCCCTCTACTGGGTTAACCATCTAGGGAAGGTTGTGACGACATGGGAGGAATTGAAGTCCGCATTCCTGCACAAATTTTATCCTCTCAGTCAGCTTAGATGCGAGCCAGAATTGGAAACTTCTCTCAGGGAGCCCACGAATCCATTCATGAAGCTAGGAGAGATTCACTGATCTGCAGTAGAAGTGCCCCATCATGAGATTCCAAGGACCACCTTGGTCCAACACTTTTTCGGGGGCCTGAACATAGAAAACCAAAGGCTCATTGGTGCCGAATGGGGGGATCACACTTCAAGAAGGATGAAGATGTTGGATGGCAGATTTTTGAGGAAATAGTCTAAGGAGAGGCCGCCCTCTCTTCATCCAAGGCATACCAGAAGAAACCCCAGATTCTCTAGAAACAAGTCCGTATGGCAATGTCTCATGAGTCGGAGAGAAATGGGAGCTCCAACCTTAGCCTTATCGGGGCCCATCTCTCGAAGGTTTATATAATTGAACATAATCACAAGACATAGAATATCAACAAGATAGATGAGATAACCAAGCAGTTGGAACTTCTGGTGGGCACCATCAGTTCTGTCCAGTTGGCAACACCATATCCAGATGCTCCAACTGAGAAGAAGGAAGATCCATCACTACCACATCTGCCTCAGCCAAGCTAGCAACCATCGACAGTCCATCACATATACATCGCGTAGGAGCCCGACCAGGGCCAGCCGTAACAGCAGATGGTTGTTTATCAGCTAGAATTTCTTTCATCATCCGATCTAGCTTTTGCACCACAACCCTTGATCCAAGAAGTCAATGGGGTTTGGAGTAATGATGCACAACCGACCCATCCTACCAGACACCCTCAGGGCCAGCAACAAGCCAACAGGCAGTACCACCAACCACATGGTGGTCGATTTGGTCAGCCCTCCCAACCTCTGCTGCAGTATCATCAGCCTTCCTAGTATGTCAATAAATGGAGGTAGCACCATCAATATCAAAAACCACAATACTGACAGCCACATCCATATCACTTGTATGCGGCTGCCCCACCTCCATAGTATCAGTAGTATTCTCCATCCTCCTACCATCAATATCTGCTTCCTCCACCACCGCATCACCACCAGCAGTCGTCGCCTCAATTCCCGAAAACTCAACAGCAGCGTGGCCCGCACGCTGAACCGACCGAGGTGAATCCCGTGAACCCAACCTTGGACTTGTTGTCCCAGCTTGTCAAAGGCCAAGCATATATGATAAGGAAGTTAGATGACCTGACCACCACTAAAACCACCATTTTGGCGTAGGCCGAAGCTAACCCCAACAGCTTCAAGAGAAAGGAGCAGGTAGAATGTGATGTCCCATCTATGCCTGTAGAGTTAGATGATTGTGCTATTGTTTGATCTAATGTTGTCACTCTCAGGAGCGGTAGGGCTTTTCCTCCGCCTTCCATCAAGGGGAAGAATAAAGCTTCAAGTGAATTGTCATCTTCTGCATCAATCGTGTTGTCTACATGGATGGGTGAGGAAGAAGAAGAAGGAGGAGCCATTCCAGCGGCCACTCACCACCATCATAAAAAGAACAAAAAAATTAGCTAAAGCAAAAAGAATGAAAAGAAGATCATCATCGAAGTAAAGACATGCTGGCCTTAGAGGAGACGCCAGCAGCAGCCGATCCCACGCCAGCCAATGGAGCAGAGGCCCCACTTTTTGCATGTCCACCAGCACCAGCATCTCAGCCTCCAAATTGTACTCTTTTTTGTAATCCATATGTAAAACATTTTGTGGATGATGATTTTGTTGTAAATAAGAACTCTACTTTGGATTCCAACAATGTACATATTCCTTTTCTTGATGCAATTGAAAAATCCAAAAATATTACGAAAATAAAAAGTGCATTATCTGATCCTAGAGTTGTAGATATCAATTATAACTTGACTGTTGAGATTCCTCAGATGAAGGCCATGAAGTACATGCCAGCTGTGAAGAAAGATTTGAAAGAGGCATGTATAAGCAAGCGTCGCTTACCACGAAAGAGCAGATGCATATAGGTTGAGAAGCACGTCCTCACCATGTCCACTGTAGCAGCCATCATCAACCTCCCACAGAAGAAGTAAAATGAAGGAGCACCTCTTATCAGTTGCAAAATTTTTGATCAAGTCTTCGAGCACACTCTACTTTACAATGATTCTTCCATCAACCTTCTACCCTCGTCATTATTGCAAGAATTTAGGCTAGGTCTGCTCAAGCAAACACGGATCATCCTTTAGTTCGCTGATCGATCTATCAAGTGACCTAGAGGTCTTCTGAAAGACATTATGGTGAAGGTGCGAGAAATGCAGTTCCCAGTTGATTTTGTAGTCCTTGATATGGAGTCACCCGCACCTTTACTCCAGACTCTTATCATCCTTGGCCGGCGACCATTACTGCGCACCTCAGAAGTCAGGGTTGACTACGGGTCTGGCAAGATTACATTCAGCTCGGGCAACAAAAGAATCACTATAGACATGATGTGTGGGCCCAAGATTGTGACTGATGAGGGAAATGCAGAATTGCCTAAAGCACATTGTGACTTCATTATAGAAATCAGAGATATACAGCTTTCTTTGAACGATCCATGGATACGTGAAATCATCTCCCTAAAGGAGGACCTGGAAATCACAATCGACACAAGCTCCGATGATAATTGGGAAACATATTCCAATATGTTGATGCATCTTTTCAACTCCAATGACTCACTCCAGCCCGAACACAATGAGCCTAGTGCTGAACAGTTCGACACATTTTCAGGATCTCAACAGATCACTGAGGTTAGCAATTCTATAAAAGTCTAGGCTGCACATCCACCAACCGGTGCAATTTCCGAAGTGACTAATAAGTTGGCTAGATCAGAACTGGAACTCAAGCAACTTCTAGCAGGACTGAAGTATGCTTTCATTGCGGGTGCAGAAAATATGTATCCAGTCATCATCAACAACAGGCTGACCCTGGAGCAAAAATCTTGACTTCTTGAGATTCTAGAGAAAAATCGCAAGGTGCATGGTTGGCATGTATCAGATCTCCTTGAGATAAATCCTGCATTGTGTTCACACAACATTTTCTGGAAGAAGATGTCAAGCCATCCTACGAGTTCTAAAGAAGACTGAATCCAAATCTCAGGGATGTCATCATGAGAGAAATCACGAAATGGTGTGATGCGGGCTTCATTTATCCCATCTCCGATTCAAAATGTGTGAGCCCCTTTGAAACGCGTCTCACTATCCTTATTAATTTAACCAAATAAATGGTCAAATTAATTAAGAATGTTCGTTGCAGTCAGATAATGAGAGCAGTTCAAAAACCACTTTTAATTAAGCAAGTTAATCTCGAGCGGCAAAAATTTTTTTTACTTGGGCAAGCCCAAGGTCGAACTCAGGGACACAACTGTCTCCATAGGTAAATTATTAGCAAAGTCCAAGATTTGATTTTTAAGGAAGATTTTTTTGGTCTTTTTCGGTTTTTTATGCAAGACACATGCAAGATCTAGCCAGTTTACAAGTTAATTCAGATAAGTGTTCAAATTAAGTCCAAAAATTATGAAACTTGGCCAGATGATGAAACGAGATGAAATTAATGTCCTCTATTTTTTTATAATTTTCTGACACTAAATGAATTTATTGTGAATTAAAATTGAATGCAAGGTGATTTTCACTAAATTAATTTTAACAAATACCAAATCACATTATCTCCAGATATAAAAATTATCCTAGATAGATCTAAGTGTGAAGAATCCAGGAAAATTAATAAACCTAAATTTTTATGTGAAATGGACCTATTGAAAATTAATTAAGGAAACCACTAAATGATTTATTTAGCCTCAGGATGCGTGCAAATGAGATAATTTTTGGCCACAATGTAAACCAAAGTATCCTCAGTCTAATTTAATTTTTTGTGATTTTTGGAGTCACAAAGAAATTAATATCAACTCAGAGGCATAAATGGGAAAAATATGACAAAATTTCACTAATTTAATAATAATAAAATTCCCTGATGTCACAAAAATTAAACAAATGTCATATACAAAAGAGGACAAGTTAAGCTACACAATGCAATTTTCAAACTTAAAAAATGATGTCAAATGAATGCCTAAAGATGCGTGCAAAGATAGGGATATAAATGCAAATATAAAAAGTAAAATTGAATAAGGAAATATGCTGACTGGACTGAGATGAGATTACCTATATGACAGAGGATGTGGATGCAAATATCCCAGTTGTCATGCGCTTCCCACGTGCGTTTCTGATCAGCGGGTGCAGGAGCTATTCCCCAGAAGTATAGGGAGTTGGTTGATAAATCTCCACCAGGGCACGTGCAATGCGCATGCCTGATCCAAGGTGGAATATTGTGCAATTAGGTGGACATCCGGGGGCTTCTCTTTCAATTTTACGAAGGAGCAGATGCTCCTCACGTGCCGTCTTTAGATTCCACGCCAGACTGCAGGGGCGGGATGGTGTTCTCACTAAGACGAAGGGGGTGGTGCTGGAGTTCACCGATGGTGGTGAGCGACTGGACGTGGCCTTCTCTGGTCAATGACGAAAATGCGGCATGTCTACATACGACCGGCCGAGCAACAGGTGTAGTGAGGCGCGAACCTCGACGATGGGAGAGCGCAGAGCTCAGAAAAGCTCGTGGTTGGTGCTGCGGTGGCGTGGAGGCAGTCCTGGCGGAGCTGTTGTAATCTACGTCTCTGTGGGTGGCGTTGGGTGCGGCAGCTATGTCTGATGGTGGTGCAACAGCGTAGGAGGCACTCGCATAAAGATCAGTGTGGATCGTGGTCTGGGCGCGAGCAGGAGGACGGTACGGTGGTTGGTGAGCGATGCAGGTCGAGGCGGGTCTGGCTCGCACTGCTGGAATCGGAGTCCTCTATTGCTGTGGCCCTAGGCGACACACGCCCAAGGGCTTTTGCTGGAGGTGCTCACGTAGGCTGAGGAGGATGGTGTGGATGACACGGCTGGGGTGCTTTGGCGTAGTTGCTGGAGTAAAGCGTGGGTAGCTGCTGGAGGGGGTGCATCAGAGGTCGTTGGTTGGAGGGCAGCGTGGCAGCGTGAAGGACGGTGTAGAGGAGAAGGGAGCGGTGCACGGCTGTGGGCTGCTAGGGCGTGGCAATGTCAGAGGTGGTGGCGTGGCCCCGCGTGGATGGTAGGCGGAGAAGATGCGGGCGTCGTGGCTGAAGACGAGCAACGTGGAGGGTGGAGGAGAGGAGCAGAGGAAGAAGAAGAAGAAGAAGAAGTAGGAAGAGAGAGACGTGGGAGAGGGCAGAATAGGGGATTTCACAAAATCCCCTGTTTTGCATGCATTTGTTTAGCGGGCGCGAATAAGTAATTAATCGGTTGATGAAAGATCGCCAAAAAATTCAAGAAAAATCACTGCTGCATTTGCAACATGTGATTTATCTGTGAAAGTGCGATTTGTTTGGTGATTCTGTGATCGAAGAAGATGAATCGAGGAGAGAGAGAGTGGTGTAGAAGAGGAAGACGAATAGAGGAGGAGGAAGATTACCTGTAGGTGGAATGCGTAGGTGCCTGGGAAGAACGAGCTCCCTCGGGAGAGGTCCTTCGATCGTTGTTCAACGCCACGGCTGAGGCGGAGCTCGGCGAGCTTGAAGAGCTCGCAACAAAGTTACCAGACGGTCACCTTGGATCTCGACTGGACACAGAGAGGTCTTCGCTTGGATGGGTGGTGCTGGCTGTCACCGATAACGCTCTCTCCAGAACTCACTCAAGGCCCAGAAGTGGCGAATGGGGATGAATGGAGGAGTGGAGGAGAATATGAAGAGGAGGAGGAGTATGTTGGAGAAGAGATGGAGAAGGTGGAGGGTGTGGGGTGTGAAGTGTGCCGTCGGAGTTAACTTCTCCCTTAAGTCAAGGGAGAAGTGGGGAGGAATGGGTAGATGGGAGATGAGATGGCGCCACTTGGCGTGCTCGGATGTGGCCATGTGCCGTTTACTTAAATAGTATTTAAATTAATGATAAAGTAGCAAAAACCATGGGGTTGACACATGGCGGCTTCCGGAGCCATCACGTGTCGCTCTGGAAAAATCCAAAGCTAAATGCAAAGAAAAATCAAAAAGAGATAACAAAAGAGGTTAAATCAAAAGGTGGTCAACATGAGAGTTGCTCGTCTCGACGAGATCTACAACTTTTGTGAAGGGCCAAAAATTAAAGAAAATCATCTGTATAAAAATGTATTTTTGGGTGGTACCTTATAGATATAAAATACCACATTTTATCTTTTGTAATTTTTGTGTCATTTTTAAATAAGAGAAAAATTAGAATAAAGTTACAGAAAATACGAAAAGAATATTTACAACGTAATCTATTTTTTGGATTTTTAATAATGAAGAAAATAAAAGGATAAAATACAGGGGAAAAACGGTTAATATGTACAATATACAAAAGGGGCCCAAAACCCAAGTTTTGCATACGAGATCCGATTTTAATGAAATTGGTCTTGTTTCGAAGGTCTCTGAATGTATATTACTTTAAAAGTAAGTGGACCTAAATCGGACACTGTATGAGAGAGATATGTGCATTTTAAGGTTCCTTGCTTCAAACTTGGATTGGGGTTTTATTGGTCAATTTTAAAAGTTAGTATTTTTTTAGATATTTTTATTTGATTAGTTTTAGTAATATATACACTATGGAGTTGATTTTATTGGATTTGGAGTTAGTATAAAATATATACAAATAGGCGAAATATGGTGAATATACAGGCGAGTATTTACAAATGAATTGGCTTCTTATTAATGCACATACGAATGCTAAAATGCAGATGTTATCAATGCATGCATGAATGCTAATTATACAATATAAGCGGAAATATGCAGCTAATTACTCGAGAACGAAGCTCTATTTTTAACTTCTAGAGTCATGAATCACGAATGCATCACACCCTATACTTAAATATTGCTCGTCCCCGAGCAACTACATGAAATGCAAGAGTGAAAAGAGATTGGGTTCCATACCAAGGTCATGAACAAAAGTTGAAAATGGAGCTTGACTCAGCCTTTGGATTAATTATGTGGCGGAACCTTATTGGGATCTGAACTTAAGACCTAACAGACTTCATGTTCCACAAGTCTTCTATTCAAGACGCCTCAACAGTCTGGTTAGAAGAAATCCTCAAACGCAAATTTCTGATGACTATGATACTTACTTGTACTGTGTAAGTGATAAATAGCTCTCCACATCAGAAATGGCTCGTAACCAGCCTCCTCTAACAAGGTAACTCAAATAACCCAGTCCAATAACTCTTTCCTCGAGGAGCGGGATATTCCCTTCTAAGTTCAAGTGCGACCAACTCGAGAGGAGGGGGTGGAGAAAAGAATGGATGGTGGCCAGTGTAGCTACCTATCATGGGATGCTTGACCAGGGTAGACAAGTCATCCAGCTGCAAACTTCTTGCTAATATACATACACCGACAGGCAATATTTTTTTTGCATGTCTATATTTTTTTTTGGAGTTCTTGCATTTCTTTTTCTCTTTTTTTATTTTATTTTTGAACTATATACAAGGTGCAGTCCGCTCTTCATACTGGCTGGGAAAGATCTAACTTTGGGATTAGGCTAGTCTCCTGAGAGCATTGGGTTCCTACCAGCTCGCTTTAACCGCTCTGATATATTGTATTGTCACCAAACTCTAAAATTGATAAGATAATTAACCGAACCTTCACGGTGTTCACATTGAGTTTAGTTGGTGAACTGGGGGTTTGTATTGTGTTTGCTTGTTAGTGTTAAAGTTCCTTCTGCGCAGTTTGTGCCTTCATTCACTTTCACTCTTGCATTGACATTCGTGCTCTTGTATCCTGCCTATTGATTTCGAAGATGTCGAACCGGAGTATTTCTCGTTCGGACTCCACGAACTCATTCTACGCTCCGAGCCGTTCACCTTCTATTCGGGGAGACTCACTTCACAAATATTCCTCTTTCCCCACTTCACAATTCACAACGTCCATGAGTCTACTATTTGAGATTGCCTTAATCTCGAATTAATATCTGAGACTCCATAAATTCTGAGCACTTATCGAGTGTCATATACACTTTCAGAGTCAGAAGCCGGACACTTAATGCCACCAAAGAGAAAGGGAACCATGTCGGAACAGAACGAGATCAACAATACCATGCTAGCCTCCACTCAATCAATTCAAGCACAGTTAACAGAGCAGGATAATTTTCAGGCCACACTGAGAGATATGATTCTCGAGATGAGACAAGAAAGAGAAGATAGGAGAGAGGGGGATAATAGAAACCCTGGAGGTGGGAATGGGGGAGAAGAACCTCACATAGAACCTGGGGCTAAGCCTACATTAAAAGATGCCTATAATCCAAGGACAGGATAGACAAATTCTTTGATACAAATCCCTGCGGTTCATGGGCATTTTGAGCTTAAGCCTACTATTTTACCTCTTCTCCCAATATTCCATGTAAATATTAATGAAGAATCTTATATACACCTCCAGCAGTTTGATCGCATTTGTGGAACAGTACACTACCCAAATGTCCCATTAGAGGTAGGGAAGATGACAGCCTTTCCATTCAGTCTGATGGGCAAAGCTTTGTACTGGTTAAATCACTTGGGGAAGGTTGTCACTACTTGGGAAGAGTTGAGATCTGTATTTCTAAACAGGTATTATCCACTTGGACGACTCAACCAAATGTGATCCTTGATTGCCAATTTCTCCCCGATGCCCCAAGAGCCTATTCACGAGGCGTGGGAACATTTCAAAGATCTAACAGAGAAATGCCCCCATCATGATATTCCAAAGACTAGACTTGTACAAAATTTCTTTGGGGGTTTAAGCATTGAAAATCAGAAGCCGGTAAATGCCGCTTGTGGGGAAGCCACTTCAACAAGGATGAGGGTGTCCTTTATCAAATTTTTAAGGAGATGGCAAAAAGTTCAGCAGCTCTTTCTTCTTCACGTGCATTTCAGAAGCACCCTATCACTACCCCTGCAGTTCCCCACAAGGATGTCAAAATGACGGCAACACAAGAAGTGGATAAGGTGGATAGCGCAGACTTGGCCATCATTGGAAACCACCTATCCAAAGTGGACATTATCCAAAAGAAATCCCAAGAACTTGATAAGCTTCATGTGATCGAGCAAAGGACAAAGAACCTGGATAAACTGGATGAGACAACAAAGCGTCTGGAGCTTCTTGTAAATTCGATCAGCGCAGTCCATAGTAGGAGTGCAGCAGTCAATACCTCTACGAGGGACCCTTCCACCCAGCAGAATAGCAGAGGACCACCTACAGCTCAACATGTCTGCTATGTACAGACGCCTGATCAGGTTCAGCAACATTCTCATCAGATAGTTTCGTACCAGCAAGAAGTAGCCTACATTCCTGAGCAGCAGTCTCCACCTCCACCTGTCATTCAGGAGGTGAATGGTATCTGGTTCTACCATGATACCAGCCCCATCCGTCAGGGCAAGGCCAGATGGGTTCACAACAGGGTCAGAGGCCCACCCACCTGCTTCAGGGAGGCAGACAACAACAGCAGTACTAGTACCAGCACCAGCAGTTCCAGCCTCAGTACCAGTCTCCACCTCAGTTCCAAAACTGGAGACAAGGCCAGCCCAGCAGCAGTCCATGTATTTCCCTCATCCTAACCAGCAGCAAACTGCATATTATGGACAATATCCTTTCCCCCCTCCTCCTCACTATCAGAATTTGTATGGTTACCAACAGCCTCTGCACTATCACTCTCAGCGAAAGCCAGTCAATGAGCAGCATGAGGCCCCTTCAGTCAATCCAGCACTGGACTAACGTGCATTGTTTATGAAGAACAAGAATGAACTGACTTAGGGGATCGAGAGCCTGACTACCACCAAGACACTAATTCCAGCACAGGTCGAAGCCAACCCCAACAATTTCAGACACAAAGAGCAGGTAGCTAAAAGCCCACCCACCCCCCAGACAAGTATGCCCCTTGATTTTACATGTTTATCTGATGCCATTCATCTCAGGAGCAGTAAGAGTTTGCAGTCGCATACACACCAGCTGGGGTTGGAAAATCAAACCATTGAGAAAGCATCATCTTCTACATCATCTCCTTCACCAGCAATCAAGAGGCCCAATATAGAAGCACCCACATCTGGAGTTTTACCGCCTTCACCATCACCTTCACCAGGCAGATGCAGATCACCTCAACAAGGAATAATATACCAGTCGCAAATTCTTCCTCTTCACAAGCAGCAGCATCCTGTTCTGTTTTAGATTCTGTTTTTTCTTCACCTGGATTGGACAGCTCTGTACAGACTGATTCTGGTTGTCCTTTATACACGATGATTCTACTTTGAATAAAGGAAATGACTGTTTGCATATTTCTTCTAGTTATGTGCCATTTCCTTCTGCTCTCAAAGCTAAAAAAAATCAAAAATTAAAAACAGCACTATCTAATCTTGGAGTGGTTGAGATTTTACAGAACATATTTTTAAAGATGCCACTCCTTGAGGCCATGGAATACTTGCCTACAATAAAAAGGGAATGAAAGAGGCATGTACCCAAAAGCATCAACCAAGGAAGAACAGATGAAAGGAAACAGAGAAACACATCTTGACAATGGCCACACTTCATGCCATCAGTAACCTTCTGCCTAAAAAGAAAGACAAGGGAGCACCTCCATATCTTTGATCAAGAATTTGTCGTACTCTTCTCGATAGCGGTTCCTCCATTAATCTCATGCCTTCGTCTTTATTAACTGAATTCCAGTTAGGGCCTCTTAAAACAACCAGAATGATCCTTCAGTTTGCTGATAGATCGATTAAGAGGCCAACAGGCATTTTAGAGGACATTATTGTAACGGTGCAAGGAATAAAATTCCCTGTTGATTTTGTTGTCATGGACTTGGACACATCTGCAACGTTACTCCATACCTCGATCATACTAGGTCGGCCATTTCCCCCAACGGCCGAAGCAGCAGTTTATTATGGTACTGGAGAGATCATCTTTCACTCTCGTAGTGAGAAGGTGAAAATTGAGACGATCTCTGATCCTAGACCATCACCGCCACCAGCAGCAAATGATACAGAGAAAGCTATATCAAAGCCAGATGACTGTGATTTCTTGCTGAATTCAAAGAGACAGATCTTTTCACGGATTTATAGATACCCACGAGTTCCTTCCCTGAAAGGACTCTCTGGAAAGCACCGTCGACATGAGTTCCCTTGGTGGTCCAATTGAGATAGTTGCCGATGAGCAGTTTGAGCAGAGTTTTGAGGTCCAGATATCTGAGCCATTCGTTGAATTCCCTGATTTATGCACAGATGAGAGACATCTTTCAGAGATTATTGCTGAGATATCTGAGCCATTCATTGATAAGAATATTGAACATCCTGATGAGCCATTCCTCTCTGAGCAAAGATCATTCATCGCAGATCTATCAGATATTCTATTTGTTGAGCCGTCAATAGCCAAGGTGGATAGTATACAGAGCAGATCGCATACCGTCTACCAGTACAGTAGCAGAAGTTAACGCAGAGCCAATTCAAACCCCACCTGATCTCAAGGTTTTACCATCAACGTTGAAATATGCCTTCCTTGCAGGTCCCTCCAAATGTTTCCAGTCATCCTCAGCTCGCAGTTGACCGTTGAACAAGAATCTCACGTGCTAGAGGTTCTTGAGAGAAACCGCAAGGCCATAGGATGGAATATCTCGGATCTCAATAGGATCAATCCAGCATTGTGCTCTCATCATATCTACCTAGAGGATGACTGTAAACCCTCCCGTGAATGTCAGCGCTGTCCAAATCCAAATCTAAGGGAGGTTTTCATGAATGAGATCAAGAAATGGTGTGATGTTGGCTTTATATATCCCATTTCGGATTCCAAGTGGGTCATCCCTTTACATGTGGTCCCGAAGAAATCCGGGATCACGATCGTAAACAATGACCGTGGTGAGGAGATTCCGACTTGGTACCTACTTCATGGAGTGTCTGTGTAGATTATCGACACCTGAACTCAGCTACCAAGAAGGATCATTTTCCACTGCCCTTTATTGATCAGATTATTGAGAGGTTGGCAGGGAAAGAGTACTTTTTCTTCTTGGACGGGTACTCGGGATACAACCAAGTTGCGATCGCTCCTGGGGATCAATAGAAAACTACTTTCACTTGTTCCTTTGGCACTTACGCCTTTAGATAGATGCCCTCTGGATTGTGTAACACCCCCGCTACATTTCAAAGGTGTATGTTGGCTGTTTTTGCCGACATGGTGGGTAATTTTCTTGAAGTCTTCATGGATGATTTCTCGGTCTATGGGGATAGTTTCGACACATGTTTTGTTCATTTAGACCGAGTCCTTCAACGTTGCTGTGAGGTAAACCTAGTGCTCTCGTGGGAGAAAAGTCACTTTATGGTGACTAATGGGATTGTATTGGGCCATATCATCTCCAAACATGGTATGGAGGTTGACCCGGCTAAGATTGATGTGATTTCCAAGTTAGAGCCATGATAAATTCAAAAATCGAACGGTCTTGTATTCCTCACAAGGTGGGAACACAGTCGAAGTGTTGACCAATCAAGATCTGAATTTAATCAACAATTAACCCACACTATAAATAACAAGAAATGACAAGCAAATGTGAAGTTAAACTTTATTTTTAACTCTACATAAATGGTGTATAGCAAGCAAGTACGTAGAGAGTTCGAACACAGGGAGCAAACAGGGTAGATCAAACAGGTGTGTGTGTGTGTGTGTGTGTGTGTGTGTGTGTGTAAGTGTGAAGTGTTGTCTACACTATGCAAATGAGAAAAGATTTTTGTGGGTTTTTAATTTTTATATTTTTTATTTTTAATTTTTAAATTTTGTGCTTTGATATTCTTTTTCCTATTTTGTATTTTCTCTTTATATTTTATATTCTTATATTTTCTTTTTCAATATAGGGATATATATAATATAGGGGAAAGAGAGGATAATGTGTTTATAAAAATATGCAAAAATACTCAAAACTTTAGAAATAAAATCTTTTTGGTGTTTTTACGATTTTTTTACTGTTTTTGTGATTTTTGGGTGTTTTTCAAAATATTTTTGGTATTTTAAATAGGCAAAACAAGGGAAAACAATGAATAAACTTGCTGGTTAAAATTAAAATGAGGTTGAAAAATACTAAAAAGTACCTAAAATTCCTCAAATTAATTTTAAAATATAGACAATTGAACCAGGAAGAACAGCAACTGAGTTTGTATTTTTGTGATTTTTCTATGATTTTATAGATTTTTATGAAGTTTTTAGAGGTTTTCAAATTTTTAAGGTTTTTCTTTTGCAATTTTTAGTGGTTTTTGGACTGACACTAGTAGATGACAAAACACACAAAATATAATTTTTTTTTAATTTCAAAATGTTTTTATAATTTTTATTGGGTTTTCTAATGCAAACAGTAGGAAAAATGCATGTTTTTTATTTTTAATAAATATGAAAATGCGATAAAATCAAAAACTAAAAATATAGCGTGAAAGTGCAAGGTAACAGGAGCCTATGTGAATTTTTGTAGATTTTTTGGGCTTAAAATGATGCATGAAATAAATCAGACAAACACACAAAAATATCACAGCTTGGCAGGGGTATATATGCAAATTTTAAAACATCCAGGGGTACAACTGAAATTTTCACAAAAGTTTTGAACTTAAACAAACAATATCTGGACTAAGAGTCAACACTAAAAGCCGCAAGGGCTTTATTGCAAAAATAACCAGGCCCACGTGAGTTTCACGCGCGCCTGGGAAGGGCACAGCAGCAATATCTCGGAAGCACAAGGGCTGAAATGTAAACTATCCAGATATTTTATAATTGAATGTGAGAATTTTGGCACTAAAAAGAAATATGTGAAAAGCCCGGGGTCTTCTTGCAAAATCGCCAAGTCACATGCGTGATGCACGTGACCTGGCAGGGACCCAGAAGTAATTAGACAAAAGCTGGGGGCCTATGTGCAAATGTTACAAAGTTACTACAACTGCAAATGAATGATTTAAGGTTATTTATTAAATACAAAAAGTGACTGGGTTCAGTTGCAAAATACCCAGTCCAAGTGCGATGGGAAGGCTGATGTAGTCCCACTAACGCTACATGTCGCGAGCGCGGGGCGCGATGCCTCTTCAGCTGAATGGCCAGGGTCAGATCATCAAGAGAGAATAAATGGCTGGCACAGGTCTCATCTGACGGCTCAGGCAGAATCTGGAGAGGGGTCTTGATCGGACAGCGTGGAGAAGGGCTTGAAGAACAGCTCAAGAACTCGGAAAATCCGAGCTTCGAACTGCCCTCCTAACCGCTTCCGGCCACTTGGGGAGCACGGAGAGGGTCCCCTAAGGTCCTGCGGCGGTCCTCCGGTGTCTGGGGGCGTCAAAAGTGCGCGGGTTGCTCCTGGTTTTCCTCTCTATGTCGAAGACGCGACGAGGGTGCCAGGTGCCTCCGGCGCGGGCAAAATCGCCCTCCAGGCGAGCGGGAGACTCTAGGCACCTGCAAAATTCGTTAAGGAGGGCGAGGGCAAAGTGCCTCGCCCCTCCTGGGTATGGCTTGACGCGCAAATGGCAAAAAAGGGGACTCACCGGAGCTTGCTCCGGCGAGGTGGAGGCGGAGTGAAACGACGAGATTAGTGTGGGCTGAAGTGCGAGAACATAATCCTAAGACTAAGGGAAATAAGGAAATGCACGAATAACACAGAAAAGATAAGAACCTCAAGCCGAAAATTGGCGAGATGGACCTTGACGGCGGCGAACCACCGGAGGTGATGGAACGACGTCTTCGTCTCGTTGGAGGCTTCCCCAAGCAGCTGGAGGTTGGGCTGTCACCACCAACCGTCCGGAGCAAGGTCGAGGAGGATTCAAACGGGTCAAAAACGGGTTAGGAGGTGTATAGAAGCATTTTGAACGGTTGGCCGAGTGGGCACCAAAAACAAGGCGAGGCGATGCGCTCGATGATCCTCAGCCCGTGAAGAACCCAGGGCGTGTAAGCTCGTTCTAGGAGGACCGATATTGCTGAAGACATCGAACGAGAATGTGAAAGATAGCGCCTCGAAAAAATCGAGAAAAACGGACAAACTTCAGTTCTGACAGCATCCAGACCTTGGTCAGAATGTTGACCAAGGTCAACCAAGGAAGAAATCTGGTTGGTCCACGTGGACCAACCAGAAAAACCTTGGAAAAAAATGATCATAAATTCAATTAAAAATAGTAAAAGATTTTATTAATTTTTGGTTAAAAAATAAAAAATGTTTTTTTATGAAGTATTTTATAGTGAATTTTATTTATTTTTATGAGGTAAATTTTACAAGTTGCCTTTTATGCTCTTTATAGGTATAATTCCTGTATATTTTATTAATTGATTTTTATTTTGTGTATTTTAATTTCTTTAATTATGTTTATTATTTTATGAAATTATAAATACTTTTATACACTTAAATATATTTTTATTTTATTTTTCTGATATGTTTTGTATACTTAATAAAATAAAGGTATATAAAGTACAGGTATAAGTATCGGTATTATACCTATGTATAGTATATACAAGTATTTTTATTTTGAGTTTTATTTGGGTTTTTATTCCTGTTTTAATGTACATAATTATTATAAATAATATTTACAAAATTATAAAAATATAAGAATGCAAAAATAATGAATAAAGAATAAATTGAATATTTTAATCAGTACAAGTATACAATGTGGGTCCAAAACTCAACTTTCAAACCGTAGCTCTGAAAAATATGAACCACCTCCATTAAATAGATTATTTTATGCTATATACAATTAAAGGTGAGTTTAGTACATTTCGAGTTTTTATTTGCAAGATACGGGTCTGGGAAGTTGGAGTTTTGGAATTTTGTTCAGACCATAACTTTTTATCTGTACATTATTCTTCAGTGAAATCAATTTTGTATTTTTCTTTATTAAATTATCTACAACTTTTACGTACAAAGTTTATTTATTTGATGTATAAAAAGGGGAACCAAAAATGGGTCCCAAAATGAATAAAGAATGCATTAAAAAAATAGGTATTTTGAATGTATTTTGACCCTTATCTTTCCCTACTTTATTCCTTGTCGATCTATTCATCAAGATGCCTAGGTCTCGGGGTTTTGGGTCATAAAATATTTACAATATTTTATTCTTTTTCTTTTCTTTTATTTATTCAATAATTTTGGCTTTAATTACAGTATTTTATACACTATTTACATGCACATGCATGAATGCTAAGATATGGAAATTAAGGGTATTTACAAGCATTTACTAGGGTTTTTGATGCCAAAATGATAGAATAAAGATGATGAAATGTGGCTTCATCATCCCCCTATACTTTACCTTTGCTAGTCCCTAGCAAACACTTATGCAATAAGTGCGGAAAGAAAAAGAAAGAAAAGAAAAAGAAGAAAGATGGATTAAATTTAACTATTAAACTTGTCTTCACAAAATCAAAGTTTCGAGCTTAAGTTAGACCTTTGAGATTTTAGTGCGGGCGGAACCTTAATGAGAACCGAACTTGAAATCCAACAGCCTTCGAGAATCCCAAAACTCTGCTCAAGTCTCCTCAATAGCCAGGTCAGAAATATTTCAACTCATACGCAAACCCTTACGACTATGAATCTGACTCGTACAGTGTAAGTGATGGTGGCTCTCCTCAACTAAAATGACAAAGAGACTGACTTCTCCGATATGATAACCCAATGATTCCCCAATCCAACAACTCATCCCTCAAGGAGCAGGGTATTCCCTTCTAAGTTCAAGTGGAAACCAGCTCAAGAGGATGGGGTGAAGAGAAGAATGGACGGTAGCCAGTGTAGCTACCTATCCTAGGATGCAAGACCAGTGTAGTCAAGTCATCCAACTGTAGGCTCACATGATTTGACTTTGAAGCTCAAGCTTGCTTATTTGACTTTACAACATATGTACACTCCGGCATGCATTTTTATTTTTGTACAGGCCTGTCTACTTTTTTGGAGTTTTTGCTTTAGCGTTTTTTTGAATACTATACACAGCGGCATTTACATAGGGAGTTTTTCCTCTTGAGCCAATAGACTATCCCTCTTTTGAAGCTTTATTGCAACCCACGATCTCCTATCCTCGAAACTCATCATTACTGGATGGGTTGGGGCACACTTCCCTCCCTAGAGGAGGACAAATGTTTCCACCTGTGTGTGTCTCATACTGGTAAAACCAATCTCCTCACCACTTCAACTGAGTTGAGCCATGTGAAAGTTGCAAGTGTCCAAGTTAGGTCATTATCAACAAGAGTCATGCATGTGCTCCAAAATACTCTACTTAGGCAGTTAAGAATCCATTGAACCCAGTCTCATAATCCTCAAAGAATTAAGTCAACTAGACCTGAAGTACCTCAAACCCAGTTCCTATAAGATTCCTGTTATTAGGTAGATTTTAAGGTCCAATCAAGCTCCAATCTCCGGATTTTATTCAGACTCGTTCAACTATCAAACTCAATCCGAAAAATGCTCATGCTATGAAATGCAGAAAATATTTTTGTGATGCAATTTTCAAAGATTTTGAACTTTTTATGGATTTTTGAAAATATGATGCATATGCATTTTTTAGATTTTTCAAATGTTTTTGGATTTTAATTTTGCAAATGTTTTTGGGATTTTTGAAAATAAAAAGGTTTTGGCTAAAAACTAGGTACAAATATTTACACGGGGATGCTTCTTATATATACAAGAAGTGGATTTTAGGAATTTACAAGGGTAAGTGATCAATTTTATAAGTATATATAATAAAGAATTTTAGGTGGGATGTAAGTATTCCTCAAACTTATTTGACACAGGTTTTTCAAACAATTTTGAAGACTATAGTCCAAAAATAATTTTTCAAACAATTTTACAAACATGTACACATTTGAAAATCATTTTGCAAAGGTTTTCCAACCATTATATATAGATTTTTCAAAAAATTTTGCAACCATTTTTCAGACCATTTGCAAATCATTTTTCAAACATTTTATTTCACACAAAGAAAATAATTTTACAATCAAAATGTTTTTATACATGTTGAAAACATGTAACAAAACATTTTCAAAATAGTTTTCAATAAATTTTTCACAAAGATTTTCAAACTATTTTTCAAACATTTTGCAAAAAATATTTTCACCTGATTTATTAATCAGTAAATACAGAGAATTTGAGGAATAAAACATCTTTTTATTAGGGTTTTTAATGAATTATTAGCCTTATTTATTAAGGAAATACGAAAGTACGAGTTATGGCTAAAGTATATACGTAGTATATACGACCCCCTATACTTAGCTTGAGTTATGTCCTCATAGGTCGGAGAGAAAAGAGAAGACATAACTTGTACTAAGTATAGAAAAGTCTAAAGAATAAATGAATAAGAGATGAATGAACAAACCAATGAGAAGTCGACCGTCCCCCCTATACTTAGGATCAAATAATCCTGAGTATAAAAGACTGTACACAAAGCAAGGAGGGTCAAGGGTGGGAATGAACAGATCGTACTCAGATTGTCTCCCCCTATACTTAGGGTAAATTATCCCTAAGTATAGACAAGAAGAGGAGACAATGGAGAGGATCGAAAAGAATGAAGACTCAGGGTGCACACCCCCCTATACTTAGGACAAAGTACGTCCTAAGTACAGAAAACTGACAACAAGGGGCGGCACCTTTTTGATAGAAGAAGAAAATAGAAAAGGAAAAGAAGAAAAGAAGAAAAGAAATCAGAAGATGGATGAAGAGATCATGAGGATGTACACACCACTCCCCCAATACTTAGGGTAAAAGACGCCCTAAGTATAGGCAACAATAGGAGTGATGACACAGAACGACGAAAGAGCACTCGGCTCGTCCACCCCTCCTAAACATAGGACAAAGTGCGTCCTCCGTAAGGCCAACACGAGAATGGATAGACAAGCAATACGGGGGATGGAAAGAGAGTCACGGGAGAGAATCTACAACATAAATGTATGATCATAAGAAGGTGGAATGCAAACCTTCTTGCGGGACCGCTGAGGGATAGATCTGATATGGTGTATGTCGACATCGGGGTCCACAGTGGACGAAGGCCGATCAGGGTCGACACGGTGAAGGCCCTCAGTGGAACCAAAACGGAAAGGGACGAACTGATCAATGGAAGCAGTACGGTTAGGTTCTCCCTTGATGGTCCTAGACGTGTGAGTGGAAGAAGTATGGTCAGGTCTGGCCTTGGAAGTCTCGCAGATATTGAAGTGGAATGGGACATACTCATCATCCTCGGAAGAAGTATAATCGGAGTCATCCTGCGAGGGCTCGTCCAGGTCAAAATCAAAAGGAACGAAATCATCAGTGGAAGTATATGAACACAGATCGTCCTCAAGAGTCTCACCTGAATCATTGCCTTCAAGAGGCCTAAATCTATCAAAATAAATGGCAGCATCATAACCGACATCAATCATCTTTACTTATGAAGGACCAGTAACGGACTTATCAGTGAAAGTAGTCAAACCAGGTCCGTCCTGTCTAGTCTTACCTAGGTCATTTGTTTCCTTATGAGGTCTCTCAAAATAATGGGCAACATCATAAACGTCCTCAATCATCTTTACTTGTGAGTGACCAGGAACGGACTTATCAGTGGAAGTGTTCAAACCAGGTCCATCCTGTCTAGTCTTGGTATCTGCCCTCCGCTCAAATGGATCAATCACATAAATGCTTTGGATTTAATCAACACATCGCCACACACCAGGAGGAGGAACTGCGAGGTCCATGCTTTCTGATTTCCTCCCCTTTCGGGGGATTCGTCGGGTCTCATTAGGTTTCGCTAAGCAAACATCTCTAGTAGCATCAGATCGGTCACAGGTCTCGGAATCAGCTAAAGTCGGTGAAAGTGCATCAGATGTAGGTCTCTGGTCAACTGTGGGTGTGGCGATCAACACTTCGCTTTCATCAATAGAACGGAAGCAAATCTCTCCTGATCCGTAGTCAATAACGACCCTCGCAGAGGCGAGAAATGGTCGTCCCAGGATGATTGGAGATGGCTCCCCTGTGGAGGTCTCCATGGGCAACACGACAAAGTCAACATGATAGCTCGTGCTCTGAATAGAAATGACGGCGTTTTCAAGGATACCCTTCGACCTCTTAATAGATCCATCAGCAAACTGAACGATCATCCTGGTTTTCTTTAGAGGCCCTAAGTGAAGAGACTGTACCAGCGAGAAGGGTAATATGCTAATAGACGCACCGCCGTCCAGGAGAGTGTGATCACAAGTGTGGTTAGAGATGGTGCAAGTGATGAAAGGAGTAGATGTGTTTTTCTTCCTGGGAATGGGACGGTGTGTGATGGCATGGGCAGTGGCCATGGTCAGAATGTGACGCTCAGATCTGCTCCTCCGCTTTCTCTTCTTGGGAAGAGGAGCAGATAATTGGGTCATGGCCTGCTGAAGTAAGGCTTGGATGATCTCATGAATAGTGGCCACCACTTCGGGTTCAGACAGCATTTTTTTGAATTTTTGGACCTCCTCCATACAAGGGAGGAAGTCGGAATCAGCATGTACATGAGGAGTGCCCAGAGCAGTCTGTACATAGGCACCCTCGGGGTTGGAGATGGGACAAGAAGTGAGTGGATGTGTGGTCAAATGATTGGGCAATTGGCCCCTCTCCTCACAACGTGGCTTGATCGTGTGACTCCCAATATCTTTTTGTGTTTTTATGTTTTTCTTATTTTTTGTATTTTTGGTGATTGCAAGCTCCCATGATCACCCACGATTGAATCCGTAGCCTTGCTGAATAGAGCACTATTCTTATATTCTCTCAACATGGCAAGATTATCTTTCATCAAATCAGTGTGCTCTATCATCAGGATCAACATGTCACTCATGGAGATCGAGGGAGGTGACTCCAACAGGTCAGACTCGGGTGGATGTGAAAGTGGAGGTGGATAATATACGGGTGGAGGTGGGTCGAAGTCCGAGGTCTGATACTGCGGCTGAGGCGGGTATGTACAAAAAGCAGAAAAAATAGGAGGAGGATCCTCTTGATAAAAGGGAGGTGGACCGGCTGGAGGGTACGAGGAATCCGCAAAATCCGGATAAAAATCGCTCCAGGGATCCATCTTGAAACAAGTGAAAAATAATCGGGAGAACACGACGGTCAAGTCAAGAGAAGTGAGAAGAAAGGCGCAAATGCGCGGAGTGATCGAGTATGCACACAAAACAATCACAAGCAAAAATGAATCAATCAAACCCTCAATTCACCTACTCAACTCGGTAGAGACCGAAAAATCGGTCTTTTTATCTTGTCTGTTTTAGAGTTAGGTGAGAAGTCAAGAAGTTGCACAAACACTTAGGGGCTCAATGGGATTTGGGCACTAATCCTTAGCGTGTGCGCGAACAAGTAAAAGCGAAGACAATGAGGGGATTACTCGCCCCAATACAAGTTTTTCTTTTTGGTGGTTTTTAGGGTCAAGCAATGTTAACAGTCCCAATTTTATTGATTATCACTTTTTTTGGATTTTTAATAAAAATGCATGATCCTAACGGGGATTCAATTTTTACTTAGCACCTAGGTTGGCAAAATCAGAGGGAGAGTCGGAAAAGCAATGCAAGCGGCAAACAATGATGAATGCTAAAGCATAAATGCTCACCTTGCCTCCAGCACTCTACATGCAAGGATGCTCAACAGAATTGAAACCTAACTATATGCAAATGCAAGCCGATGAAATCGCCCTAAGTTTCAGAAATTGCTATTATCGTGAAGAACCACAAGTCGATCACCGATCCTCAATCCAAAAAGTTTGGTCTAGACTCACCCCTCCTCTTCTCGACAAATCGAGTTCAGGAGTAGTGCTTGATGGGGTGGGCTGCGGCACGTAGGCTCGAATATGATGAAACGACTGTTTAAAAATTTGACTAAGTCCAAATACATCTATAATTACATGCAAGATATATTAGGTGTTTGGCCTTAATCTATCGCAATCAATCCTGAAAATAGGGGCTTAATCACACAAAATAAGAAAACAAAATCGGAAACAAAGTAAGAAAAGGCGATGAAAACAGATGAAAAGCTGCGGTGAGCCCCCAAGTGAACAAACACTTGGAAATTGGGCCCGAAAGTCCAAAGTCCTATGTACATGTATTATTATAATTAAATAGTCTCTCTCTCACTACAAACTACAAAATAAATACAACACAAAAATGCTCAAAAATACGACTGTCTTCTCAAGTCCTCCCTGCCTTCTTTGATGCTAGGTCAGAAGTCTCCTGCCGCCTTCATGTGGGTGCACCGATGCCTAAGGTAGAGCATCTCCCTCGATCCGCGGTTCCTCGCACAAAGTCAACAAGGAAGAGTGATTAGACAAGTCAAGCATTGATATCAAATAAGTGAGCAAATCAAGAAAGCCAAAAATGTAGACAAGTATCACAATCACGACGCAAAAATGATCTACGCGTTGTTGCTCCCCGGCAACGGCGCCATTTGATAAACTCAAAAATCGAACTGTTTTGTATTCCTCACAAGGCAGGAACACAGTCGAAGTGTTGACCAATCAAGATCTGAATTTAATCAACAATTAACCCACACTATAAATATCAAGAAATGACAAGCAAATGTGAAGTTAAAATTTATTTTTAACTCTACATAAATGGTGTATAGCAAGCAAGTACGTAGAGAGTTCGAACACAGGGAGCAAACAGGGCAGATCAAACAGGTGTGTGTGTGTGTGTGTGTGTGTGTGTGTGTGTGTGTGTGTGTGTGTGTGTGTGTGTGTGTGAAGTGTTGTCTACACTATGCAAATGAGAAAAGATTTTTGTGGGTTTTTAATTTTTATATTTTTTTATTTTTAATTATTAAATTTTGTACTTTGATTTTCTTTTTCCTGATTTTGTATTTTCTTTTTATATTTTTATATTTTCTTTTTTAATATAGGGATATATATATAATATAGGGGAAAGAGAGGATAATGTGTTTATAAAAATATGCAAAAATACTCAAAACTTCAGAAATAAAATATTTTTGGTGTTTTTATGATTTTTTACTATTTTTGTGATTTTTGGGTGTTTTTCAAAATATTTTTGTTATTTTAAATAGGCAAAACAAGGGAAAACGGTGAATAAACTTGCTGGCCGAAATTAAAATGAGGTTGAAAAATACTAAACAGTACCTAAATTCCTCAAATTAATTTTAAAATATAGACAATGAAACCAGGAAGACACAGCAACTGAGTTTGTATTTTTGTGATTTCTCTATGATTTTATAGATTTTTATGAAGTTTTTAGAGGTTTTCAAATTTTTAAGGTTTTTCTTTTGCAATTTTTAGTGGTTTTTGGAATGACACTAGTAGATGACAAAAAACACAAAATATATTTTTTTTGGAATTTTTCAAAATGTATTTATAATTTTTATGGGTTTTCTAATGCAAACAGTAGGAAAAATGCATGTTTTTGATTTTTAGTAAATATGAAAATGCGATAAAATCAAAAACTAAAAATATGGCGTGAAAGTGCAAGCTAACAGGAGCCTATGTGAATTTTTGTAGAATTTTTGGGCTTAAAATGATGCATGAAATAAATCAGATAAACACACAAAAATATCAAAGCCTGGCAGGGGTATATATGCAAATTTTAAAACATCCAGGGGTACGACTGAAATTTTCACAAAAGTTTTGAACTTAAACAAACAATATCTAGACTAAGCGTCAACAGCAAAAGCCGCAAGGGCTTTATTGCAAAAATCACCAGGCCCATGTGAGTTTCACGCGTACCTGGGAAGGGTACGGCTGCATTATCTCGAAAGCACAAGGGCTGAAATGTAAAATGTCCAGATATTTTATAACTGAATGTGAGAAATTTGGCACTAAAAAGAAATATGCGAAAAGCCCGGGGTCTTCTTACAAAATCGCCAAGTCACGTGCGTGATGCACGTGACCTGGTAGGGACCCAGAATTAATTAGACAAAAGCTGGGAGCCTATGTGCAAATGTTACAAAGTTACTACAACTGCAAATGAATTATTTAAGGATATTTATTAAATACAAAAGGTGACTGGGTTCAGTTGCAAAATACCTAGTCCAAGTGTGATCGGACGGCTGATGTAGTCCCACTTACGCCACGTGTCGCGAGCGCGGGGCGCGATGCCTCTTTAGCTGAACGGCTAGGATCAGATCATCAAGAGAGAATAAATGGCTGGCACAGGTCTCATCTGATGGCTCAGGCAGAATCTGGAGAGGGGTCTTGATCGGACGGCGTGGAGAAGGGCTTGAAGAACAACTCAAGAACTCAGAAAATCCGAGCTTCAAACTGCCCTCCTGACCGCTTCCGGCTACCTGGGGAGCACGGAGAGGGTCCCCTAAGGTCCTGTGGCGGTCCTCCGGCATCTGGGGGCATCAAAAGTGGGAGGTTGCTCCTGGTTTTCCTCGTTGTGTCAAAGACGTGACGAGGGTGCCAGGTGCCTCCGGCGCGGGCGAAATCGCCCTCCAGGCGAGCGGGAGACTCTAGGCACCTGCAAAATTCGTTAAGGAGGGCGAGGGCAAAGTGCCTCGCCCCTCCTGGGTATGGCTTGACGCGCAAATGGAAAAAAAGGGGACTCACCGAAGCTTGCTCCGGTGAGGTGGAGGCGGAGTGAAACGACGAGATTAGTGCGGGCTGAAGTGCGAGAACATAATCCTAGGACTAAGGGAAATAAGGAAATGCACGAATAACACAGAAAAGATAAGAACCTCAAGCCGAAAATTGGCGAGATGGACCTCGATGGCGGCGAACCACCGGAGGTGATGGAACGATGTCTTCGTCTCGTTGGAGGCTTCCCCAAGCAGCTGGAGGTTGGGTTGTCACCACCAACCGTCCGAAGCAAGGTCGAGGAGGATTCAAACGGGTCAAAAACGGGTTAGGAGGTGGATGGAAGCATTTTGAAAGGCTGGCCGAGTGGGCACCAAAAACGAGGCGAGGCGAAGCGCTCGATGATCCTCAGCCCGTGAAGAACCCAGGGCGTGTAAGCTCGTTCTACGAGGACCAATATTGCTGAAGACATCGACACGAGAATGTGAAAGATAGCGCCTCGAAAAAATCGAGAAAAACGGACAAAACTCAGTTCTGACAGCATCCAGACCTTGGTCAGAATGTTGACCAAGGTCAACCAAGGAAGAAATCTGGTTGGTCCACGTGGACCAACCAGAAAAACCTTGGAAAAAAATGATTATAAATTCAATTAAAAATAGTAAAAGATTTTATTAATTTTTGGTTATAAAATAGAAAATGTTTATTTTTTTATGAAGTATTTTATAATGATTTTTATTTATTTTTATAAGGTAAATTTTTACAAGTTGCCTTTTATGCTCTTTATAGGTATAATTCTTGTATATTTTATTAATTGATTTTTATTTTGTTTATTTTAATTTCTTTAATTATGTTTATTATTTTATGAAATTATAAAATACTTTTATACACTAAAATATATTTTTATTTTATTTTTCTGATATGTTTTGTACACTTAATAAAATAAAGGTATATAAAGTACAGGTATAAGTATCGGTATTATACCTATGTATAGTATATACAAGTATTTTTATTTTGAGTTCTATTTGGGTTTTTATTCCTGTTTTAATGTACATAATTATTATAAATAATATTTACAAAATTACAAAAATATAAGAATTCAAAAATAATGAATAAAGAATAAATTGAATATTTTAATCAGTACAAGTATACAATGTGGGTCCAAAACTCAACTTTCAAACCGTAGCTCCGAAAAATACGAAAACACCTCCATTAAATAGATTATTTTATGTTATATACAATTAAAGGTGAGTTTGGTACATTTCGAGTTTTTATTTGCAAGATACGGGTCTTGGAAGTTGGAGTTTTGGAATCTTGTTCAGACCATAACTTTTTATCTGTACATTATTCTTCAGTGAAATCAATTTTGTATTTTTCTTTATTAAATTATCTACAACTTTCATGTAAATGTTTCTTTATTTGATGTATAAAAAGTGGAACCAAAAATGGATCCCAAAATGAATAAAGAATGCATTAAAAAGAATAGGTATTTTGAATGTATTTTGACCCTTATCTCCCCCTACTTTATTTCTTGTCGACCTATTCATCAAGATGACTAGGTCTTGGGGTTTTGGGTCATAAAATATTTACAATATTTTATTCTTTTTCTTTTCTTTTATTTATTCTATAATTTTCGCTTTAATTACAGTATTTTATACACTATTTACATGCACATGCATGAATGCTAAGATATGGAAATTAAGGGTATTTACAAGCATTTACTAGGGTTTTTGATGCCAAAATGACAGAATAAAGATGATGAAATGTGGCTTCATCAAGCCACCACAAAATTTGAAGCAGTTGAGGTCATTTTTGGGACATGTAGGATTCTATAGGCGATTCATAAAGACTTCAGCAAAATCGCCAGACCTTTGACTGAGATTCTATGTAAGGAGACTGATTTTGTTGTCAATGAGAAAGTTCTCCTTGCATTCAATCAGATGAAAGAAATGTTTACTAGTGATCCGGTCTTACAGCCACCTGATTGGCCTCTTCCTTTTGAGATCATGACGGATGCATCAGATTTCGTAGTTGGAGCAGTTTTAGGACAGAAAAGGGTTGGGATACCATTTGCTATACACTATGCTAGCAAGACTCTGGATGAAGCACAGCGGAATTATACAGTTATAGAGAAGGAGATGTTAGCTGTTGTGTTTGGGCTAGAAAAGTTCAGATCTTACCTCATCGGATCACATGTTATTGTGTACACGGATCACACTGTCATACGATATTTGCAGGCAAAGAAGGATGCCAAACCATGCCTTATCAGATGGATCCTTCTTCTCCAGAAATTTGATTTAGAGATACGAGATAAACCTAGAGTAAAAAACATTGTGGCATATCACCTTTCCCGTATCACAGACACAGAGACTTTTGAGCAGAACATGAAGCCTATTTCTGAAACCTTTCCAGATGAGTCCATTTTGTCTGTGGACTCACTCCCATGGTATGCTGATATGTGAATTATCTTGTCTTAAAGAAAGTTTCAGAAGATTGGCCGAAGTACAAGGTAGACGGATTTCTGTCAGAGATTCATTATTACCAGTGGGAGGATCCGTACCTATTTCGTGAGGGTGCGGATTGTATCTGGAGAAAGTGCATTCCTCATGAGGAACACACCAGTGTACTTGAGCACTGTCACAAGCTAGAATCTGGTGGGCATCATTCGGGGAAATGCACGGCAACAAAAGTCTTACAGAGTGGCATGTGGTGGCCCATATTGTTTAAGGATGCTACAGAGTATGTTCGAGGTTGTATTGATTGTCAGAAAATGGAAAGAACAGTTGGTTCCAAAGATACCATGCCCCTAAGATACATACAGATTTCTGATATTTTTTATGCTTGGGGAATAGACTTCAGGGGACCATTTCCTATCAGTCAGGAATTTCAGTACATCCTGCTCATCGTGGATTATGTTAGTCGATGGGTGGAGGCTATCTCCACCCGAGCCGCAGATAGTCGTACGGTGTGTTCCTTTCTCAAGGACCATATTATTGTGTGGTTCGGTATTACTAATTTCAGATGGGGGAAGCCATTTCATTAATAGATAAGTAAAGAAGCTTGTGAAGGAGTACGCCATTGAGCACAGAGTTGCGTCTCCTTACCACCCTCAGACTAATGACTTGGCAGAAATTTCAAATAGGAAGATCAAGACGATATTGCAAAAACTTGTACGTCTAAATAGGAAGAACTGGTCCCAGATGCTTGATTCAGTTCTATGGGCTTATCAGACGGCCTACAAATCTCCTTTGGGTATGTCTCCCTACAGATTGGTGTATGGAAAGCCTTGCCACCTGCCAGTGGAGTTAATTCATAAATCTTTATGAGCACTCCGTGTATGCAATTTAGACTATGAGAAGGCAGGAAAGAACATGAAGTTGGATTTGAACAAATTATTGGAATTCCGAGACTTTGCGTATGTTAACTCACTTATGTATAAGGAGAAAGTCAAGCGCGGGCATGACAAACACATTCGAAGGAAGACTTTCTCCCCTGATTAGAAAGTTTAGTTATTTGATGCTAAGTTGAAGTTGTCTCCAGGAAAATTAAAAAGCAAGTAGTCAGGACCGTTCATTATGAGAGTTGTGCGTGACAATGAGAGTATTGTCATATCCGGGTTGTCATCTGACGCACAACCATTTGTTGTGAACGGACAGTTGCTAAAGCCATATCTAGATCATGATACATTCCTGTCCATTGTGGATTCTATATCTTTGGTATCAGACAATGATCTTTTGATTCCACCTTCTGCGTCCGATACATAAGCTCACTACCTCTTGTATATCCTTTCGTGTCACTCTTTCTTCTCTCGTTTCATCATTCACCCCTTTTTTGTATGTATATATGCTATACTTGGGATGTGCTTTATCCTAAGTATAGGGAGGTGAAGGATTTGTGTTGTTCATATTCATCTTGTTTATCACCCTTGTTGTTGTTGCCTATACTTAGGGATACTCTACCCTAAGTATAGGGGGTGATGTTGTTCATATCATGTCTTTGTGAGTCTGTACATTCTCTTCATCGGTTTTCCCCTTTATATAATCTACTATACTTAGGATTACTTGATCCTAAGTATAGAGGGGATCACCAACTTCTCCTCTTTTTATCTTTTCTTTGAGTCGTTGTAGCATTGGAGTCTTTTCACCTTTCTATACTTAGCACGAGTTCTTCCTTTGTCGCTCTCTAATCACTATGAGGACATAGTTCGAGCTAAGTATAGGGGGTGTCGTATATTATATATATATATATATACTTTAGACATAACTCGTACTTTTAAATACGTTTATTTGAGGGGTTATGCGTACAATTTTTTAAAATCCAGTATGCAAAAGTAAAAAAACAAAACAAAATAAAAAAATACAAAAAAAACAAACAAAATAAAATCAAAAAAAATCTTGTATATACTTGTATATACTTTACTGGCCCTTTTTCCTTCAAAAAAACCCTTTCTTTCACATCTGCATTTACCTCCAAAAATCCATAAAAAGTTCAAAATTAGAAAATTGTAAAAAAAATGTTCTTTTCACATGCGCATCATTTATTTTCAAAAAATAAACTCTCTGCATTGTTCATATTTTACATTTGCATGTGCATTTTTCATATAGTATTGATATTTGAACTATGTCTGGAATAAAATTAAGGGATGGAGATTAGTTGGACCTAAATCCAGCTAATTCTCAGAGGAATTTCACCGAGAAATAGGATTTTAGAAGCTTCAGGTCTTTGACTTAATTCGTTGAGTTCCACATGATTGTGCATCATTTGACTCTTAGTGTCTAACCCGGTCTCTTCATTCTGGGTACAACTCTGGAATAGAGAATTAATTTGTACTCTCGAACAATGCACTTAGCTCAACTCAGACGGGATGTTGGAAGACTGTGTGAGTTTCTTTTCTGGTAGCGTGGAAATCTAAAGACTGGAGTACGGGTTGAAATAAAGCTTCGGAAAAGGGATGGACGGCTGGGCACAATTTTTTCTAAGACCCCAAAACATGTACGGAAATAAAAGATTCTATATCCGTAGGGGCACAATAAGATCCAAGCAGAACCACCAAAAATACAAATACAAAGAAGCCACTACCAAATAAATATCTGACCAAAAAGGTCCAAGCTTCAAGAAAACCTGCAGATCTTGCTGGAGACTCGGCTACACTGGACAACTTCACAAGGAGAGGTGACTACACTAGCCACCCTCCAGTTCTTTTCTCATTCTTCTAACTTCTCCCCCAATTCGATTGTGAACACAGCGCGACAGACCTTAGAAGGAAATACCTTACTCCCTGAGGATGAGTTATTGGAGAGGAGATTTGCATGGTAGTCCGGCATTCTGGATGGGAAGAGCTAAACTTTTCACACACATGAGTCGATTGTTCAATGTTCATAGGGTATACTTTAGGAAGAGGATTGATCTAAGATGACTTCTGAGCTGAAACTGTGACAACGATGTGTAGAACTTGAAGACTATCGATTTTAAAATTCTAAGTCTCACAGAAGTTCCGACACACTAATAATCCAAAGGTCCGACAGAGCTCCAAACTACAATTTTATGAAGATACGTTTAATACTCAATATTGTCTTACTTTCTTTATTTTCCCTTTCTTTTTTTTCTTCACTTGTTCTTTCAAATAAATGTTTGCTAAGGGACTACCAAAAGTAAAGCATAGGGGGATGATGAATCTGCGATTCGTCATCTTTATTCATTTATTTTAGCTTAAAATCCCTTATAAAATACATGCATATAACACTAACTCTATATTCTTACTTACTTGCATCTGTGTAAATATTGTACACATCTTACTAATTTTAATCTAAAATAAATAAATAAATAAAGGAAAAATAAAGAAAAGAAAATAAAAAAAGAGGAAGACTATATACAGGTTGACCTGAACCCCGAGAGAAGGTCAAGATTTGACCTGATCGATCAGGAATAAAGTAGGGGGAGATAAGGGTCCTTAAGAAGAAAATAAAAAAAATGTGTGTGTTCTTGTAAATACTTCTCACTTATTTTGTATATATATGTATAACGCTAATTTATTTGTACCTTAATTGATCTAATATCAAATAACTTTCAAAACCAAAGTTGTAACTAAAAATGTATCCTAATTAATAAAAATAATTGCACAATTAAATCATGTATAGAATAAAAGTAGCCACACTTGGAAAAAGCCATTAAGCACTAATTGAAAAATCAATTCCGGGTCCATATGAACTCAAATTGAACCAATCTCACTTTCATTGGATTCTAAATTAAATTATCTTTAAAATAGCTATGATTTCATAATTTCTAGAGTTACGAGTAAAAAGTTGGTTTTCCGGGGTGGTTTGTGCAATTTTTCCATGTATTTTGTAAATATTGTATTTGTATATATTTGGAAATTATTCTTACTAATTATTTAAAATAAAAATAAAAATAATTAATTAAAACACAAAAAAAGCTAATTTCCTCATTTACCCTTGTATATAATGTTATATATGTATATAATATATGTATATAGTTGCTATTTTTAATTAACCACCATAAAAAATAAAAAAAAATAACATTTTTTAATTCAAATAAATAAAGTGACGAAAATTCAAAAAAAATATAATTTTGTAAATAGTTTTATCTCTTTATCTTTATCTCATTTCAATTTTTAATCTATCTTATCTCTTTATCCAAAAAGCCAAAATTCAAACTTCATCTCCATTATCTTTTTTTATTTATATGGCTCCTTCTCCCTCATTCCAACTTTTGATCAATGTTTAGAGAGAGGAGCCCGATCTCTGAGAGACAATTTCATCGAAAATAGTGCCTAGCCTCCGAGCCGTCCGGTGACAACGAGTCGACCTTGTCGAGGCAATCACGGTCCTTTTCCGCTCCTAAGGTAAGATCCACATTTTTCTTATTTTTATCTAGGATAATCATAGTTTATTTCTCGCAATTTTTTTCCTCAATGTCAATTTTTTTTGTTTATCTAGATCTTAAAATCCGCCACGATTTATTCCGGCACCGACTCGATTTTTCATCTCACTTTCTCGATCTCCACGCGTTCTGTTTCTATTGCCCACGATCTCTCAACTCCGACCGCGTACGGTGGCCGGAGATTAGATTCGAAACTCTCATGTCCGCCGGATCTCCGTTCATTTTTCCGATTTGTAAATAAATAAAAAAATTTGTTTCTATTTCTCTAACGTTTGTTATGCAGGATCATTATTGAGAAATAAAAAAAGAATTTATTTAACCTATTTGTTTTTCTTCTTAATTCCTATTTTTCGGATTTACAAAAAAAATTCTTTTATTACTGTTTACATTATAATAAAAAAAGGGGACGGCTGCCTTCCAGGCGTCGCCGCCCCTCTTCGTCCTCGAAGCTAACCACCTGACCGCGCCTCTGCGCGCGCACAGCCGCGGGAGACTCAGCTACACTGGTTAGAGCTCCCAAGGATACATGACCATCGGAGTGTATATAGTCAAATAAAGCAAAGCTTATGTTATACATGACCACCTCATGAAGCTTGCAGCGGGAGACTCGTCTACACTGGTTAGAGCTCCCAAGGATACATGGCTACACTGGTCATGGTCCATTCTCTTCTTCCCCCTCTTTTTGAGCCGGTTGCACTTGAACTTAGAAGGGAATACCCCGCTTCTCGAGGAAAGAGTTGCTAGACCGAGGCATTAGAGTTACCAGGTTGAGGGAAGTTGTTTCTTTATTACTTCTGAGGTGGGGAGCTACATATCACTTACACAGTACAAGGAAAGATTCATGGTCATTAGAGTTTGTGTATGTAGACTTGTTCTGATCTGGTTTATTGAGGAGTCTTGACCATAGATTGGTGGAACTTAGAGGCTGTTAAGTTTTAAGCTTAAGTCCAAATAAGGTTCCGACAAATTAATAATTTAAAGGTCTGACTAAGCTCCATATTTCAATTTAATCAAGGAAAGTTTAATAATCAACCTTGATTTCCTCTCTTTTTATTTTTCTTTCTCTTTTGCACTTCTTTTTCAAATAAGTGTTTGCTAAGGGACTAGCAAAAGTAAAGTATAGGGGGTGATGAATCCCCATTCATCACTCTTTATTCCTTTATTTTAGATAG
Source organism: Ottelia alismoides (assembly GCA_037367405.1). Lineage (NCBI taxonomy): Eukaryota > Viridiplantae > Streptophyta > Magnoliopsida > Alismatales > Hydrocharitaceae > Ottelia > Ottelia alismoides. The sequence continues at coordinate 331,545 of JAZKJV010005589.1, read as the reverse complement.
AAATCTTGGCAAAATACCATGTAAGTATTTGTAAATATCATAAATTATCAAAATACATGCATCATGTAATTATTCATAATTAACATGTTTTTGTGTAAAAATAAAGGAATAAAGAAATAAAAGAAAAAGAGGCAAATATTTAGAATAAATATTGAGTGACCAAATCCCAAGGGAGGGTTCAGCATGGGCCTGACCGCAAAAGAAACCAAGTAGAGAGAGATAAGGTCAATCATGCTTGCACATACATTTATGTATATAAATAATTTTATTTTCCTCAAAATAAAAATAAAAAGGTGTTTCTCATATTTTGTACATATTTATAAAAATAAAATAAAAATCAAAAAAATAATAAAAAGAAAAGTAATAAAAATCATTTCCCACATTGTATATACCATGTACATAGATATATTTATTTAGCTAATGTAAATAAATCATAAAAATAAAATAAAAATACCTTTTTATTCCAAATTTTATGCTATAAATAAATAAAATATAAAATTGGAATACGTATACAAAAATAAAACAATAAAAATAAAAATTCAAAAATACATATGTACATATACCTATATATAATAATATAATGTAAATACGTCATTTATTTTTCAAACAAATAAATAAATATCACTAAAAAATCATTTGAAAAATAATAAACATTTTTCATGTTCAAACTTTTTTGAAATAAAATCATTTACTAATTTTAAATGAATTTACAAATAACTAAAAAATGGAATTTTCCTATTGGTCCACGGGGGATTGTTGCCCCCCGATCAACTCTCCCCCGCGGACCTCTTCCAGGCGGATCGGGTTCTCGACCCGACTTCTCAGATTTTTTGCGCCTTGATCCGACCGCCATTCGCTCAAACCTCGGGCTCCATTTGACGCTCATTGATCCGAGACTTTCACCCGACCTTCATCCTAGGGGTCCGTGCATCGACGAGAGCGCCCGACTCCCATCTTCCCGGACCCCTAGCTCTATAAAGTCTCAGCTCCGCCGCACTTTTCACGCATCTTTGGCCATCTTCCTCCAGTCCCAGGACCTCCATCCTTCTTTCTAGAGTGACAGCTATCGAGAGAGGGTGTCGCCGTGAGGAGTAGAGGGCTGCAGCCACTGATCCGGCGAACTTCGCCGCCGTGCTCCGCCACCGAGCGAGCTTGAACCTCTGGCCTCGACGAGCCATAAAGGCAAAGACCCCAAGAGCTCCCTGACCTCCAACACAGTCGACCTCGTCCATCAGGTACCCTCGATACCCCTTAGGTTAGGCCAATTTTCGAATTTCCCAATTTGCACCGCCGGCAGTCGCCGACCATTTCACGCCGATCAGATCATCCTTTCGTCAAACCGACCCGACTATCACATCCACGAGATCCCTCTCCATATTCTACACACCTCCGATCAACGTGACTCGCCCCAGAGCAGGACCCTCGCTTTCCTCCACCGTTGCTTCGCCGGAGAGCACCGTCTCGCTTCATCCGATCACTGATTCCACCTCTCACCGAGTCGAGGCACTTTTCCCTCGACCCAGGAAGCGTTCTGTGCAGCTTGCAGGTCAAGGCGACCCATCTGGGGGTCCAGCAGCTGAGGCACAGGAGCTTCGTTCCTCCGTCATCGCTGGAGCTCTCCAGGGTTCCTTGGCTTCATCGGAGCATAGCAGGAGCTGCGGACGATCTCGGCCATCATGTTCCCCATATCAGCAGCTCCGGAGGAACCCTCCACCGCGTGCATTGGGTCGGCGAAGTTCACCCGCGACCTGTTCTTCAAGAGTCATCCAGCACCGTCCGATCGCCCCCTTTGCTCCAGATCAGATCGTCACCATCCGTTCCCACAGGGGCCGGGACCGTAGATCCATTTGAGGATCGAATCACCGACGTCCGTAAGTGAAGGGTTAGCCACGCTTCTCTACCGTTGGATCTCCACGTGGCGCTTCCTCCGCCATCGATCATATAATAGGGGTAATTTCACTTAGTCCCCTCTTCTTTTGGCATTTATAGTTTAACCCTGTAAATATTTTTCGGAGTTGTTTTTATTTTGGAATATTTGCACATTGGATCCTATGTTTATTTTATTTGCATTTTATTCCCTGTCTGTGTGAGACACATGCTTCGACACGTGAGTTTTTGGACACTTTGCATGTATGGGCTTGGGTTTTATGCTATGTTATGAAATAAAGTTTTACTTTCAATATTCGCATTTATACCCCTGTGCGTAGATATATTTGGACATGTGCTGATTGTTTACGAATTTTACACTTTACACCTTAAGGTTTTTGCACGTGTTACATTTAAGCCCTCCGAACTATGTTTTCTTGCAAATAGGTCCATGTCTGGTGTAGCTCTTTTATTGGTTGAATAAAATATCAAATAAACTCCAAATGCAGTGAAATTAGGACACGTGGCTCCTGCCACTGTGTAAAAATTTCACTAATATTTTGGGAAATTTTTGTGGCTTTTTACTATTTTTAAAAAATCAAAAATATGCATTTTTGTTATTATTTGAAAAAGAAAATCAAAGAAAAATATAAAAACTTTTCTAAAAGTTCAAAAAAAATTAGGGTTTGTTTATTTTGATGTTTTTAAGTTTCTGTCCAATGTTTGGCTCAATTGGATTTATAAAACCCATAAAAATTGAAAAACCCTAAAAATCATTAAAAAATCTAAAAATTCAAAAAAAAATGCAAACTCTTTCTCTAGCTTAGTTTTTATATATATTTTTCATAAAAAAATTGTCTCCAGATTTTTATAGACCAATTATATATTTTTAATTGGCCTTTCAAATCTGGTTGCACATTGATCCATTGTTTTCCCATTTCTTGATTTTTATAAAATCAACTAAAAATTATAAAATTCCCATAAAATCACCGAAAATACCTAAAAATATAAAAAACAAAAAAATAATTTTATTTCAATTTTTTGAGCATTTTTGTGTTTAAATAAATTGTTGTAGTTGCTCTTTTATAAATTTTCTTATACTTTCTTACATAATTAAAAACACAAAAAAATTAAAAACATATAAAATCCGCCAAAAACATTCTCCCATTTTTTAGGGATAATTACACCTATAACCCTGAGTAATTCTTCAATATCAATCATAACCCTGCATAATCGCGAATTACACGAGAAACCCCGAGTAATGCTTAACCTTTACATGGCATAACCCTGTGTCAAGTGCTGCTTCCAATCTCCGTTAACTTCAACGAAAAAAGTTAATTGTGGACAAATTTGCCCTTCAAAATATTTTATATTTACAAAATAATGTTCCCTCCCCGTCCTCCAGGCCCCTTCCCTACGTGGATCTCCTCCCCTTCTCCTTTCCACCGCCTGCAAGTTGGCATCCCTCTATCGCCCGAAACCACATTCCGTTGACTTGCCCTGTCTCCCAGCCGCCGCTAACTCACCTCTTCGCCTTCAAGCCGCCATGCAGTGGTCGAGAGCCCCTTCTGAGCAGCGCCTCCTGACGAGTCCGAAAAAGCCACGTTAAGGATGTGTTTTTATCTTCGGTTGTGAAAATAATGAAAGTGTCGTTTGTTGTAGGCGGCGATCGGAAACAGTCAAGAAATAACCACAATTTTTAATCTAATTTAATCAAGTGGTTTTTATGTTTATTTTACTTGGGCAAGTCCCAAGGTCGATCACAAGGAGGCAAAGGAACAACCTAGAGTTGTGTCTATCCAATTTTGAGTTCGGTTTTCAAGGCGGTCTTTTTTTGGGATTTTTCAATGCAACATGAGATGCAAAGTGCAAGTTCGGCCTATTTTAGGGACAAAAATGTAAATTTCAATCAAACGATGTCCGAAAAATACGAAACTTGGCACAATGTAAATGACGATGAATTGAGTGCACAGTATTTTTTTGGAATTTTTAGATGCAATATGAATTTTTTATAAATTTCTAAGTGCAAACAAATTAATTTTCAATATTTAATTTTAATAAATATTAAACCTACTTATTTTCGAGAACTAAAATTATCTAAGATCTATCACTAGGTAATGGATCTTAGAAAAATTCTAGACCTCAAAAATGTGGGATTTAATACCTATTAAAAATAAAATAGTGAAATATGCAAAATGATTTTTACAGAGCAAAGCATGCATGCAAATGCAATGATTTTTGGGCATAATGTTAACCAAAATAATCTCTACAATATGTGATTTTTGGGGAATTTTTAGACTAACGATTAATTAACTATGAATTTCGGAGCACAGATTGGGCAAAATATGGTAATTTCCACAGAATAATTAATTGTTAATTAATCATCAGTCATAAAAGTATCCACGATATGTCAAAATGTAGAGAATTATATGAGGAACAAAATGTTATTTTTACATAAATAAAATGATGGAAAACAGAGGTCTAAACTGAACGAGGAATGCAGGGGGTACAGATGTAAATAATTAAATAAATAATAACAATGCAGAGGGGACCTATTTATAATTACCTAGATAACTGGGGGCGAAGATGCAATTGTGCCAGGGGGTAACGTGCGGTGCACGTGACCTTCTGGATCTGGACTGATGCGTAAATGGAGGAAGGCCGAAGGGTCTTCTTGCAATTTGCCCAAGGGGCACGTGCGTAGCACGTGACCCCTGGGCTGAAGGAGCCTGGCGTCATTCCCTCCGCGCGTGCAGTGCACGTGGGAGGGCCTCGGGCACCCAGCCCGGAGGCGCGGCGGAGGAGTGGTTGGGGAAGATGGCGTCGAGGCGACGCAGTCGAGGTGTGGGCGGAAGTTGGTGACGTGGTTGTCGATGGAGAAGATGGCCGGTGGGCGTAGCTCCTGGAGATGGAGGAAGCGGTCGTGGTTGAAGGTCGGAGACGATGGTGCTGCTGGAGGCGAAGTAGACGGTTGCGTTGGCTCAGAGGAGTAGCGGTGTTGTCGAAGATGAAGTCGCAGGGCTCGACGGGGATGGAACCCGGAGCAGGAGCAGCCACGAGAAAAGTGGCGCGTGACGAGGGGCGGAGCACCCTCGAATCTCGCCCAGCCGATGGAGGCTCCGTCCACCGGCGCTGTCACCGCCGGAGGCGCGTCCTTCTCGAGCTCGTATGAATTGGCGGATATGGCCGGTGAAGAGAAGACGAAGCTGCTGAAGGTCGAAGAAGGTGGAGGCGGTCGTTGGCGATGTTGTGTCGGTGGCGAGGCGAAGTCGGAGAAGGCGAAGTTCGATGGCACAAGGCGGAGCGGGGCTCCGGTGGAGTGGGCGAGTCGATGAAGATGCTGATAAGCTCGACGAAAAGCTCGGAGCGGAGCAGAGGAAGAGCGGCGGTGATGCCGCTTCTGCAATAAGGGAGGCTCCCCTCGGATCTCACCGTCTGGAGAAGGTGACGCTGTCATCGTCGACCTCGTCGCAGGGGTGAATCGGAGGATGAAACTCATCGTCGGAGCGGCAGGGGTTTTAAATAGGGAAGGGAGTCGGCAATGGGGGTTGTTGAGGGATTTGCGGAGGAGTGGTTGCGGGTTTGGCCGTTGCGAGGCGGCGGGGCGAAGATAACGGAGGAAGCGGAGATCGGGGTCATTGGGCTGTCGCGCGAGATAGGAGACGGAGGAATCGAGCCATTGCGAGGTTGAAGATGACGACCCCTGGCCGTCCGATCGGCCGAGATCGGGCGGCCAGATAGGTGCCACGTGGCGAGGGGATGAGGATAGACGGAGCACGTGCGGAGCACGTGCCTGGGTGGCACGTGCGACGTACGTGCGTGTGGTTTTATTAAATTTTTTTTATAAAACGAGTATATAAAAGACCCAAAAAACGCTGACACGTGGCGGCCTCTGGGGCTGCCACGTGTCAGCACCAGAAAAAACCGCGAATAAATCCTTTGTAAAATAAATAAAAAATAGCAAATGACCTCGGATCGAAAAAGTTCCTTCACAAAAAATGTTCGTCTCGACGAGAACTACAACTTTCATAAAGACATCAAAGCCAAATTCGGTCAAATGTGAAAAGTGAATTTTTGGGGTATCCCATGTACATAGAATACCTTGATTTTTGGATTTTCTAATTTTTTGTCATTTTTAAAACAAGATAAAATCCGAGAAAATCTGGAAAACTCAAAGATAAATAAAAGACACCTAATTCTAATTTTTTTGGATTTTTATTAATAAAGAAAATATATACATAAAATATAAGGTCAGAAAACCGCGAAAATATACAATGTGCAAAAGAGGCCCAAAACCCAATTTTCACGTACGAGCTCTGATTCACTTGAACTTGGTCTTGTTTTGAAGGTAATTGAATGTACATTAGTTCAAAAGTGAGTAGGATCAAATTCGGATACTAGATGGGGAACATATGTGGCTTTTAGTCCGAAAATCCTGAAACTAGGGTTTGGGTTTTTGGTCCACTTATTTGAGTTAGTGATTTTTTTTGTATTTTTCATTTATTCTTGTGAGTGATATGTACACAATGGAAGTGGTTTTGGGTTATTCGGAGTTAGCATGAAGGAGTTAAAAATAGGGGAAGTTAGGCTATTTACAGGTCAATTTGGGCTTGGATTTTTGGCTTCTTATTTGATGCAGAATTTAATGCTAAAATGCAATTCTTATGAAATCATGCACAAATGCTAATTATGCGAAATAGATGCAAATATGCTGTTGATTTTTAGGGAATTGAGCTTAATAAATGAGATTTAGAGTGATGAATCCGAGATTCGTCATCCCCCTATACTTAAACCATGCTCGTCCATGAGCATCAAAAAGACATGCCATGAAGTGAAATGAGACTGGGTTCCATACCAAGACCATGAGCTGAAGGTGAGAATGAAACAAAACTCGACCTTTGGATTAGTAGTGTGGCGGAACTTCAGTGAGACTTAATATTTTAAAATCAACAGCCCTCAAATTCTACACATCATTGTTACAGTTTCGACTCAGAAGTCATCTTAGATCAATCCTCTTCCCAAAGTATACCCTATGAACATTGAATAACCGACTCGTGTGTGTGAAGGATTTTAGCTCTTCCCATCCAGAATGTCGGACTACCATGCTCCTCCTCCTTTCCAGTAACTCGACCTCGGGGAGTCAGGTATTTCCTTCTAAGTTCTGTCGTGTTGTGTTCACAATCGAAATAGGGGGAAATCTAGAAGAAAGAGAAAAGAACTGGAGGGGGTGGCCAGTGTAGTCACCTCTCCTTGTGAAGATGGCCAGTGTAGCCAAGTCTCCACCAAGATCTGCAGGTTTCTTGAAGCTTGGACCTTTTTGGTCGAATTTTTATTTGGTAGACTGCTTCTTTGTATTTGGAATTTTTGGTGGTTCTGCTTGGATCTTATTTGCCCCTACGGATATAGCATCTTTTTATTCCGTACATTTTTTGGGGTCTTAGAAAAAATTGTGCCCAGTCGTCCATCCCTTTTCCGAAGCTTTATTTTAAACCCGTACTCCGGTCTTTAGATTTCCACGCTACCAGAAAAGAAACTCACAAAGTCTTCCAACATCCCATCTGGGTTGAGCTAAGTGCATAGTGTGAGAGTGCGAATTAATTCCCTATTCCGGAGTTGTACCCAGAATGAAGAGACCAAGTTAGACACTAAGAGTCAAATGTTGTACATTGTCATGTGGAACTTAAAGAATTAAGTCAAAAGACCTGAAGCTCTTAAAATCCTATTTCTCGGTGAAGTTCCTCTGAAAATTAGGTGGATTAAGGTCAAGTCCAGACCACTCTTGATTTCGGCTCATAACTCGGTTCAAAACCCAGTGACTTTTCACGGATGCAAATGCATGTGATGTTGGATGAAGTGCAGGTGTGTGAAATGCAGACACATTTTTTTTGTGATGATGATTTTTTTATGCAAGGGACATTTTCTATGCAGAAAATGGAATAAGAAGCCTTCTTTTCTTTTTCTCTCTTTTTTTTTTCGAAAATTTTGTGCATGGTTGGTGTTAGTAGAAAAACTTTTTTTCCTTTTTTTTTTCTTTTTTTCTTTTTTTTTTGTACCCACCCCGTAAATACATATAGACTTACGCGAAAGTACGAGATATGGGTAAAATATATACAAAGTATATATACAGACCCCCCTATACTTAGCGAGTGTTGTGTCCTCAGAGCACAAGAAGCGTAAAGAAGACATAGCTCGGGCTAAGCGTAAGGGAGTGAAAAAAATGAAAAGAAAAATGAAGCGATCGGGATATGTGAATGAAGAGAGTATATACAGGTGGATATCGGTTCCCCCTATACTTAGGCAAGCCTAAGTATGGGAAGAAGGGTGGAAATGGAGTGATCGGGAGTTAGGAGAAGAATGATATATACATATGGCATCGGTCCCCCCTATACTTAGGCCTTGGCCTAAGTAGAGGAAGAAGCTGTACAAGGAGATCGATGTGGTCGGGAGGGAGGGTGGGTAGCCGAATGATTAAGGCGGGTTTTCGGCTGATCTTCTTGTGAGCCTGCGGTGGGAGATCATAATGATGAGGTGAAGATGGAGCATATGATTCCCAACTACAATCAGTGTCATCCTCAGAAAAATCATGATGGATAATAGATGAAGTGTTTGAGTCAGATGAAAGATATCCATCATCAGAGTTATCCTCAGAGGAGTAGTATTTGAAAGTGGACATACTCCAAGTCTGCATATCTCTTTGTTTCTTTAATTGTTTCCTCAGAATTCGTTCCTTCTTGGGGTCAATCAATTTGTCCTCAGATGATAGCTCAGAAGCACTGGTCTCAGTCAGCTCATACGAAAGAATTCCAGTGTACTTGAAGAGGGCAGGAGCATCAGCTTTGGATGAGTAGTAGTTAGGAACGGGAGTTGTCCAATGAGAATTGAATTTTGGATCCTTACGAAGATATGGCTTTAGGGTTGCCGAACAGACTTCACTCATGTAGACTACCTTTTCCGGACCTGATGAGGGACCATCAGACGATACCTCTTCCGGAAGGTCAAAGGTGACTCTCTTTTTATTTCGTCGTGAAGGTGTCGGTTCACTTGAATATCCAGATGAATAGCCATTTGAATTTTCCTTGGTCGATGCTCGGTCTGTGTGCTTGCTCTTAGTCTCCCGAATGTTTGAGCATTCTCGATTTGGGATGATTTGGTTAAGATATTCAGAGAATGTTGCTCCCGGGTGTGACCATGCATATGTCTCAGGATCGTAGTAGAAAGATTTGTCTATTTTGAGATCCTCGGGGATTTGAATATTGGGGAGAGTCTCTGCATGTTCTTTCTCCATTGATTCGATGTCGGTGCATTCCTGAGTCGTGTTGATGTAATCCATGTAGTCAGAGTAGGTTGACCCAGGGTGTGCCCATGCATAAGTCTCCGGATCATATGATTCATATACATGATTCTCCCTGGTGAGAGCGGCTGGGAATGGAGTAGGGGGGAGATTTTCTAAACCAATAGTCTCATCAACAACCGCTATCTCAGATGTGGTTGCGGGGTAGGGCTCTTCTACCGCTTCATGGTTACGGTTGTCGGGGACTTCGTGGGTTGCCTCAAAGACATGGTCAGACCTAAGTGCTTCCAATGCTGTGAAATTGATTTCCCGAGTCTCACAATCAATACTCGCCTTGGCCAATGCCAAGAATGGCTTTCCGAGAATGATTGGAGACTGGGTGAATTCTCCTTGATGCTCAATATCAATGATTGTGAATTCTACTTTGAGCGAAGCACCTTGGAATTTCATGATGACAGAAATGATTCCTCTCGGTCGTTTTATCGATCGGTCCGCTAATTGAACAATCTCTCGTATCCTCCGAATCGGTCCGAGTTTGAGTTCATGGAATACAGAGGTCGGGAGGACATTAATTGGTGAATCGTCATCAATCCGAGCATGGGTGAAAATTATGTCTTTGAGTACACATTCAAATCTGGGCAACCGCTTCACTATGCGGCTCTTAGTTTTTCTCCTCAACACCAAGGAGGAGGCCATTGACAATATATGTCTCTCGATTTTTGTTCGAATCCTGCCCGATTTCTTCATCGTTAATTTGTCCAATACAAATCCTTTAAGATCGGGGAAGTGTTCAATGGCCTGTAGAAAGGGAAGTTCAAAAATCAATTTCTTTCCTAATGCTTCCCGTACGGTTGGATCCAAATTCCTCAGATCGTCTTCAGTCTCAATTTTTATGAAATTTTCTAAATTTTCAATTTTTTTGTGGTTTTCAAATATTTCTATTTTTTTGGTATTTTCTGGGTGGTGTGGGGGTGTAGGGTGTTCTTCAGATGGGCTCTGGAGTTCAGGGTGAGGGTCAACGACATAGTTATTTTCAGAATTGTCCATAGGTCCCTGAATATCCGCAAAATTTTCAATCTTAGATCCAATCATTTCCTCATTCATTTTTATATCCGAGCTACCAGAGATTAATCGATCGGCAAGTTCTTGAAATTTATCCTCCATTAAATCAAATTTCTTATTTATCCTCCAAATATTCTCCAAAATCTCTTCCTGGCCAAGTATGAGAGCAGTTGGGGTATGTTTTTGTAATTCAATGTCCTCTTCCATTTTTCTATATGTACTAGGAGAGGGATCTCTGGAAATATCCGATGTACGATCATCATTTTCTGAAAGTATCTCCTCAATAATCATGGAAGGTGGCTGCTCATATGGTGTAGGTAAGTGGAGTTGGTCCAAGGGGAGTTGTGATCTTATGTGGTCGGCCCAATCCTCTGTATGAATGAAGAGGGGGTTATTATGTTCAATCCAAGGTAATGATTTTTCTTTGGTGTTCGAAATTGATGGAAGAGGTGAAGAAGTGTTCAATTCGATCATGTGGTTATCTTTTCCCATGAATGATGGATTGACATTTACCGAATATGAGGGATGAATTGTATGATCAACGTAAAGAGGATTAAATGAAGAAGTAGAGCCCTCAATCATTTCTTGGTTTGTCTGCTCTGAATACAAAGGGTTGTCATTCATGAAACAGGTCGGATTAGCAGAAGGAAATGGATTTATTGGTGGTTGAGGGGGAGGGGTTTTGGGTCTAACCGATACGAATTCATTTTCATAGTATAGCTCTGATGGATTCTCGGATAAACGTTCGGCTATTTTTGAAAGAGCTGAAAGGAATGAGGGGTTGGATCTGCAAGAGTTATTGGACAAGAAATCCATGATGAGGTTAAAATCAAGAGAGGAAAGAGATGATCACACGGGAAGAGAGTTTTTATCAAATGTGCGGCTTTTGATCTTAGGTCTCGGTTTACGCACACCAATGCAAACACAAATCAAACTCCAGATTCACCAACTCACACAATGATGCCGTAAGAGTTCGGCTATTATCTTTTCGATTTTTAGTTGGTGATAAATCAATCTTGGCAGGAATTTAGCGAGCTGAGATTTAGGATTTGGGCTCTAGCCTTAAGTGTCGTCTCTCGCTCACTAAGAAAAATAGAAACATACAAGGTCGGGGTTGCTCTCCCGCAGAAATTCTTGATTTTATGGATTATTTTGATCGTCTATATTTAGCAGTCCCAATTTTTAGTAAGGTGATCACTGAAAAATTAGATGAGCACAAACACACGTCTACCGTCCAGTCCCAATTTCCTTTAGTTTTATGTGATAAAACAAGGGGGAGAAAGTCAGGAAAAGCCGATGCACGCGGAAAACTATGATGAATGCTCAGTTAGATGACTTACAGTGCCTCCTCGCAATCTCCATGTGGGATGTAAAACAGAATTGAAAAATTTATACTAAATGCGTGCAAGCCGATAAAAACCGCACCTATGCAGAAAGTTCTATTAGCGGGAAGAATTGAGTTAAATTTTTGGCTAAGTTGAACGATCTAAGGTGCGTCTCAGTTAATGTGCAGTGTGGCTTAAGATCCTACGAGCACAAAAAAAATATAAATGCTCTGAGAGCCGTATGTGCAGGTCTATCCTAGTCGCCACTCAAGTCGGGCCCCACCCTCACCGAAGAGTGAAACAGGCCACGACACACCACATAGAAGTTCAAAGTCTTTTTTTTACACACACGAGAGTCCAAACGGACACCGCTGTAAATGAGCAGAAATGGAAATTTGCAGAGATTAAAAACCTAGACTCTACGCTCTCTCACAACTCGACTCGATCTTAAATTAATTGCAGCTTCTTCGGTTGTCGGTGAAGATGCGTCGGTTTCTTGAAAACCGTTCCACGTACGCCAAAAGATCCGGGGCCGGAATGCAAATTTCCCGGAGGGGCACGTGCCAGGCACGTGCCCTCTGGAACGGAGGGCTGGCGCGTAATTTGAAGATCCTCCGGGGGGGCTTATGCAAATTACCCAGGTGGTCACGTGCGTAGCACGTGACCCCTGGATGGTGTATCTGACGTTCCCTCGAAGCACGTGCTTTGCACGTGCTTGGGGGCCTCGGGTCCCGAGCGCCCGGCCGCTGGTGGTGTGATAGAGGCGGAGGGGCGGAACTGGCCCGGCGAGGCCTTAGACAGTGGCGTCGTGGTCGATTGGCGGAGATGGCCGGTGGGTACCCCAGGCATTGAAGTCGAGTCGGAGAAGATGGTCGGGGCGGAGGCGCTTGCCGTTGTCGGAGCACCTGAGGACGGAGCTGGAAGTCGGTGCAGCGTTGAGGCGGTGAAGCGCGGCGGAGTTTGAGGCGTTGGCGTTGTCGTGGGCGGCCGGTGAAGAGAAGACGAAGCTGCTGGAGGTCGAAGAAGGTGGAGGCGGTCGTTGGCGATGTTGTGTCGGTGGCGAGGCGAAGTCGGAGAAGGCGAAGTTCGATGGCGCAAGGCGGAGCGGGGCTCCGGTGGCGTGGGCGAGTCGATGAAGATGCTGATAAGCTCGACAAAAAGCTCGGAGCGGAGCAGAGGAAGAGCGGCGGCGATGCCGCTTCTGCAACAAGGGAGGCTCCCCTCGGATCTCGCCGTCTGGAGAAGGTGACGCTGTCACCGTCGACCTCGTCGCAGGGGTGAATCGGCGGATGAAACTCGTCGTCGGGGCGGCAGGGGTTTTAAATAGGGAAGGGAGTCGGCGATGGGGGTTGTTGAGGGATTTGCGGAGGAGTGGTTGCGGGTTTGGCCGTTGCGAGGCGGCGGGGCGAAGATAACGGAGGTAGCGGAGATCGGGGTCGTTGGGCTGTCGCGCGAGATTGGAGGCGGAGGAATCGAGCCATTGCGAGGTTGAAGATGACGACCCCTGGCCGTCCGATCGGCCGAGATCGGGCGGCCAGATAGGTGCCACGTGGCGAGGGGATGAGGACAGACGGAGCACGTGCGGAGCACGTGCCTGGGTGGCACGTGCGACGCACGTGCGTGCGGTTTTAATAATTTTTTTTATAAAACGAGTATATAAAAGACCCAAAAAACGCTGACACGTGGCGGCCTCTGGGGCTGCCATGTGTCAGCATCAGAAAAAACCGCGAATAAATCTTTGTAAAATCAATAAAAAATAGCAAATGACCTTGGATCGAAAACTTTCCTTCACGAAAAATGTTCGTCTCGACGAGATCTACAACTTTCATGAAGACATCAAAGCCAAATTCGGTCAAATGTGAAAAGTAAATTTTTGGGGTATCCCATGTACATAGAATACCTTGATTTTTGGATTTTCTAATTTTTGGCATTTTTAAAACAAGATAAAATCCGAGAAAATCTGGAAAACTCAAAGATAAATAAAAGACACCTAATTCTAATTTTTTTGGATTTTATTAATAAAGAAAATATATACATAAAATATAAGGTCAGAAAACCGTGAAAATATACAATGTGCAAAAGAGGCCCAAAACCCAATTTTCACGTACGAGCTCCGATTCACTTGAACTTGGTCTTGTTTTGAAGGTAATTGAATGTACATTAGTTCAAAAGTGAGTAGGATCAAATCGGATACTAGATGGGGAAGATAAGTGGCTTTTAGTCTGAAAATCCTGAAACTAGGGTTTGGGTTTTTGGTACACTTATTTGAGTTAGTGATTTTTTTTGTATTTTTCATTTATTCTTGTGAGTGATATGTACACAATGGAAGTAGTTTTGGGTTATTCGGAGTTAGCATGAAGGAGTTAAAAATAGGGGAAGTTAGGCTATTTACAGGTCAATTTGGGCTTGGATTTTTGGCTTCTTATTTGATGCAGAATTTAATGCTAAAATGCAATTCTTATGAAATCATGCACAAATGCTAATTATGCGAAATAGATGCAGATATGCTGTTGATTTTTAGGGAATTGAGCTTAATAAATGAGATTTAGAGTGATGAATCCGAGATTCATCACCTCCCCTCGAGCAGAGCACCCCTCCCCTGCTCGCAGCGCCGAGTTCCACCTGATGGAATGCCCCGCCCGAGCAGTGCCTCCGCTCAAGCAGAGCAACCCCCCGCCATAACTGCTCGAAGCACCCCGCCCCTGAGATCCTCCAGAACCAACCCCCACACCCCCCTTCCCGTCGCCGCATCCCCTGGTCCAACCCCGCCACCCCCAGCAGCTCGTGGAAGAAGACCCCGACGCCCGAACCCACCGCCCTCCCACACGCCCGCCCCCAAGCAGCTCCAGGAAGAAGAACCTCCCCCCCATCCTCGTCCACCTCCCCATGCTCGAACCCACCAACCCCTCCACCATGCCGACGGCCTCCCCATGCCCGCTCGAGCAACTCCTGGAATTCCTCCCCCACCCCCCACCTCCAGTCGGCCGCCTCCCCATGCCCGCCCCGAGCAGCTCGTGGAAGACCACCCTCTCCCACTCCCGTCGGCCGCCTCCCCATGCCTGCCCCGAGCAGCTCCTGGAAGACCACCATCCCAACCCCCACCCCCAAAACCCCGAGCAGCTCCTAGAAGAACACCCCCCCACCCCCATGCTCGAACCCACCCCTTCCCCATCCCCGTTGCGCGAACCCACCCCTTCCCCATCCCCGCTGCACGAACCCACCCCCTCCCCCACGCCCACCCCCAAGCAACTCCAAGAAGAAGAAACCCCCCCCCCCACCCGGCCCCCTCGCCCAGCTCCTGCTCCTCCTCAACTCTGCAACAGCCCACGCAACTCTGTAAGCCCGCCTGCAATCACCCACCTCGGTCAACTCCCGTTCCCCCTCACTTTGCAAAACCGCAACAAGACATCATGCCACGTATGCTGACTCTCTGCTGGGATTTTTTTAGATTAATCACAACCGTTAGATCTTTCATTGGCTAGATTAACTCAATCATATGGTTGAGTTAATGAAGAAAGTAGCGGAAGGGTATAGATGTAAGACGTCACACTTATTCAGGGTCCTGAGCGTAATTCACAATTATGCAGGGTTATGATTGATATTGAGGAATTACTCAGAATTATGGGTGTAATTATCCCTTTTTATTCTTTTTTGACTACTTCGTAGGCCATAAGGCCAACCCGTGCTCCTTGAGTTCGACCCTGGTCGCTATACCAGATTAATAAAATAGCGAGAACCGTTGTTTGATTTCATTGATCTATCTTTCGATTTGGTGGTTCCTGATTTTTCTTGATCGACCGAGTCTCTCTATTCGGGTCGCAACGACACCGAACATTTTTACCTTGGCCCGATAGTGAGAGCTTGAGATTTTTCAGTCATCGTGTGCGTATTTTTGATCTTGTGAATATTGCTTCGTGTTATTTTGAAAATAAAAAATTTCAAAATCAAAATCACTAAAAATTTGAAAATCAGAAAATAAAAAAATAAAAAAATAATAAAAAGATAAAAAATCACAAAAACCAAGGATAGTTGTCCTTTGAGATTCTTATTTTCTCTTAATTGATTTCTGATTAATTGAATAACCCTCGGGATTTGTAGCCTCCCTGAGTTTGACCATGTCCGCTACACAGGTTAATAAGTAGCAAAAATAAAAAAAAATTGTTTGTTTGTCACGGGATTTTGGGGATAGCAACAACTTGTTTACCATCATTTTTTCCAACCTCCAAGATTTCGTGCCAACAATTTGTCAACAGTACCATTGGCTTGGCACTTCTTCTTAAATACCCACTTACATCCTATGGATTGCCTACCTTCTGAAAAATCACATAATTCCCAAAAACTGTTTCGCTCGATTGAGTCCAACTCATCCCTCATGGTGGCCGACCATGATTCTAACTCAGACGAAACCATAGCTTCATCAAAGGATATGTGATCTATACAATCCATGAAATCCTCATCCACGATGTAACATAACGCCTCACATCCATAGAAATGATAAAATTCCATCAATGCAGGTCGTATTTTGAGTCTCTTGTTGCCGATTATACTCATGGGTTGTGTGGGCCCACCCACCTCCTCTAAAGGATCATCATGTTCTATAGGTTCATGCTCCATATTTGGATGATCGATATCATCCTAAGTTCTTGTCTAATGCTCAAGTCGTCTTCATTGTCTTGTAGGACAAATATATGATCGGATTCTCTACTTCATGCTCCTGTTAGTGATGATTTTCAAGAAAGGTTGCATCACGACTTTCAATTAGACCATTGGATTTGTGGAAGAATATATCCTTTAGAATTCTCACTATATCTAATAAACTTGTACTTTAATGTCCTGAAGTCTAGATTATCTCTAAGCTGACTCAGTACCAGAACATGTGCTACACGTCACCATTTTCGGAGATGGCCCAACTCGGGCTTTCTCTCATTCCATATTTCATATGGCGTTGATTCTATGGACTTGGTGGGAATCCTATTATGTATATAGTTCGCAGTCAACATTGCCTCTCCTCATAATTTTTTGGAGAGTCCTGAGTGTGAAAGCATACACCTTACTGCATTCGCCAATGTTCAATTCTTTGTTTCTGCTACACCATTTTATTGTGGTGTATAGGGCATTGTAGTCTGCCTACAAACGCCTACTTGAATGCAATAATCTTCGAACTCCTTTGAGGTATATTCCCCACCTCTATCTGTCCTAAGAGTCTTGATTGATCTTCCCAATCTTGTCTCTACTTCCGTCTTATATCTCTTAAATGTTTCAAGTGCTTCCGACTTTCTTCCTAAGAGATAGACATAGAAGAACTTTGAGTAATCATCAATGAATGTTATAAAGTAGTCCTTATTTCTATATGTATTGACGCTCAGTAGTCCACATATGTCCGAATGAGTCAAACCTAGTAACTATGTTGACCGAATTCCGGTTGAGAAGGGTCTTCTCGCCATTTTACCGATCAGACAGTGTTCATCAGGTAATGTTTTTGCACTCACGATCTTAGGCAACAGATTTATCTCAATTATTTGATCCATCTTACAGTTTCCTAGATGACCATGTGCCACAAGTCATAATCAGACAAACAACACAAGGAATACTCAGAAGAGACATTCATTGATTCACTAGAGTTTACTACAGGGAAAACAGAACAAGTCATGCTCGGGCACAAATTTTTCCATCACATAGACCTTTTATTCTTGGCTATAGATACACGTTTATTACAAAAGCGGACTTCAAAATCCTTCTTGAGAAGCACTGGGATAGAGATCAGGTTTCGACGTATCCCTGGGACATATAATACATCATTCAATACCATAATGATGTCCGCTAGATCAAGTCTATACGTCCAAACACCTTCCACGTCCAGGTAGGTGTTGTTCCCCATGAAGATCCTTTATTCTCTTTTGCTCAGCTTCTTGAAGTCCACCAGACCCTCCTTCATCTTCGCGATGTGTCTGGTTGCTCTAGAGTCGATCCACCCTCTACCATTATCCGTGATGATGGAGTTGCATTCTACGACAACCGTGAATTCCATTTTCTTCTTACCTTTGTTTTCAGGCAATTTAGAATTTCCGAGCTTCTTCTTATTGGGGCAATTGACCTTGAAGTGGTCATATTTGCCGCAACCGTAGCAAGAGCCACGTGGTATTTTCCACTCTTTCCCTTGAAATTCACCTTGGAGGGGCCTAGCCTTTTTCTTTGTGTGTATCACATTAGCTTCTTCTTCCTCCTTCTCAATCTCAAAGATCTCGACTTTCGATCTTTTCTTTGAGAGGTCTTGTTCAATCGTCAATTGTGCAGGTAGGTCCGTCACACTCTTTATATTGTCGTTCATCCTCAAGGATGTAACAACCATGTTGAATGACGACGGGAGACTTCCTAAGATGGTTGCTATCTAAATCCTCTCTGGAATTGCGCAAGCAGCTGCTAGATCTTTGGCCATTACGATCATCTTGTCATGCGCTCGAGGACGCTTTCAGATTCCTTCATTCTACAGGAGTTGTACTTGTGTAGAAGAAGCTGGATGTTCACTTCCGATTTGGAGTGATATTTCTCCTTAACCGCAGTCCAGAGCATACATTGATTTACAGGTCTCGAAGACCCGAATCAGATTCAACTCCATATGGTTCAGCATAAAACTTCTAGCTTCTGTTTTCTCCCACTATTTGCAGGACCTAATTTCTTCCACAGTTAGATTCTCAGATAATGTAGCGTCGGGTTTATCTATTATGGAGTGTATGCTATCGTGTAGCAGGCCAAAGTAGATCTTTCTATTCCACAATTAATAATTAGTACCGTTAAGATACTCTATTTTCCCAACCTCGGTGGTAATTGTCTTGCTTGTTATATTTCTTTTTCTAATAAAAAACATAGGATTGTATCATATTTTTTTATTTTCCAAGAATATGCGAAGTTTTTTTTAAACAAACATTGTAGATTCAATTAAAAAAGGTAATAAAAAATGGAAACTACATAATTTATAAACTATCCAATGATAAAGGTTGAATGTTCAAACAAACTTCTAGTTTAATCAACAAAGAACTACAAAACAATTCACCTCATTTTTAATAACAAGCATCTAATATCAATCACAGTGATTAAACTAATATGTCTCTCCTTAAAAATGATTATGGTTCTAATCTCCTTTAAGAAAAATAATTCCTTATTTGTCTAGTTTTAATCTGATCAAAAAAAATTTTCTTGTGGTTTTACGATAAACATAAAGTCACTAGCTTGAAGATCTACTAAACAAAACACAAAATATATATATATATATATATATATACATGACCCATCAACCCCTTTATATTTTTATTTGAATAATCAAGTGATTCTACTAATTATTAAAACCCTCCCTCTTTAATTAAAAAAGTGATTACAAAAAATGATGATTGTCAAACTTTTAAAAACGAACAAAAAATGATTCATTTTTAATGATAATTTCGTATATTAAAAACGGTGAGATTAAAGACCACATAAAATTAAATAATAATAAAACAAATCAATCAATCATAGATAATAACAATGAGGCTAATCATTTTTTATTTCATAGCAGTATCTTAATCTCGAAAAAATTGAGGTATTGGGCCAAAAAAACGCGTGAGTGGATGAACCTGCAAAAAACGTGAGTGATTCCTGATTAACAAAAACGTGTGATTGAATCAGCAAATTTTTAAGCAAAAAAAACACGTGATTTCTTTTGGAATGTGGGTGGTTCTGGCCCCCAAAAAACTCATTCAATAAAAAAAGAAGGTACACATACAAAATAAAAAAATAAAGTAAAGGGAACACGGTGCTCTTGTTAGGGTTTCACAGGTCTTAGCGGCGGCTTGGGAGATCTGGATGGGCGATCACGGATAGGTCGCGTGGCGGCGGGACAAAAGGTCTGATCCAGGTCATGCATGACCTCGCGAAGATAGATCCATGCTCGAATGCTCTAATACCAGTGAAGGAGTCGAGGTAGGCCACCGTTTGTACTTAAAGCTCGAGAGAGAATGAGAGAGAATGAAGTAGAGAGAGGATGGGGGCTCCCAATCGGTGAGCTTCAAATCGATGGCGTTCCCCCTCGAGTAGTAGGAGGTTATTTATAGGACGTAACCCTCGCCAAGTCTGTCCCTCATTCTTCACATCCAATAGTTATGGTCTCCGTGACGGCCTTACCGCAACCGCCGGAGGCGATTACCACGTCGGTCACGGCGGCCGTTCTACGCCTATATATACCATCCAAGTGGGAGGAGTTGAGGCATATACGTGCATGTTGGAAGGCCACACTCATATTCACTCTTTCTCACACGCTCATCCAAGAAAATACCATATAACCTAGAAGATTAAGGATAAACAGATCTCAAAAGTTCGAACCAACTCTGTGAAACTCCCTGATCAATCGTTACTGGACAGTATAGCTGAAATAAACAAGAACCCAAAAAGGTAAAAAAAAAAGGTTACAAGTAAAGCTACAGGTCTGCTGGGGGAATACTATACAATTTCCTCCTTTGTTTAAGTTGCTGACAATTGAACCCCCAATATCCTCAAAATGTTCATCCAAATGACCAATTCATGCGTCCTTTAAGAACCTGATTGCTGTGAGAAGAATAGAACATGGACCTTGAGAGTAACATATCAATACATTGAGGATTCCACGAGTGGATTAAATATGCTCCCAGCCCTGCGTTGGTTGCTGTGAGTTTGACTTGGCTATTCCAGATTCCTTAATATGCAACAAGGATAGATTCTATGAGGTCTCCTAGAGGAGCCAGCTCACCCTTATCGATTAACTGGAATTCCTGCATTACATGAGATTATTAATCACAAATAAGAATGGAAAAATGATTTTGCATTGGATATTAGATCTTTCATAAAATGGCAAATGGATATATAAATTTTTAATCAGAAGTTATGTTCCTAACATTTCACCTTAGATTTACTTTTTGACTCACTTTTTTAGCAAGCAAAACGGTGTCAAGTGCCAAAACATAAAGCATCAAGTACCAGGACTTCATCAAATATTACAGGGTAGGAGATATGTAACTACTCCCCATAAAAACCCAGAGGACGGGGTGTGAAAGAAGGAAATTAAGTTCTATTCTACTTTCTAACTCAAAACTATCTTTGGATTTTGCTAACCATATTAAACTGGCATTGCCTCTGAAGTTTTTTCATCTATTTCAATAAATAAGAGTACTTCTGATGCATTGGAGTCAAATCATTGTATATTGTACAATAGAAATCAAACATAAGAAGAAAATTTTTGTGACTATTACCATGAAAACAATATGGTGGTATGGATCAAAATGAGGTGCGTAACTGTTGGATGTTTTGAGAGATATGGCTGATCCATGAATATAAGTTGAAATAAAGGTTTCTCTTGCATATAGGACCATAAGCAGTTTATGATAATTGAGCATTCCATGTACAAAGAATACTTATGTTCATGCTTCTGTCATCCTTATTCTATCGATTAACCCCTGATGTCTCGGCCACACTTGGATCACAAGAACTTAAACATCCCGCCTATGTTAATATGTTTGATATCAAACATCTGTAAAAGTATGATAAATACTCTTACTGGTTACTCGTGGAAAGTTAATCTGAGGTGTTAGTATTTTTCATGAATGATTGAAAACAAGAACCAACTTGTATTCTAGAGAACCTGTAAAAATCAAATCAACATTTGAAGGGTAAAACAGAGCTTCCAAACAGTGCCCAATAGTCGGGCAAATATGCCATGTTGATGAACTCACTACACTCTTTGGTTGCATCTAGTTATCACCAAATGGAAGTGGAGTATGGAGCTGAGAGGCTATTTGCTTTGTCAATAAAAAGGAAGATAATGGTTTACTATCTAAGGCGAGTTGTTATTAGACAGAACTAATACTCTGAAAAAATATAGGCTCAATTGTTGCTGTTAAACTTGTTTTTGTTGAGGTATTTAGATCAGTTCAAGATACATCTAGTGTTTCGTACTGGGATCGAATTTAATTTCACCTTACCCGTAACATGGTTGTGGTGTGTGAAGCGAGACTATATTTAAAATCATGTATAACTTGGTTTAGAGAGAAAAGTGAAAGCACCAGATTATTGTGCTGCATATTAGTTCTTTTTCATCACGAACCACATAAACTACTCTTCTAGTATTCATGCTAATGGGATATTATATTTCATCAATTTCAATTGTATTTTAAATGGATTTATTTGCTGATTGCCAAATGGACCTTCTAACACAATTTTATGGTAGCTTCAATAAACCAGCATGGGTAAACAGAAATGACTTCTCGGAGTTTTCTTTCTCAAAAATGCAAAATAATCTATATCTCTCTTAAGCCAGCCTACGAATGATAATACTATTATACGTTGGTCTGTAGTCCACCCTATCCACTAAAAGAGAACAAAAGGGGTGGGAATATTTGAGAGCGTATTCTCTTATTGTGTTGTCGATTTTCTTTCTGAAAAATTTGCAAAATCATATCTATATCTCTCTTAAGCCAGCCTACGAATGTGTATTCTCTTATTGTGTTGTCGATTTTCTTTCTGAAAAATGAAAAATCATATCTATATCTCTCTTAAGCCAGCCTACGAATGATAATATTATGGTACACTGGTCTGTAGTCCACCCTATCCGCTAAAAGAGAACAAAAGAGGTGGGAACATTCGAGAGCATGTTCTCTTATTGTTTTGTCAACGAGCTCTAAGCATATTCTATTCACCAGAAAGGCTACCAAAGGTGGATGACAGTTTGAATTATTGCAAACTCGAAAAGATTTCTACAAAGCATAATCCTTTCATTCGTCAAGGCCCACCTCTTCCAACTAGAGGCCTCTATGCTGAAAATCGATGTTTCATGGGTTGCATTGAGTTTTCATTAAAAATTAACATTTTTGGATCTATATGTAAAGATTTTATAGAAAATACACTAAGAGGATACAAATTTCTGTATAGTACTACTTCCCGATGTAGCAGAACTTACCCATGTGAACAAGGTGAAATGCTTAAAACAAGTATTGAGGTGAGCTTCTTCCTTTAGACTGACAATCTTCTGAAAGTGTGAGTGGTATATGTGAGCATAAACTCGGAGCAACCGCTTAAAAATTGTCTTTACCACATCTGGAAAATTGTGAGGGAATTGTGACCCTACAAAATGAAAAATGTTGCTTATGCATGAACATTTATAAGCTAAAGTTGCTTTTTAATTAACAGAAGCTCATACATCATTGTAAACTGAAATTGAATTTACCAAGCTTTTGTGGAAAAAGTGCCTCATTATCAAGCTGAACTTCAATCCAGTCCATCAAATAGTCCACATATTTTGGTGCAGAGACCTCTATAGGCTTCTTTATCTGAACACCGTCAGCCCACCGGTATTCAAACCTGCAAATTTTACACTCCTGTTCAAAAAAATGTATGGGAAAAAGGTACTTTTCTACTATCATCTTCAAAGTGGTTACTAGATATAATGATAACTTGTAATGATAATTTTCAAAGAGTAGGAATGTGAACTGAAATCTAAACTGATATGGAAAAGATTGTGCCTGCACAAATAGATTTTGTTCAAGCCTAAGGAGCATCTGTTCAAGGAAGCATGTCAATGTTAATAGGCAAATATTGCTTATTACAAGTCAAAAGACCATAACAACAACAACAAAGCTTTTTCCCACAATTAAATAGGGTCGGTTACATGGATTATTCGCCTCCATTCAGATCTATCTTGGGTCAATCTCGAGCTTATATTCAAAAAATCAAGATCCCTTTGTATAGTCTCTTTCCAACACTTCTTGGGTCGTCCTCACCCTCTCTTAACTGGCTCAACATCCTAGCACTCGCATCTCCTAACTGGTGCATCAGCTGATCTTCTTTGCAAATGACCAAACCATCTTAAGTGATTTTCTCGCATCTTATCCTCAATCAGAGCTACACCAACTTGTAAACAGAAGAAAATTTAAATTGTGTTTGTTGGCTATTCCATCTGGCATATTTTGTGAGATACAATCCGATTTCAACTAGAACAGTATTTTTATTTCTGAGTGCATGTATGGATTATAGTTATTGAATAAGTAGTTGCCTTTCAAGATATTTTAGCAGTCCCTATTTCAATTTATATCAGAAAAGAATCATTCGCGTATAATAAAAACATACTTTGGTCCTGCTGACATTGTTGGGCAGCTATTAGGAGTACAAAATTCAGTGAGGGTGCCATACAGAAGATTTACTTGGTTGAAGAAATCAACAGCTGCAGAAAAGCAACACAGAAAAGAAAACGTTATGTTGAACATGCAAGAAGAATTATGATATCAATATATGGCATACTGTTGACTGCAAGCCGCTCATTGAGGTCCTCTCCTGGGGGCAGTTTCACTGCTTCTTTTAAATTTCCACTTCCCAGTGTCGCATCGATATGACTTTTAAGTTGTGCACCCTGACAAATAATAGACGGCGTTATATTTATTTCAGTTCTTTCATGGGTCATTCAATGACCCATATACATATGGATACATGTTCTTGAAGCAAATTCTTTACCTCCAACAGCTGTATCTCCTAATCGAATATGCTCGTTCGAATCCGCCATCCTTGTAATTATTATTTTTATTTGTTTGTTAAGTCCATAACATCTTTTTAGCTTTATATAATCTATTACCCTCCCTAAATGAGGTCCAAATTTTTCATAAGCCCAAAACAATCATCTCTCGAAGCCCGAAAATGACCATTCATAATTTTATGAGAAACGGAAAGAATGCTGAAGTAGGAGAATGTGTAACACGTCCAATCAGATGAAGTCTCGAACTTTTAACCTTGTTGCATTTTTCTAACCATTTTATGATAAAATATTATCAGCCAAGTTGGGATATGATCAAAAATAAACATTAGAATCTTTGAAGAAGCCAATGCATATGGCATTTGAACTGAAGGATTACACACACCTATATGTTGAGATAGTTACTATTTTTAGTATGTTTCTTTATGTAATTTCTATTTTATGTTTCGTCCTTTTGTAATTTGCCCAATGGTTCTTCTCCTATATAAGAGAACACTTGGGCCTCTCATAATGCATCCCAGTATGTTCTCTTAACATCGTATCGGAGCGACAGTCCTAGACCGGAGTTACGGTAACCATTCCTAATCCCTCCCAAACCCTAACCCCTTCGTTACTCGATACCTGCCTCAACCCTTGCCCGCCGCCCACCCTCGCCCCCCCCCCCCCCGCGCCTCCTGCGCACGCACGGTGCTCTCAGGTCTCGTGCAACGTGCAGAAGCCAGGTCCTATCCCGGCCTGTCCCCCCCCCCCCGCGCCTCCTGCGCACGCACGGTGCTCTCAGGTCTCGTGCAACGTGCAGAAGCCAGGTCCTATCCCGGCCTGTCCCCCCCCCCCCGCGCGTATTCCGTGCCTCGCACGCACGCACGGTGCCCTCACGCCCCTTGCGCCTGCGCTCGGTAGCCTGATCGCCTGCGCTCGATCGCGTGCACGGCAGAGGCTTGATCGCCTTTTGCCAGAAGCCTGCGCCCTAGCGTGCCCAGAAGCTTGCACCCAGACCCCCACACCCTTGTGTGCCCAGTCGTCTAGGCCCCCGCGCCCTTGTGTGGCCAGCCGCCCAGGCTCTCGCTTCCAGGACCCCGGTCCTATTCTGACTATTCCATCGATGGATAGGTATGTGATCTGATTTCTATAAGAAATACGATTTCAGTCAAGCAATGAGTATTAGTAAGGATGGTTGTATAAATATACACGTACAACCAATCCTTCGTATGATTCTGTAGACTCGATTATATCGGTCTACCCCCTAGTTGAAGTCTATTCTTTGGCTATTTTATCGTCATGTCATACACCAATGGTGACATCTTCTCGTCTGGAGCCTTTAAGGGCCCAGCTCCCGTCGCTAAGATGGATGGGACCAATTATGAGTTATGGTCCATGCAGTTTCTCACCCTCATGCAGTGCAACAACAAGGAGTGCATCCTGACAGACCCAGAGCCAACGGATAAGACTGGGGCAAATGCTTCCTGGAAGCAAGATGATGCGTACGCGCGAGTTTGGCTTTGTGGGACATTTACTACAGAAATAGCAAATGATATTCTGACCCAGCCCACTGCCAGAGCAATGTAGGATACTCTGGCATACACTTATGCACAGGTGAAGAATGAAGCCAAGATCCTTCAACTACAGTTTGATATCTATAACACCAAGCAGAATGGTCGCCCTCTACATGTCTACTACTCTTCGTTGCATGGCATGTTTGAAAAGCTTCATAGCTACATGCCTATTACGATGTCTATTGAACAACAGAAGACATATAGGAACTCCACGATGGTTGGAGTTTTCAAGGCTATACTTGATGCAGAATATGATGTTGTACGTACTCATCTTCTTATTGGAGCAACCATTCTTCCCATAGAGGAGGCCTATAGCCGTCTCATCCGACTCATCATCCCTTCTACAACCACATCTTCGTACTCCTCAGTGATGGTTGCTTCTCGTGGTCGAGGTGGGGTGATCCAGTCCAGAGGTCGCACACCTCGAGGAAGAGGCGGTGGACGTCAATGTGGTCCCTTCATTTATTACTGCAAGCCTGGACATGCAGAGGATACATGCTATCAGAAGCATGAATATCCTGTTTCTGGTCGAGCAGCAGAGAAGATTGTGTCTTCAAAGACTTCAAATCCCCATATTGATCCTCGTCTGGATGATAGTATCTCTCGTATTCGAGAGATCATGACTCCTAGTGCTGACACCACATCAGATACTGCTACAGCAGCCAGAGTCTCTTCGAGCTCCTCAGGATGCCTTTACTGGCAGTATGAATGCAGATATGATAGAATGGATTGTGGACTCTGGTATGTCTCACCACTTATGTGGAGATAGAACACAATTAAAGTCGTACAGGGCTATACCACCTGGCAGATGGGTCGTCATTGCTAATGGCGACCACTTACCCGTTACAGGACAAGGGGAGGTGCAGTTGACACTGTCCATGCGTCTGAAGAATGTTTTATATGCTCTTGCCTTTCAGATGAATTTACTTTCTATTAGTCAGATCACTAAGGATCTGCATTGTCGTGCCATCTTTGACCATTCATCTCTTGTGTTTCAGGACATACTCACGGGCAGGATGATTGGAAGTGGCCGTGAGCAGTGGGGACTTTATAGACTGGTCCAACTTCCTCATGCTAGTGTTTCTATTATACCTACTGAAATGGGCTCTCCTTATTTATGGCACCTTAGGTTTGGACATCTTCCTCTGCAGAAGTTATGTCATGTTCTCCCTCAGATTTCTACGAGATCCTCCTTTCAGTGTGAAGCATGTCAACTTGGGAAGCATCATCGTTCATCTTTTCCATCCCGTCAGAGTCGGAATAGTTCTCAGCTATTTGAGCTCCTTCATTTAGACATTTGGGTTCCTAGTCGTGTTCCTGATCTCCAAGGACACCGTTTTTATCTTGTAGCGGTAGAAGATTTTTCTAGACTTTCATGGGTCCTCTTATTGAAGAATAAGTCTGAGGATGGATCCACTATCAAGTATTTTATTTTTTCTGCCAATGTCAAGTATATCAGTTTTGACAATGCTTTGGAATTTTGCACCTTACATCTTTCTGAGTTTCTTAAATCGCATGTGTCTACACTTCCCAGCAGTATGGTGTTGCCGAACGCAAACACCGTCACTTACTTGATGTAACCAGAACATTGTTGATACAGAGTCATGCTCCTCATTCTTACTGGGGTGATGATGTCCTTACTGCTTGCTATCTGGTAAACCGTATGCCCTCATCCATGTTAGGAGAGAAGATTCCTTACTCGATTGTGTTTCCCGAGAAGGATCTCTTACACCTAGTGTGTTTGGATTTGTTGCCTGTTCATGATGTCTCTCCAGGGTGTGACAAGCTCTCTCTAGAGTTCTCAAATGTGTGTTTGTCGGCTACTCTCGTACCCAAAAGGGGTATCGTTGCTTTGATCTATTAAGACAAAAATATTTTGTTAGTGCTGACGTTACTTTCTTTGAGTCGGGCATGTATTTTTCTCCTACAAGTGATAGACTTACTCCATCTGACTCTAATTATGAGATATACATGCCACCACCTCCTACAGTTGGTTCCTCACCTCCACCTACTCCTCCTCCACCACCTCCACCACCACCTCCACTACCTCCATTGGTTCAGTTCTTATCTCGTGGTGTTCCTCGCAGATCTTGCTCTGTCCGCCATGCTCACAAGCCTTGCCCATCATCCAGCACGCCTCAAGTATGTAATGAGCATATTATTTCTACTAATGGCACTACGGAATTAACTGTACAACAGGAGGAACAGGTACCCTCTCAAGAGGGAAATATACAGGCCCAGGACTTGGCAGATGATCTTGACGTACCAATTGCTCTACGAAAGCAGAAACATGCGTGTGCTACTAACCCTCTTGCAGCCCAAATTTCTTTGAGCAGGTTGTCAAAGGATTTCAGGAGATTTACGTTAGCATTATCAGCCGTACAGATACCAAAGATGTATTAGTACGTTATCAAAGATAGTCAATGGAGGTTAACCATGGAGGAGGAGATGGTTCCGCTACAGTCACGTGGTACGTGGAGTCTTGTTTCTGCTCTTGTTGATACATCAGTTGTGGGATGCAAATGGGTGTTTACTGTGAAACACCGTGTGGATGGCAATGTAGATCGCTATAAGGCGAGACTTGTAGCACGAGGATTTACCCAAACATATGGGGTGGACTATCACGATACTTTCTCCCCAGTTGCCAGACATTCTACTTTACGCATTTTCCTTGTTGTTGTGACAGGAGATTGACCTCTTTATCAGCTTGATGTGAAGAATGCTTTTCTCTACGTTGACCTACAAGAGGAGGTCTACATGCAGCAGCCACCTGGGTTTGCTGCTGAGGGGGAGTGTCAGAAGGTTTGCAGGTTACACAAGGCTATCTATGGCCTCAAGCAAAGTCCAAGAGCATGGTTCCAAAATCTCTCAAACTTGATAGAACAGCAGGGGTTTGTAAGATCAACTGTTGATCACTCCTTGTTCATACAGAAGACCCAGAAAGGTATTACAGTCATTCTTGTTTATGTTGATGACATTATTATTAAAGGAGATGACAAGCAGGGTATTCAGGATGCCAAGGACTTCCTAGGTCAACAGTTTGTGACCAAGTACCTTGGACATTTACGTTACTTCCTTGTAATAGAGTTTTCCAGGAATCAGCGGGGTCTTGTAATGACCCAGAGAAAGTATGTTATAGATCTTCTTTCAGATACTGGCATGGCGGATTGTAGACCTGCCACTACTCCGCTTGACCCAAGCATGAAGTTCTATAATGATGATACTGAGGAAGTCGACAAGAGAAGATGTAGAGAACTAGTTGGAAAGTTATTATATGTAACTATTACCAGGCCTGACATAGCATTTGCAGTGAGCAAAGTAAGTCAGTTTATGGAGCAGCCTAGATAGGTACATATGGATGCAATCCATATGATTCTGAGATACTTGAATACTTCACCTGGTACTGGACTTCTTTTCAGCAGAAGCACATCTCTCTTAGTGACAGCATACGCAGATAACTATGCTGGGTGTCCAAAGGATAGAAAGTCTACAACTGGATTTGTTGTGTTCATAGGAAATTCTCTGATTTCATGGAAGAGTAAGAAGCAGACTGTGGTTGCTAGATCAAGTGTTGAATCAGAATACAGGACCATGGCACAGGCTAGTACAGAGATGATGTCAGTTAGATCCGTTCTTACTGACCTGACCATAGAAGTACCTCTTCCCATGCACCTTCAATGTAATAATCAAGCTGCTCTCTTCATTGCAAATAATCCAGTCTTGTTAGACATGTGAGACCCGGGCGAACCATTCTTACGATAAATGTTATTGTAATATATATGTTTATCAATAAAAGTTATTGATGTTTCACTCCCTTTCTGAAATTAAATGAATGAATGCACTATAAGGTCCCTCTGTACATTTGGGTTACGTACCATGGACATCTTAATGACCATATAGTTGTTGATTCATTAAATGAATCATAGAGGCTGGTGTTTGGATGAATATCTAAGGAGTTAGATAGAGGACTCATCAAGCACCGTCAAATGATTATGAAGGGATGATCTCCATCCTGAGTAGGAGATGGCAATCCTTTCTCACATAGGTTGATATCTGATCGACCTATTGATGCAGGTCCTCTGCATGGGAATAGTGATTCGAAAGTGTCAGATTAGTTAGGTCAATGGGTTGACTTAACGATATCGAGATAACCTAAGTCCTATGTTGAATGCTGTCACAGTATAGGAACGCATCTTCTGACCGGAGACAGATGTATTACTATATGTCTGAGTATGTACATTTGGAAGACCAATAGATTGATGGCCTAACCAAGGTCTATACACCGGCGAGCTGGTGTACATATGAGGGCATATGAGTAATACGATCTCTCAAAAGGATCATACAGGTTCACTTATGAACCGGAAGACATGAGTTCACTCATGAGGTATTGGGACCAATCAAATTCCATGCATGATCGTTGTGCTTTGGAAGCATGACATGAATTTGAAGGTATGATATATGCTTTGGGAAAGCATATGATCGATACCAACTCCCAATGACCAAGATTGAGAAACTTGGTGATCAAACCCTGAAGAAGACAGTGTAAAATTGATCTTAATCTTCAGGTTGATCATGGATCTTCCAGTACGCAGGATGTACAGGTATTGGGAATACCTGAGGGTGATGTGATCATAAACGATTGTATAACCATGACGCTTCCATTCCGAGGGAGTGATGAAACAGGTCTGGATTTTAGTGACTCAACTCAGTAGAGAAGCAATCTGATCTTGGTCCAAGTGGACATTGGTTTAAATGAGATTCAGATGCAATAAGAAGATTAGATTTGTGGTCTTGATTTAATCAAGCAACAATGGGAGGTCCGGAAGATCCGGATTTGAAATGGGATCTTAACATCCAAGTCGCTATACGTAGAACAATACAATCACTCTGTCCTTATCTCCAAGTATTTACGGAGAAAGCACATTATTCTTGAAGGGGTTCAAGAATAATTAATTTGATGAATTATGTATCCAAGCAAGAAGGACTTGATGATTAATTAGGAATTAATTATCAAGCATAATAATATGAATGAGATTCATATTGTGAGAATGTTTATCCAAGATAATTAAATGGGATTTAATTATCAAGGATTATAGAATATGGATAGCACTATCCATAATATTTGTATATTATAAATATGATTTATAATATATATATCAAGGAGAGAGAAACTTTGTAAATAACATTTGTTAATTAATAATGTGGATTGGATTCACGTTAGTTAATTAATTAGAAATGTAATTTACAAATTAGTTCGGGTTGTGAATATGATTCACATTTTTTTCAATGACATGATTTAAATATTCACAAATTAATTTGGAATTAATTTGGTGAATAACTTTGTGATAATGATTATTACAAATTCATTAAGAAATAATAGTATAAAATAAAAGGGAGATAAAAAAACCACCCAATGAGGTGGCGTCACCAATGACATAGTCAAAGGTGACGCCCCCTCATTTTTAGGGGGTGATTTGTTATTTCCCCTTTTTTATTATATTGTTATATCTTAATAATTGATTTTATGTTAAATTAAATTATGATGATGATAATACAACATAATTAGAATTTAATATAAATTAATGTTGTTGGTTTTTAACCAACAACAATCATGGTCATTGATTAATACATAGATCAACTTGGTCGTTGGATCTATGTGTCCCATGGATTGAGATCCATTGGATCCCAAACTAATATATAAGGAGGGCTAACCTAGCCTTTCATAGGTTCATAATCAAGAGTTGTACAAGATTACTACTCTCTCTCTCTCTCATTCTCGCCTACTCTCTCTCTCTCCTTTAAGATGGCCGACCATCTTGTATTGAGAAGAGAGTCTCTCGTCTTCGCCTTCGACGACTCGAGGATCTCCTTTTTCTTTGAGGTTGCTTGCTCTAAACGAAGACGACGGATTTCGTTGGATGAAATCAGGGGATTCGTTGCTTGGATCTTCATCGAGGATTGCGGGAGGAACGCGTCTCATCATCGCGCCCGCAAGTGCATTCTTCGTGGATCAGACTTAAGACAGGAGGATCTCTTGTTTTAGAGATCTCATGATTACAACCATGCTTCAAGAGGTATTTCTTATACTTTGTGGTTTGATGAAACGATCCATGAAATGTTCTCGTGATCATGTGGTTTCATCACTTGATTAAAAATTTTAATTTCCGCCGCATCTAGCGACTAGTGCGACTAGTCGCCCTGATCGTATATGATGCGATCGACACGCTTCCGTGATAGGACGACTTGGGTTTGAAAGGGTCGCGAAAGTTTTGTCACATTTCAATTTTTGCACCTCTGTCTAATTGGAATTTTTCGGTACTATTTGTTTAAAAACAAAATTTGCAATTGAATTTTGTTTCCCATTAAATAAGAAAACCATAGGATCTGAGTTTGTGTAATTTGGATCTCATTTGCTCAAGATATGGCCCTTTGAATAAATATGTATTCACTGTTGCAGGAACAACAGATCTGAACGTGATTAATGAGTTAATTATTGTTTTGATGTGCCTCGAAATGCTTGAAATATCACTTGGTATCTTTCATAAATCAAATTGGCAATCTTAGGAAACTGATTTTGCAATTTTTGGATTTAAATTTATCAAGATAAATTAATTTTAGTGATTGGGGATCACTGCTGGAATTTGACAATCTTGATCTTGAAATTTCTGATAAGTCATTCAAATATGATGATGAAAATTAATAGTTAATTTTCTGAAATAATTAGTGATAAATATTTGTGAAATATTTAAAGAGATAATTATTTCATTGAATGACATTTGCCTAAACCAAGATGATAAGATAAAGGATCTTGATCATTAATTGGTTGACATCAAATCATCAACAAACATTTTTTTCATGAAGAACCTTAGTTTATCATACAATAGTTGTAGGACAACTCTTACATGAAAACCCTCTGGCTTGAATAGGATTGGTGATTTGTCTAGCAAATCTCCTTATAATATTATCAGAATTGTTTTGATGTATATTATATGGTATAATTTAGGTTGAAAAACCGATGAGCATCTCAAAGTACATGATGATCTATATGGCATTATCCTTTCCTGAGGTGGATATGGTGCCTAGTAGGAGAGCATTGTGGTTGCGGGTTACAATGTATGTGGTCCGTCCCACTCTCGTCGGTACTGGCCATGACAGCGGGTAGGGACTCGATAATGCCGGAGAAGTCAAAGTGTATTTTTCTGATTATTAAAATTCGAATAATACGTACTTTGAGATTATACCTACTATTCAAGTAATAATCGAGTTTGTTGATTAATAATTGGATTGATGATTAATTTAATATGATTAAATTAATTATATCCAATAAACACTCTATTATGAATAGATGTGTATTTCCCTCGGAAGAGTTAATTATGTGAATATGATTCACGATATTACAAATTGAATATGAGGAGGAGGATCACATAAGTGACATCCATGGTCTCCCTTCAAGGCAAAGAATTCTGTTGCCAGATGTTGTATATAGGAGACGCCTGTCCGAAGTGACAGATCCTATATATGATTTATTTGGGTCGGGTTCTTTGCTTCTCGAAAGAGTAAGGCCGTATACTTAGTGACCCCAATATTGAGTCCTCATATTATTGGGGTGATATTGGATTGCGTATAGCGAGTATTAAGCATGTTGACGGTTGGTTCAATTAACAATGGGTCAACATCATCTTAGGGGTGGTGGGCCCGAGTGTTAAAGACGGAATTGGGAAATGCAAGTTGGACTTGCAAGGCGGAATGAGTTCCCGCTTCTTTTTATCGGAGTCACAAGTTCTCATATTATTGGGATGTGACAAAGATAGGAAAGGAGATATCAGATCTTGCTTAAGATATAGCGGTAAGTATATCTCTTACTTTAAAAGAAAATAAGAGAATAATCTTTCAAAGTTGACATAGCAAGACGAATTTGATTCAAAATACATTAATCAAATAATTCTTAAATTGAATATATAATTATTTACATATTCTAATATAGTGCATTCTTAATTTCAGAAAATGAAGTCCATGAACCCACTTAGCAGGCTCCTAGAGGTCAACCAGTTGACCTGACCGAATTATTCTGATTAGATCTGAAATTTAGATCTTGTTCTTTCTGCGGAGCGCATCTCGTATGTGCTATCCAAGGACAAGATAGCAAACTCCAAGACTGCGGAAGATAAATCATATAACGAGAAATATGATGAAGACCATAATCTGGCAAGGTGTTATATCCTTAGGTCATTGTCCAATGTGCTTCAAAAGCAACATGTGGAAATGAAACATTGTCAAGAGATTATGATGAATCTGAAAGATATGTTCGGTGATATAAACCGCACACAACATTACAATGTGATGAAAGAATTTATTCACTGCAAGATGCAGGAAGGGACCTCTGTCAGAGAACACGTACTCAAAGTGTTTGGGTACCTCTCTGAGTTGGAAACCCTGGGAGCCTATATGGATTCTAACATGCAGGCTGATTTTATTCTCATGTCGCTTCTTAAGTCTTTCAACAACTTTGTCGTGTCTTATCACATGAGCAAAGGTGATTTCACTAACGCTGGGCTGTTAGCTGCATTGAAGTCTGCAGAAGATGTGATGAGGAAAGACGACCCCTCTGCTAGTGCAATGGTTGCACAAGTGAGAGCAAAGCGCGGGCGGAAGCAAGGTTCTCGGAAGGACCCGGCCCAGAAGAGAAAGAAGAAGAATCAAGGAGTTGGTTCATCTTCTAGTGCTTCCACACTAATGACATCGAAAAAGTACAATGTCTGTCACTACTGCAAGAAGCCGGGGCACTGACGGCGTAACTGTCCAGATTACCTGAAGTCTGCTGACAAAGGTAAAGTCCCAGCAGGTATGAAATCTACTTTCATCATTGAAACTAGATTTCTTGTTGGATGAGAAGGAAGTTGGGTTGTAGATTCTGGTGCTTCTTTTCATGTATGCATTTGGAAACTAGGAATCTGGAGCAAGGGGAGATAGTCATCCAGATGGGATCTGATGCAAGTGTTGCAGCAGTCGCCATCGGGACGTGCAGACTATCGTTATCTAATGGTCGAGTCCTAATACTTAAAGAGTGTCTTTATGTACCTGAAGTCAGGAGGAATTTGATATCTGTATCTAAGCTTGTTAGACATGGATACTCCTTCCTGTTCTGTAATAAGTTAGTCATTAATCAATATGATAAATTTATTGCGGAAGGTGTTCTGACTTCTGGTGGACTCTATGAATTGGTTATTGATGAATATGATGTCACTACCGCTAATAATAAAAACCCTAAAAGATCCAGGGAGAATGGAAATCATTCGAATATGATTTGGTATAAAAGGCTTGCTCATTTATCCGTTGATAGGATCAATAGATTGATAAAGGATGGACCTTTAGATTTTCTACAGGTTCAATCTTTACCTACATGTGAACATTGCATTCGAGGTAAAATGACCAGGATGCCTTTCCGTAACAAGGTTACGAGATGCGAAGGTATTCTTAACCTAATACATACTGATGTATGTGGTCCCTTCAGTTCGCGACTAGAAATGGATATCGATATTATTTGACGTTTATTGATGACATTCGCGATACGGGTTTATCTTCCTACTACGTCACAAATCTGAAACCTTTGAAAAGTTCAAAGAGTTTAAGGCTTTGGTTGAGAACCAAACCAATAGGAAGATCAAACGGATTCAATCTGACCGAGGTGGTGAGTACCTCTCAGATGAATTTAAGGAATATCTTAAAGAGAATGGAATTGTCTCCAAGTTCACTCCCCCTGGACCTCCCAAACTTAATGGTGTTGCTGAAAGACGCAACAGGACCATCATGGACATGGTTCGTTCAATGATGAGCAAAACACGTTTACCTCTTAGTTTCTGAGGATATGCAGTAGAGACTGCAATTTATATCCTAAACAAGATTCCTAGTAAATATGTACCCAAGACTCCTCACGAGCTCTGGTATGGTGCCAAGCCTAGTGTTAAACACTTGAGAGTTTGGGGATGCTTGGTCCATGCGAAGAACATGGACGCAAGTAAGCTAGAATCTCGCACTCGTGAGTGCTACTTCATTGGGTATGTTAAAGATGGTATTGGATACCAACTTTATGACCATGAGACCCAAAAGGTTTTTTGTCTCTAGGGATGTGAAATTTCTAGAGGATGATTTCCCTAAAGGTCAAGATAGAAATGAGGTAGAGGAACTCATTGAATCCCCTAAGGATTCTGAGATTCCTGAACCAGAAACTTAAGAGATGAATAAAGATGAAACACCCATACCTCTTTGAAGGAGTTCGAAGGTGGTTGAACCACCTAAAAGGTATGGATTCCATGTGTCAGATTAGACTGGCAGTGATCCTTCTTCATTTGAAGCACTTGCGGATCATGACATGGATAGATAGATGCTAGCAATGAAGTCAGAGATTGACTCCATGCATAAGAATGGTGTATGGACCCTAGAGAATCCACCTAAAGGGGTAAAACCTATTGGGTGTAAATAGATCTTCAAGAGAAAGAGGGGACCTGATGGGAAAGTAGAGATTTTCAAGGTGCGGCTCATAGCCAAGGGCTACACACAGAGAGAAGACATCGACTACGATGAGACGTTCTCTCCTGTGGCCATGCTTAAGTCCATCAGGATACTCCTAGCTATAGCTGCATCTCTTGACTACGACATCTGGCAGATGGACGTCAAGACAGCTTTCCTCAATGGATACCTCGAGGAGGATATCTATATGGAGCAGCCCCAGGGCTTCATAATTGAGGATGGTAAAGTATGCAAGCTGAAGAAATCCATCTATGGGCTCAAACAAGCTTCTCGTAGCTGGAACATCAGATTTGACGAAACTATAAAGAGTTATGATTTTGTGCAGAATCCTGATGAACCTTGTGTGTACAAGAAGCTTAGTGGGAGCGTCATTATATTCATTGTGCTTTACGTAGATGATATCCTTATCATTGGGAATGATACAGGAATGATGACCAGTATGAAGATTTGACTATCCCATACCTTCGAGATGAAAGATCTTGGAGAAGCCTCTTACATCTTAGGCCTGAAGTTGTTCAGAAATCAAGAAAAGAGAATATTGGGATTATCACAACATGGATATATCAAGAAAATTCTTGAACAATTCCATATGGATAGTTCCAAGAAAGGATTCCTCCCCTTAGGACATGGTATCCATCTGTCCAAAGGGATGGCTCCTCAAAGTGTTGAGGAAAGGAAGGCCATGGCTGGATTCCCCTACGCATCAGCTGTAGGAAGCTTGATGTATGCCATGATGTGTACTAGGTCAGACATCTGTCATGCAGTGGGAGTGGTAAGTCGTTACCAATCCTGCTATGGAGAGAAACACTGGAATGTGGTAAAGAACATATTCAAATATGTAAGACGGACGCAAGATTACATCTTGGTTTATGGGGATGGTGATCTCCAAGTCTTAGGATATACAGATTTAGACTTTCAGTCCGATATTGATGATCGAAAGTCGACATCAGGGTTTGTTTTCCTGTTGAACAGTGGTGTTGTGAGCTGGAGAAGCAAGAAGCAGGACACTACGGCAGATTCAACAACAGAAGCCGAATACATTGCCGCATCGGATGCTACAAAGGAGGCAGTGTGGTTGCGCAAGTTCATCTTGGAGCTTGGCGTAGTTTTCTCTGATACTCCCATCCTGCTCTGCGATAACACGGGAACCACTGACCAAGCAAAGGAGCCCAGATGGCATCAAAAGAGCAAGCACGAGGAAAGGAAATACCACATAATTTGGGAGATTCAAAAGCGTGGTGACATCATCATCACCAAGGTGGCCTCTGCCAACAACGTTGTTGATCCTCTTACAAAACCTCTAACACAGAAGGTTTTTGACCAGCATGTAATGAGTACGGGTTTACGGATTGTACCTGAATGATTTTGAGAGCTAGTGCAAGATTGCTAGAC
Organism: Ottelia alismoides; assembly: GCA_037367405.1. Lineage (NCBI taxonomy): Eukaryota > Viridiplantae > Streptophyta > Magnoliopsida > Alismatales > Hydrocharitaceae > Ottelia > Ottelia alismoides. The sequence continues at coordinate 294,009 of JAZKJV010005589.1, read as the reverse complement.
ATGTGAGCCCCAGGTGAACCATTCTTATGATAAATGTTATTGTAATATATATGTTTATTAATAAAAGTTATTGATGTTTCACTCCCTTTCAGAAATTAATTGAATGAATGCACTATAAGGTCCCTCTGTACAATTAAGTTATGTACCATGGCCATCTTAATGATCATATAGCTGTTGATTCATTAAATGAATCATAGAGGCTGGTGTTTGGATGAATATCTAAGGAGTTAGATAGAGGACTCATCAAGCACCGTCAAATGATTATTAAGAGATGATCTCCAGCCTGAGTAGGAGATGGCAATCCTTTCTCACATAGGCTGATATCCGACCGACCTCTTAATGCAGGTCCTCTGCATGGGAATAGTGATTCGGAGGTGTCAGATTAGTTAGGTCAATGGGTTGACTTAATGAGATCGAGATAACCTAAGTCCTATGTTGAATGTTGTCACAGCATAGGCACACATCCTCTGACCGAAGACGGATGTATTACTATATGTCTAAGTATGTACATTTGGCAGACCGATAGATTGATGGCCTCACCAAGGTCTATACACCGGTGAGCTGGTGTGTATATAAGGGCATATGAGTAATACGATCTCTCAAAGGGATCATACAGGTCACTTATGAACCGGAAGACATGAGCTCACTCATGAGGTATTGGGACCAATCAAATTCCATGCATAGTTGTCGTGCTTTGGAAGCATGACATGACTTTGAAGGTATGATATATGCTTTGGGAAAGCATATGATCGATACCAACTCTCAATGACCAAGATTGAGAAACTTGGTGATCAAACCCTGAAGAAGACAGTGTAAAATTGATCTTAATCTTTAGGTTGATCGTGTGTCTTCAGTACGCAGGATGTACATGTATTGAGAATACCTGAGGGTGATGTGATCATAAACGATTGTATAACCATGATGCTTCCATTCCGAGGTAGTGATGAAACAGGTCTGGATTTTAGTGACTCCTCTCAGTAGAGAGCAATCTGATCTTGGTCCAAGTGTTGGACATTGATCTGAATGAGATTCAGATGCAATAAGAAGATTAGATTTGTGGTCTTGATTTAATCAAGCATCTATGGGAGGTCCGTAAGATCTGGATTTGAGATGAGATCTCAACATCCAAGTCGCTATACATGGAACAATACAATTGCCATGTCCTTATCTCCAAGTATTTACGAGAAAGCACATTATTCTTGAAGGGGTTCAAGAATAATTCATTTGATGAATTATGTATCTAAGCAAGAAGAACTTGATGATTAAATGGGAATTAATTATCAAGCATAATAATATGAATGAGATTCATATTGTGAGAATGTTTATCCAAGATAATTAAATAGGATTTAATTATCAAGAATTATAGAATCTGGATAGCACTATCCATAATATTTGTATATTTTAAATATGATTTATAATATATCTAACAAGGAGAAAGAAACTTTGTAAATAATATTAGTTAATTAATAATGTAGATTAGATTTACGTTAATTAATTAATTGGAAATGTAATTTACAAATTAGTTTCGGTTGTGAATATGATTCACATATTTTTCAATGGCATGATTGAAATATTCACAAATTAATTTGGAATAAATTTAGTGAATAATTTGTGATAATGATTATTACAAATTAATTAAGAAATAATAGTATAAAATAAAAGGGAGATAAAAAACCACCAAATGAGGTGGCGTCACCAATGACATAGTCAAAGGTGACGCCCCCTCATTTTTAAGGGGTGATTTGTTATCTCCCCTTTTTATTATATTGTTATCTCTTAATAATTGATTTATGTTAAATTAAATTATTTTGATCATAATACAACATAATTTTGATTTAATATAAATTAATATTGTTGGTTTTTAACCAACTACAATCATGGCCATTGATTAATAGATAGATCAACTTGGCCGTTGGATCTATGTGTCTCATGGATTGAGATCCATTGGATCCCAAACTAATATATAAGGAGGGCTAACCTAGCCTTTCATAGGTACATAATCAAGAGTTGTACAAGGTTACTACTCTCTCTCTCTCTCATTCTCGCGTACTCTCTCTCTCTCTTCTTCAAGGTGGTCGACCATCTTGTATTGAGAAAGAGAGTCTCTCGTCTTCACCTTCGATGACTCGAGGATCTCCTTCTTTGGGGTTGCTTGCTCTAAAGGAAGACGATGGATTTCGTTGCACGAAATCAGAGGATTCGTTGCTTAGATCTTCATCGAGGATTGCGGGAGGAACGCGTCTCATCATCGCGCCCGCAAGTGCATTCTTCGTGGATCGGACTTAAGACAGGAGAATCTCTTGTTTTAGAGATCTCATGATTACAACCATGCTTCAAGAGGTATTTCTTATACTTTGTGGTTTGATGAAACGATCCGAGAAATGTTCTCGTGATCATGTGGTTTCATCACTTGATTAAAAATTTTAATTTCCGTCATATCTAGCGACTAGTGCGACTAGTCACCCCAATCACATATGATGCGATCGACACACTTCCGTGATGCGCTTGAGGATTCTCAACATCCATCAAGCCTTTCATGAAAGGACGAAGCAGATAGAGGTGGATTGCCACTACACTTGTGACATGATACAGAAAGGTATTACCACTACTATGCATGTCAGCTTCGGAGACCATACAACAGATATACTTACAAAGGCTCTAGCGAGAGGACCTTATCAGAGATATTGTTCCAAGTGAGTCTCATTGATATCTACGCTCCATCTTGAGGGGGAATGTTGGATAGTTACTATTTTTAGTATGTTTCTTTATGTAATTTTTTATTTTATGTTTCATCCTTTTGTAATTTGCGCAATGATTCTTCTCCTATATAAGAGAACCCTTGGGCCTCTCATAATGCATCCCAGTATGTTCTCTTAGCACTACAGTTTTCTAATAAGTGATATATATAGCAGAATGAATGCAGGTAAAGAGTCAAGAAAATGTTTATAAAGATAACAAAACTTCGAATTACCTTATTTCCAGATGATGCACTTTTCTTCGGTCGAAATGTTTTCTGATTCCTGAATTTGATAGAAACATCACAAAAGATCTCAACATCTCATCTATCCAATCTCTTAAACCATGATTTCAAAGCCCAAAACTTCCAAAGAATACATCTCAACAGAAAAAGAGCAAAAGCACATCTACTTTTTCCATGGCAATCTTTCAATGATCCAAGGAAGCAACTATGATAACAAGCAGAAACAATTCCTCGCTAAGATTGAAACACATCGTTCCAAATGCATTGTATTTGGAATCAAACAATGACACAATAAATTCAGAAACAGATTTGACACAGGACAACAATTCCATCAGATCTCCATCGGAGCTATGCTTCACTGGTCGTAAAAAGGAGGGGAGCGTTTCAATAAAAAAATCCGGTGATCAGAACAGGAACGCGTGACAGGATTACCTATTTCCCAGACCGAAAAGGCTCATCTCGAGCGGGAGCTCCTCAGAGGAGAAGAGAAAGGAAAATCAAGGTGCGGGGCGCAGCTCCTCTCTCTAGCAGTGCCCCCTCTTCCTGCTCTCCCTCTACCTCCCCTCCGTTCTTAGAAAGAGAGAAGGGAGGGGAAGAAAGAGGGGAGGGACGGATTGTCAATATGAAGGCCAACTTGCCAATCAACGTTCCCTCCTTTTTAACTTCATGTTGGATCTCTCTTTCTCTCTCTCTTCCCACCATAAATAGATATTCCCTAATTGGTACGTGCAAAATAATACCATTGCAATGTTTCGCATTTTTTCTGCCTGTCGGTATGGTATTTCATAATGATATTATAGAATCAAAACGTAAAAAAATGAAAATTTTAAATATATCGTAGAAAAATTTCAGTATGTTAGTATAATTACTAAAGCAAGCAAACATGCTATATACATTACAGGGTATCATTTTTTTCAGTCTCTTTTTTTATAGCTGTAAGATTGGATGAGGTTGGGGAGCCTGCACCAAAGTACATGTAACTTTACTTGCACCGGTACCACAGATGTTCAATCTTTTTTTATTTATAAATGAAACTTTAAGGGATTTACTTAGAATAAGTAGTGAAATATGTATTCAATTTTCGTGTAAAATAGGCATTCCTAACATGTCTATTTGGAGGGCTCAACTTCAACAATTCTGATATCGTTAAAATTCAGCACTCTTAATGGATAAGTGTTGGGAAAGGATTTATGGATTTTTGAATTATTGAATAAATTTATCATCGAAACTAAAATATTCCTTCAACAAAAAATTATTTCTTGTCAAGCCAATAATTACAAAGAAAATGATGTAGGAGAAACGTGTTATTTAATTAACATGTATTGCAACATGATCGAACTCAGAGAGGCAACAAATCCCAATAGTTATTCTAATGATTGAAAAAGAATCAATGAAAAGAAAGATGAAATTCAAATGCCAACTATCTTGATTTTGTGAGAATTTTATCTTCTTAATTGTTTATGTTTTTTATTTTTTATTTTATGATTTTACTTTTTATTGGTTTTTTATTTTGAACATTTTAAATTTTCAATAATTAATGTTTTTTCAAAGAAAATTTATACAAGAAAGAAATGCAACTTTTTGGATTTTTCAAATGTACTAAAAATGATCAAAAAGGTTAAAATAAAATATTTTTGTGCTTATATTTTATATAATTTCTTCAGTAATTTCGGGAGATTTTTCGAATTTTCAAGATTAAAAAAATAAAAATAAGAGAAAATCAAACAGTGAGCACGCATGAATATTTTTCAATTTAAAAATATCAAACAAAAGTAAAAATTATTAAATTTATTTTTCCTACAAACTATAATGAATTATCTACAAACAGGAAATGAGATCACGATTTTTGAAATTTTATATGATTTTTATAAGATTTATTGTATTTTTACAATTTTTTGGGTTTTAAAAATAATTAATCCGTGAAATTTACATAGAAAATAAAATACTTAAAAAGAAAACTAATTTATTTTTTAGAATTTTTGATGCAATATTTAAATTTCTATGATTTTTAAATTTAAAATAGTGAAAAATGCTAAGTTTTCTATTTTTATTGATAACAAATGACAATTAAACACAATGAGAAATTTAAACAATGAAAAGAACACAACAAGAGTCTAACTTGAATTTTGGAGAATTTATTGATAACAAATGATATTTATTTCAACAATAAAAAACGTGCAAACTAAAGTTTGGAAATACAAGAACCATAATGCAGTTATTCAATATTTTTGCAATAAAAGATAACAAGAAGTAAAATCGGGAAAAGTTTGCAATTTACCTAGTGAAAGCGTACGACGTACGTGCTTGAGGCTTTAGCAAGGGTGTTATTGAAATTTTTAGAACCTCTAGAGGCTTATTGATATTTACCTAAATAAAGATCTCAATTACGACTCTTCGTTCTTCTTGTTCACACTAAAGGGGAAATGGGGGAACTGCCCCTTACCTTCTTCTTCAAGTAATAGGCTGCTCATGACTCACACGGTGAAGGTTCTCCTGATGGAGGTTGCTATGGGATCGGCGATGGAGATCTCGTAGGGTGAGGGATCTGGATGGCACGATGGCTCAAATGGTGGCTTCCTCCAGGAGATTCTAGGTGATTGGCGGTGGTGACTGCGATGAGGGACGATGTTGTGTTGAGAAGAGGGGGCAGGTGAAGGATGATCGGTGACGGCTATGGTGCGACTAGCGGTGGAACTCCTACGCCTCAGTTGGCAGTCGAGCAGGGCAGTGAGGTCACGATTGGGGTGTCTTCTCCAAGAAGGGCTTCTGTTCCAGGTAACAAGGCGACACCCACCCTGTGTGGTGGATTAGGTAGGCATTGACTATCGAGGGGAGGAGACTGTCGTGCAGTTGGGGCTAGTCTAGGCGGAGGAAGGGGGCGAAGGCGACGACACTGTTGTTTTTTTTATTTTTTAAAACAATAGATGATATTTTTTGTAATATTTTTTCTTTCTCTTTTTTTTGAAATCCGTATTCCTACAATAAAATAAAATACAAAAACATGATTCGAGTATGACAGCTCCCTCCATAAAAATAAAACACGGATTAGGTGAATGGAGAGGTTCCGACAATTATGATGGACGGGAACCGGGTCTCCGACCACCATACATGGACAGAGATGGTCAGATCTATGAGATAGGAACGTGAACATGTAGATCGAGAGGATGATTATGAAATCGAAATTGGGGGCAGATCAAATCATGGAAAATTGATTACGATGGGAAATTAAGGTCTACAAATTGAAAATTGATAATGAAATAAAGACTAAAATTAATCCTAAAATTAACTAATTGAAAAATATAAAGTAAAGTGGATCTCACTGTGGGAGCGGATGGAAGCCGTAATGGCCTCGACGAGGACCGACTCGTTGTCACAGGATGGCTCGAAAGTTGGACACCTTTCTATAATAAGAAGGATCTTGGAGATTAGACTCCCCACACCAAAGGTTGCTCATGTTGGAATGAGGGAGGAGGAGCCAAATAAATAGAAAAATATTAATTAAAATTTCAAAATTTGAACAGAGAGAAAAAGAAGGAAGGATGTTAATGGTGAAATTAATAAAATAAGTAAATAAATAAAATATTTTTCGAAAGTATTAGAATAATAATAAATATCAACAACTTATTGAGCCACCTTAATGGTGGGTTAATTAAAGAACTAATTAAATTATATACACATGGTATATTATTTACATAAATAAATTGTTTTCATCACTTTATTAATTTAAATAATAAAGGTTAATTATTTATTTTTTAGTGAAGGTTATTTAAGGAAATTGATTATATACATATAATATATACATATGGTACATTATAGACATGATATATTATTTACATAAATAAATAAATAAATTATTTTCTCACTTTATTAATTTAAATAATAAATGTTAATTATTTAATTTTTTTGGTGAAGGTTATTTAAGGAAATTTATTATGTACATATAATATATACATATGGTATATTATACACATAGGAAATTATTTTTTTATATTTTATATAACAACAACAAAGCCTTTTCCCACAATTAAGTAGGGTCGGCTATGTGGATTCTTTGCCTCCATTCAGATCTATCTTGGGCCAATCCTGGGCTTATATCTACAAAACTAAGATCCCTTCGTATTGTCTCTTTCCAACATTTCTTAGGCCGTCATCGCCCTCTCTTAGCCGGCTCAACATCCCAACACTCGCATCTCCTAACTAGTGCTTCAGCCGATCTTCTTTGCAAATGTCCAAACCATCTTAAGTGCTTTTCTTGCATCTTATCCTCGATCGGAGCTACATCAGCTTTCTTTCTGATTGCATCATTCTAAATCCGATCTTTACATGTGCGTCCACACATTCACCTTAGCATATTCATTTCTGCTACATTCATTCTCTGCACATGTCTATGGTTCACCGGACAACATTCAGATCCATAAAGCATAGCAATTCTCACAGTTGCTTTATAAAACTTTCCTTTAATCTTTAAAGAAATTTCTTATCACAGAGAACATCAGAGGCTCCTCTCCACTTTAGCCAGCAGGCATTTATTCTATTAGTAACATCTCCATCAATTTCCCCATCATGTTGCGGAATAGAGCCCAGATATCTAAAGGAATTTCTCTTCTGAATGTTATCGTCACCAATCTTCACCTCGATTCCTTCACCATTTGCTTCCATCAAAGGTGCACTCCATATATTCCATCTTAGCCCTACTTATACGAAATCCTTTAGTCTCCAACTCATGTCTCTAGACCTCAAGCTTCTCATTTACTCCATCTCTAGTCTCGTCAATTAACACAATATCATCATCAAATAATATACACCAAGGTAACTCATCGTGAATGTGATTGGTAAACTCATCCATAATCAAAGTAAAAAGAGATGGACTCAAAGCAGAACCTTGATGTAAACCAATGTTGATGTCAAAATATCCAGTCTTCCTAGACGGTACACAAGATAAAGCCCTATCATACATGTCCTTTATGAGGCTAATGTATAGGACAAGTACTTGTCTCTTCTTAAACACTCTCCACAATATCTCTCGTGGGACAGAATCATAAGCCTTCTCCAAATCAATAAAGATCATGTGGAGGTTCTTCCTTTTAGCTCTATAACTCCTCAACAAATGGATGGCTTTAGTCGTTGAGCGACCTGACATGAATCCGAACTGGTTTTCTTTTACATTGGAAATTTGCCTCAACCTTCTTTCCATCACACGTTCCCAAAATTTCATAGAGTGACACATCAGCTTGATACCTCTATAATTTGAACAATTTTGAATGTCTCCTTTATTCTTATAAAGAGGTACCACGATACTCCTCCTCCAATCTTCAGGCATTTTCTTGCTTCGCCAAATAACATTGAATAGATTCGTAAGCCAAGTCAAACCACGCTCACCTAAAATTCTCCATACTTCTACAGGGATGTCATCCGGTCCTACACCTTTTTCAGATCTCATAACCTTCAAAGCCTCCTCTACCTCCTTTCTTTGTATCCGTCTATAGCATGCACGATTCAAGTAACTTTCACTACAAGCTAGATCACCTAAAGTGATATCTCTATTTCCTTCTCCAATGAAAAGCTTATGGAAGTAATGCTCCCATCTAGTCTTTATATCCTTCTGAGTAACAAGCACATGACCTTCCTCGTCCTTAATGCCTCTCACTTGAGAAAAGTCTTTGGTTTGTCTTTCTCTTGCTTTGGCCAACCTGAATATATCCTTCTATCCCTCCTTAGAGTCAATATTTTTATACAAAACTTCATAAGCTTTTGACTCAGCTTCGCTTACGACCTTCTTTGCTTCCTTCTTCGCTATTTTGTAGTTTATGATAGTTTCCTCTATTCTATCCTTAGACATAGCTTTAAATCAAGCTCTTTTTATTTTTAGCTTCTCTTGCACCCCTTCACTCCACCACCAAGCCTCCTTTTGACATGGAGCTCCTCCCTTTGACTCGCCTAGTATCTCTTTGGCTACCTTTTGGATACAAGATGCTACTGCCTCCCACATATCGTTTGCACTACCGCTACAATCCCAATATAAGTCTTCTAAAACCTTCTCCCTGAAGCTCGCTTGCTTCAGTGGAAGATTCCACCATCTAGTTCTAGTTATCTTAGAAACCCTCCTTTTCTTTACCAACCCTTTTATTTTTTGCCGCACATTTTTTATGTTTTATATGTATTTTTTCTTTTAAATAATTATTAAAAATATTTACAACTATTATCAAATACATTATATATAAATATATATATACAATAACTAAATTGTAAAATTGCAAAAGCCACCCTAGAAAATCATCTTTCAAACCGTAACTCCAAAAATTATGAAACTATGGTCATTTTAAAGATAATGTAATTTAAAATACGATGAAAGTGAGTTTGATTCAATTTGAATACATATGGAGCTAGAATTAGTCTTACAATTATCGCTTTTATGGCTTTTTCTATTGTGGTTACTTTTATTTTGTACATGATTGTATTTTACAATTATTTTTTTTAATTAGACATCATTTTTATTTACAATTTCTATTATAAAATTATTTAATTTGAGATCAATTTATAGACAAATAAAATATTGTAAGTTTTATACAAATATACACATAATAAATTTAAAATAAAGAATGAAAATTATTTACAGAATTATTTTTTGAATTTTCTGACTAAAGACTCTATCTCACCCTACTTTATTCCTGGTCGATCAGGTAAAGTCTTGACCTTCTCTCGGGGTTCGGGTTAGTCTGTATCTATCAAATATATACAATATTTTATTTTCTTTATTATTTATTTATTTATTTTAGGCTAAAATAGTAATAAATGTACAATATTTATGTACAGATGTAGGTTAGTAAGAATATATATTTATCAATATATACATGTATTTTATAAGGGATTTTAAGCTAAAATAAATGGATAAAGATGATGAAATGCATATTCATCAATGGGTTAGAAGTATCGAGTTAAGTTGACTATGAGTGACATCGTTGTGATATATGATGATGTAAATATATCCCACATTATTTCATTTCAAGAAATAAAAAAATAAACATTTGTGGCATCAGTTCATAAAAAGTTCTATGCACCTTGGTGCATACTCTCCAACCTCGCTAAAAAAACATAAGTTGAAAATGCAAGGATGAAAGGAAATTGTTGGTGTTTCTTGATCACCACAACACTCTTGAAAACTAATTCTGATTTGTTTTTTCGTATGAAGATTGTTTTGGTGATGTATACAAATGAATCAACCTTATGATTTTATGATTTTTTTGTATAACATGAGTATATTAATAATCCACATATTATCAAAATCACTATAATTTATTATTTATATTAATTATTTCAATCATTTGTTTTTTGCTTGTGTATTCTTGATTATATCTTTCAAGAACCTCGTTGTACAAAATATCCTTGTATCCATTCCAAATCTTTTTGCCTGTTGTAATTGTTAACCATTGATAAGATAATTTCTAGTTGAGAGGCGAGGTGATGACGACGACAAGCAGCTTGACGACATTGACTAGCAGCTTGTAGATCGAGAGAGAATGAAGGAGAGATGGTTTTGGGAGAGGGCTCCCTATGCAAGGTAACTCCAGAACTTTTTTTGTCTTTATTCTCCAGAAGGAGGTGCATTTATAGGGCATGTTAAGCCCCTCCCATAGTTCGCTCATCTCCAACTACACCTGACTTACGCGAGTCTCTTGCATGGCTCAACCTCCGTGCAACTATCGGCTCACTTAACTATCGGCGACGGTTTGAGCACGAAGTCATTTGATATGTTCAAACATCTCCCGCTTGACCAAAGTGATCAACTATTCTATACTCTTACTATTCATGTAGTGTACAATATGGAGATGCATTTTGATCGAATCAAGCATTCCTGAGTCACATCGAACGAACGTGTTTGATGTAGATGCTATCTACTATTCCCTTGGTCAGGGAATAAGCCGACATATCACTTGTGGGTATATAGGTTAACGTAATTTCTTTTTTTGCCGCTATATTTTGTATATAGTCATATTAGATTTCAATATTTATGTTTTCCTTTAGAACTATTAGCCCTACTATTGATCAAGCTTATTGCAGCTTGATTGTTGCAATACATTTCAATTGGCCATTTGACCAATTTGAGGCTTATATTCTCTAGAAAATGCCTCACTGCACAACATGAGTAGCGTCCATGCTAGTACGTGCAATGTACTCAGCCTCATGTGTATGTCGAGATACACATCCTTGTTCTTGATATCCCAAGAGATGATTGCAAAACCAAACATAAATAGGTAACCCGATGTAGATTTTCTATCATTTGTATCCACTCCGAAATTAGCATCGGAGTATCCTACCACTGCAAGTGATTCTACTTGATACACAAGTTTCAGATGTACCATCCTTTCAGATATCGAAGAATCCTCTTTACTGATTCCTGATGTGCTAGACCAGGATTGCTTTGATATCTATGACTACGCTCACTAAATAGGCTAAGTCAGGTCGAGTACACATCAGTGCATACAGTAGACTTCTCATTGCTTGTGCATATGGTACATCTAAAGTTTTTTCCCCTTTCCGAGACACTGACTCTCATGAGTCTCTTTCCTATCACAAGTGGTGTTGGAGCTGGAGTGATATTATGCATTCCAAATCTCCTTAATATAGTATGCCAATATCTTTCCTGACTAAGGCTCAATGTCCTTGAGACTTTGTCTCTTATTCTTTGAATTACAAGAATATATGATGCTTCGCTTATGTCCTTCATCTAAAATTCATTTCAGTGCAAGCATAATGGCATCTACATACAATGACATGATTGCAAACATGCTCCCACTCTTCATGACATACATATAGTTATTCAATTTATTTGCAACAAATCTAAATTAAATAATTTTCTCATGAAATTTGAGGTACCATTGCCATGAAGACTACTTCAAGCCATATAATGACTTTCTTAACTTGTAAACCATTTTCTCCTAACCTTAAACATGAGAGCTATCAGGTTATTGCATATAAATCTCCTCCTTTAATTCTCTATTAAGGAAGGTCGTCTTCACATCCATTTGGAAAAATTCCAAATCCATATATGCGACTACAACTAAGATCATCTGAATAGATGCAAACTTAGCAATTAGAGAGTAGGTTTCCTGGAAATCTATTCCAACTTGCTAAGTATAACCATTTGCAACTAATTTGATTTTGTATTTATCAATAGTATCATCGACGTAGTACTTCTTCTTGAATATCTAATTACATCCTATGGATTGCCTACTTTCTAGCAAATTACATAACTCCCATACATTGCTTCACTCAATTGAGTCCAACTCATTTCTGATGGCAGTCGTCCATGATTCCAACTCAGACGAAGTCATAGCTTTATCAAAGGATATGTGATCTATACAATCCATGACATCATCATCTACGATGTAACACGATGTCTCACATCTATAGAAATGGTAAACTTCCATCCATGGGGGTTGTGCTCTGGGTCTCCTGTTGCCTATTATACTCATGGGTTGTGTGGGTCCATCCACTTCCTCTAAAGGATCATCATATTCTATAGGTTCATTCTCTATATTTGGATGATCGATATAATCCCCAGGTTCTTGTCTAATGTTCATGTCATCTTCATTGTCATGTAGGAGAATCAGAGGATCGGATTCCTCTACTTCATGCTCCCTTTCTCGATGATTTTCAAGAAAAGTTGCATCACATCTTTTCAATTAGACCTTTGCATTCATGGAAGAACAAAAATCCTTTAGAATTCTCACTATGTCCAATAAACTTGCACTTTAATGTCCTGAAGTCTAGCTTGTCCTTAAGTTGACTTGGTGATAACTGACATTTTATGAGGGTCAAAATATATTGTCGCTGAGGCGACCTCTCACAGAACATCGGCTAATCAGCAATTAACCCACATAAAAGAATAAATCAATTGAGTCCCAAAATTGTGAATTAACATTTAACTCTACCACAAAATGCATAGTGAACAAGCATGTAGAGGTCGAACCACAAAGAGCAATACAAAAGTGCAGTAGCCTATGATGTGCATGTACCACAGAGTCATCCTTGTGTGAAGCCTATTTTTGTGGGTTTTTATTTTTATATATTTATATATATATATTTATATATATGTTTTTTATTTTTATAATATATAGTTATGTAATATATATAGATAGATATAATTTATAGAATATAAATATATAAAGACATATACCCATAGAGGGTATGTATAAAGTATATCATACATACATATGTATATATATATATATTTTATTCTCAGATTGTTATACATTAATAAGTATATATATAAATTTTTTTTGTTTTCACTTTCTTTTTTCAATAAGGGAGTATATATATAGTAGAGAGAGAGGGATGATACAATATTTATAAAAATATACAAAAATAGTCAAAATTCATAAATAAAGTCTTTTTGGTATTTTCATGATTTTCTACTATTTTTGGGATTTTTGGGCATTTTTCTACAGATTTTTGGTATTTTTAAATACTGAAATAAAGCAAAATAGTGGAGTAACTACTGGCTGGGGGTAAAATGGTGATTAAAAATATCACACAACCACAAAATTTTTTCCAAACCATTTTTAAAGTAAAGAGGTTAAAATATAGAAACTACAGAACTTGAATTTGCAATTTTTGGGGGTTTTTTAGAATTTTTTATATTTTTTAAAAGTTTTTGAGTATTTTTGAATTTTAAGGCTTTTCTTTTGAGATTTTTAATGATTTTTGGACTAACACTTAATTATGATGAAATATACCATAATTAATTTTTTTGGAAATTTTCGAGGTGTTTTACTATTTTTTGGTATTTTATAAGCTAGATAGTAAATAAAATGCATGTTTTTGATTTTTAATAAATTCAAAAATGCAACAAAATTAAAAACTAAAATTATAGCATGCAAGAGCAAGCTAACATGAGCTTATATCCATTTTTGCAAAATTTTTCAGGTTAATATGGGGCATGGAATGAATGGATGAATCCTACAAAAATTAAACAGCCTAGCAGGGGCATTTGTGCAAAGAAAATATTTCTCAGGGGCATCCATGCAAAAATTACTACAGAAATGAACATTTACTTTTATTTTTGGGGCTATTTTACGATTAACAAAAATCGCTAGGGTCAAAGTGCAAAAACCACGCGCCTCACGTGGGACTGCACGTGAGGCGCGGAGGGACCAAACTACGAATATAAAAAGAATATAGGGGGCCTACTGCAAATATTACAATTTATTTACAACGTGAAGTTTTATTTTTGGCATTAAAATTTAACTACAAAAAGGCGGGGGATATGTCTGAAAGTTACCCCCAAAGGCGCGCGATCCAACGACGTCGATCACTTCACTTAGCCACGCGTCGCGCATCTGACGGCGGATACTGGTTCGCCGATGAAGACCTCTGATTAGATCCGCCTCACGGATCGGACGGTGGTGGATGGGCTTCATCTGATGGTTGACGTTCAATCTGGGTCGTGCCTCCTGATCGGACGGCGATGGAAGTGTCTGGAGGAACAGGGAAGAAGCTCGCACCTGGCGAGCTTCGATCGTGGAGCGTGGGATCCTCCGGGCTCCTTCTTCGCATCTAGGAGGCTCTGCTCGTAGCTGGAGGCTTTCCGCATCTGCCGGCGGTCTTATCATGGCTCCTGGAGGTCCGAAGCGCTCGGACGAGGTCGATGAAGGTCGGGACCCCCAGGAACCTCTTCCTGATTGGAATCGAGCCCAGATGGGCTCCTTTCTTCGTCTAACCTGCATAGGAAGAACCGAGGGAGAAAGGGCTATCTCCTCGACCCCGGGTTTTGAAGCTCTGTCGCAAGATAGAGTGAGGCGGAGGAGCTCCGGCGAGAGGCGGAGGTGGAGCTCCGATTCACGAAGACCAGAGGCCCTCGGTTGAAAAAAGATGGTAGGTCGATGGGGAACGCGATGGGGAACGAGATGAGGGGTGAATGGTGGTCGAAAACGATAGAGATCACGGTGGAGAAGTCGCCGGAGCTAAGCTCCGGCGAACTTCGAATTTTTGATTTTAAGCTAAGCTATTGATCTAAAGGCTAAACTAAGAACGGAATTTAAATGCTGGAATTAAAATCTACCTAAAATACGATAAAAGGGGAAGCTCTTATACCTGGGGGCCACCAGGGAGCAGGATGGACGCCGGAGCTCCGCTGGGTCAAAATCTTCTCTCCTCCGGCCGATTCGAGGTGCTGGAACACTCCCCCTGTCACGAGGAACCTCCCAGGATCGAAATCAGGGCTTTTGGGTTGATTAAATTGGCCAAATTTGAGGAGGGGGGCGAAGTTTCTTATTTATAGACATTGGGATGGACCTTTATTGACCGGCGTTTATTGATCAATCCAATGAGTATCGAGTTGATCTAAGTTATCGGTGGGTATCAGTGATCATCAGAGATCATTTCTTGTGAAGAAAGCGAGCTCGATCGATGGATGGGATGGCCGTAAAAAAGGGACGAAATCCAGGGAAAAGATGGTTCAGAGACGCCATGTCCCGGATGGGACAGTTGACCAGGCGGTCAACAAGGGGTGGCGCCCCATTGGTCCACATCGGCCGCTAGAAGACAAAACATGAAACTTTCTTCTAAAATGATTTATTTACCATAGTAAATGATTTTATTAGAATTTTCTTATAAAATAAAAAATGTGTATTATTTCATGTAGTATTTATTTACGACTTTTATTTTTTTTCGAAGTGTTTTATTATAGTTTTATTTTAATAATCTGTATATGTATGTATTTACATGTATTTTGTGTATTTTATTTTTAATTTGTTTATTTTATTTTATTATTTTATTGTCTTATTTTATACATTTAGAATTTATTTTTATGAGTGTGTGGGTATTTTTATTTAATTTTTATGAGTTTATTTTCATTTTTAAATAAATAGGGATATGTACATGTAGGTATACTTGTAGGTCTTTTACCTGTATATTATATATACTTTATTTATTTAATGGATTTTCTTTGGTTTTTATTTTAGATTTATATTTTTGATATAGTATGTATAATATGTACATCATTGAGAAAAGAAAATAATTAAAGAATGTTTTCCCTTTTTATTTATGTACATGTGGGATCATAGGTATTTTGCCTACTCTCTTGTATAGACTTATTTTATTTTGTAAATCCCCTTTTGTTTTATTCTAATTTCAGTATGTTCATGTATTATATACATTATTTACAAAATTCTACAAATATAATTTGATAAAAATAATGGACAATGAATAATTTGAATATTTTAATCAGGCAGGCTGCACAATGAAGGTCAAAAACGTAACTTTTGCAGATGGACTCCAACAATTATGAAACCAATTTTATTAAATAGTTCTTGGAAAGCTATATATAATTAAAGGTAAGTTTGGGTGATTTGGAGTTTTTATTTGCAAGATATGGGTCTGTGAAGTTGAGATTTTGGCTTTTTATTCTGAGTATAAAATGTACACTGAGTATTATTTGTAGGCAAACTCAATTTTGTATTTTTATTCACATCATTATATACAACTTTCGTGAACAAAGTTTCTTTATTTGATGAATTGATAATTATATACAAAATAGGTGTCAAAAATGCATAAATAAATGCATGAATGAATGAGGTATTTATTGTACACTGGCCCTTATCTCCCCCTACTTCATTCCTTGTCGACCAATTCCATGTTGGCCTTGGTCTCGGGGTTCGGGTCATAAAATATTTGCAATATTTTATTTCCTTTTCTTTTCTCCCCTTTATTCTATAATTTTGGCATTGAAAACCTTATTTTATGTACAATGAATACAATAAATAATATATGCTGTTATGTACAAATTGATGCTATTTACATGCATTTGCTGGGGTTTTTGAGGCCAAAATGATAGAATAAAGGTGATGAAATGGAGGTTCATCACTTGGCACCAGAACATGTGCAACACATCCCCGTTTCCAGAGATGGCCCAATTTGGACTTTCTGCCATTCCATATTTCATATGACGTTGATTTTACGGACTTGGAGGGAATCCTGTTATGTATGTAGTTCGCAGTCAACAATGCCTCTCCCCAGAATTTCTTGGAGAGTCCTGAGTATGAAAGCATACACCTTAATGCATTCATCAATGTTTGATACTTTCTTTCTGCTACACCATTTCTGTTGTGATGTATAGGGCATTTTAGTCTGCCTATGAATGCTTGCATGAATGCAGTAATCCTCAAACTCCTTTGAGGTATATTCCCCACCTCTATCCGTCGTAAGGGTCTTGATTGGTTTTCCCAATTTTGTCTCCACTTCAGTCTTATATCTCTCAAGTGCTTCTGACTTTTTTCCTAAGAGATAAACATAGGAGAACTTTGAGTAATCATCAATGAATGTTATAAAGTATGCCTTATTTCTATGTGTGCTGATGCTTAGTGGTCCACACATGTCCGAACGGAAAACCTAGTAACTTTGTTGACTGAATTCTGGTTGAGAAGGGTTTTCTCGTCATCTTACCAGTCATACATTGTTCGCATGACAATTTCCTTGCACACATAATCTTAAGCAATAGATTTTCCTTCATCATTTTATCCATCGTAGAATTTCTTGGATAACCCAGTCTCATGTGCCACAAGTCATAGTTATACAAACAAGCACAAAGAATACTCAGAAGAGACATTCATTGATTCACTAGGGCTTATTACAACAAGGCAGGATAGGTCATGCTAGGGCACACACTTTCCCATCGCATATACCTTCTTATTCTTTCCTATAGATATAAGCTTATTATAAAATCAGACTTTGAAATCCTTTTTGAGCAGCACTGAGATAGAGATTAGGTTCCGGTGTATCCCTAGGGTATATAGTATATCATTTAGTACCATAACGCTATCCCAGAGGTCAAGTCTGTGTATCCCAACACCTTCCACATTTAGGTTGGTGTTGTTCCCCATGAAGATCCTATGTTCTTTATTCAGCTCCTTGAAGTTCACCAGGCCTCCTTGGTCTTCGTGAGGTGTCTGGTTACTCTAGAGTCGATCACCCACCTGTCATTGTCTGTGACGATGAAGTTACATTCCATGAAAGCTGTGAATTCGATCTTTTTCTTGAACTTTCTTTCAAGGGCATTTGAAGTTTCCAGCTTCTTCATTTTGGGAAAATTGGCTTTGAAATGACCATATTTGCCCCAACTGTAGCTAGAACCACGTGGGTATTCCCCACTCTTTCCTTTAAAATTCACCTTGGAGGGGCCAACCTTTTCTTCGCATGCATGACATTTGTTTCTTCTTCTTCTTAGGCCTCAAAGACCTCAGTCTTCAATCTTAGTTTCTGAGGTCGTGCTCAATTTTCAGCTGAGCAGGTAAGTCCGTCACAGTCTCAATGATCCCATTCGTCCTCAGAGATGTGGAGACCATATTGAATGACAGAGGGACGCTTCCAAGTATCGTTGCGATCTGCATCCTCTCTGGAATGGCACACTCCGCACCCTCCAGATCCTTCGCCATCACAATTATCTTGTTCGCATGCTATAGAACGCTATCTGATTCTTTCATCCTACACGAGTTATAAATGTATAGAAGGAGTTGAACATTCACTTTCAACTTGGTATGATATTTGTCCTTGATTGCATTCCAGAGCTCGAAAGATGATTTACAAGTCTCAAAGATCTGTATCAAGTTTAGCTCCATATGTGTGAGCATGAAACTCCTAGCCATATTATCGATCTTCTCTCACTGTTTGTGGGATCGTATTTCTTCTACTGTCGGGTTTTCAGACAGTGTATGAGCATGTTTATTAGTGATAGCTGCCATGCATCAATCCATTATAAATCTTCCTCCTAATTCAATTTTTCCTGCTTCAGTAGCTATAGTTTTGCTTGTAATTTTGATTTTGGATCTAATAAAATAAATGTAAGAATGTATGACATTGTGTAATTTAATAAGAGTAAGTAAAGACAAAAAAATTGGTGCGATGGCTATAAACGAAAGAGTAAGATGAAACTATGTTTCTAATAACTACATTAATGGTTAATAATAGTTAATAAAAAATCCTTTTAACTACTAGGAAATGCAATTAATAATAAATAATAAAACTAAGATATTGTTGGTGTAAGATGAGATTTAAACATCAAATCAAGAATTAAAAAAATTAGACGCTAACATAAAGGTCAAATCAAGAGAGAGAAAATGACATACAAGCCAAAAGTTTTTAAATTTTAAGATGATCAAAGGGCTTTCTTTGTAAAAGAACGCGAGCAAAAAAAAAGGACCTGAACGGCAAGGGACTCTTAAAAAAATACAATGGGATATATATATATATATATATATATATATATATTGATGGATATTGAGAATCCTCAAGCGCATCACGGAAGCGTGTCGATCGCATCTCATACGATCGGGGCGACTAGTCGCTATATGCAGCGGAAATTAAAATTTTTTTAATCAAGTGATGAAACCACATGATCACAAGAATATTTCTTGGATCGTTTCATCAAACCACAAAGTATAAGGAATACCTCTTGAAGCGTGGTTGTAATCACGAGATCTCTAAAATAAGAGATCCTCCTGTCTCAAGTCCGATCCACGAAGATGGCACTTGCGGGCGCGATGATGAGACGCGTTCCTCCCGCAATCCTTGATGAAGATCTAAGCTAGAAATCCTCTGAATTTCGTCCAACGAAATCCGTCGTCTTCCTATAGAGCAAGCAACCCCAAAGAAGATGGAGATCCTCGAGTCGTCGAAGGCAAAGGCGAGAGTCTCCCTTTCTCAATACGAGATGGATGTCCACCTTGAAGAAGAGAGAGAGAGAGAGTAGGCGAGAATGAGGGGGAGAGAGAGTAGTAGCCTTGTACAACTCTTGTTCATGTACCTTGAAAGGGCTAGGGTTGCCCTCCTTATATATTAGTTTGGGATCCAATGGATCTCAATCCATGGCACACATAGATCCAACGGCTAGGTTGATCCATGCATTAATCAATGGTCATGATTGTTGTTAGATAAAAACCAACAACATTAATTTATATTAAATCAAAAAATATGTTGTATTATCATCAACATAATTTAATTCAACATAAATCAATTATTTAAGAGATAACAAGATAATAAAAGGGAGATAACAAATCACCCCCTAAAATTGAGGGGGCATCACCTTTGAATGGTTCATTGGTGACGCCACCTCAATGGGTGGTGTTTTATCTCCTTTTTATTTTCATCTTATTATTTATTAATAAATTTTTCAATAACCATTATTACAAAAGTATTCACAAAATTAATTCCAAATTAATTTGTGAATATTTCATCATGCCATTGCAAAATATGTGATTCATATTCACAACCCAAACTAATTTGTAAATTACATTTCCAATTAATTAACTAATGTGAATTAATCCACATTAATAATTAACAAATGTTATTTACAAAGACTCTCTCTCTCTGATATATATTATAAATCATATTTATAATATACAGATATTATGGATAGTACTATCCATATTCTGTAATCCTTGATAATTAAATCCCATTTAATTATCTTGGATAATCATTCTCACAATATGAATCTCATTCATATTGTACTTGATAATTAAATCCTATTTAATCATCAAGACCTTCTTGCTTGGATACAAAATTTCATCATAGTCCTTCAAGAATAATGCGCTTTCTCCGTAGATACTTGGAGATAAGGACATGGCGATTGTATTGTTCCACTTATAGCGACTTGGATGTTGAAATCTCATCTCAAATCCAGATCTTACGGACCTCCCATAGATGCTTGATTAAATCAAGATCGCAAATCTAATCTTCTTATTGCATCTGAATCTCATCCAGACCAATGCCCAACAGTTGGATCAAGATCAGATTGCTTCTCTACTGAGAGGAGTCACTAAAATCCAGACCTGTTTCATCACTCCCTCGGAATGGAAACGTTATGGTTATACAATCGTTTATGATCACATCACCCTCAGGTATTCCCAATACCTGTACATCATGCATACTGGAAGACTTATGATCAACCTGAAGATCAAGATCAATTTTACATTGTCTTCCTCAGGATTTGATCACCAAGTTTCTCAATATTGATCATTGTGAATCAGTATCGATCATACGCTTTCCCAAAGCATATATCATACCTTCAAATTCATGTCATGCTTACAAAGCAAGACGACCATGCATGGAATTTGATTGGTCCCAATACCTCATGAGTGAGCTCATGTCTTCCGGTTCATAAGTGAACCTGTATGATCCCTTTGAGAGATCGTATTACTCACATGCCCTTATATGTACACCAGTTCGTCAGTGTGTAGACCTTGGTTAGGCCATCAACCTATTGGTATGCCAAATGTACATACTCAGACATATAGTAATACATCTGTCACCGATCAGAGGATGCATGCATATGCTGTGACAGCATTCAACATAGGACTTAGGTTATCTCGATCTCGCTAAGTCAACCCTTTGACTTAACTAATCTGACACCTCCGAATCACTATTCCCATGCAGAGGACCTGCATCAAGAGTTCGGTCAGACATCAGCCTATGTGAGAAAGGATTGCCATCTCCTACTCAGGCTGGAGATCATCTCTTAACAATCATTTGACGGCGCTTAATGAGTCCTCTATCTTACTCCTTAGATATCCATCCAAACACCAGCCTCTATGACTCATTTAATGAATCAACAACTATATATATGATCATCAAGATGGCCATGGTACATAACCCTAATTGTATAGAGGGACCTTATAGTGCATTCATTCATTTAACTTCAGAAAGGGAGTGAAACATCAATAACTTTTATTGATAAACATATATATTACAATAATATTTATTGTAAGAATGGTTCGCCCTGGGCTCACATGTCTAACATATATATATATATATATATATATATATATATATGTCTAACATCAGAGCTCAACTTCGAAGGAGATCGATGGCGGAGAAACCCGATGATAGCTCTGGTACCACTTGAGAGGCGAGGTTACGACGTCAACGAGCAGCTTGTATATCAAGAGAGAACGAAGGAGAGATGGTTTTAGGAGAGGGCTCCCTATGTAAGGTAACTCCAGAACTTTTTCTGTGCTTCTCCTGCAGAAAGAGGTGTATTTATAGGACGTGTGTTACGCCCCTCGCATAGTCCGCCCCTCTCCAACCATGCCTGACTTGTGCGAGTCTCGCACGTGACTCAGCCTCCGTGCAACTACCGACGACAGTTTGTGTGTGAGATCATTTTATATGTTCAAACAATTCTTTCATCTCTCTCATCATAGATTAGTAAACAAAAACGTTACTCATTAACAACACAACAAATAGAAAAACTACGATGGAAAAAGCACCGGTATAACAAAAGGGATCAACAATGATGCCTTTTAATCCGTAGTTAAATATACAAAGACGATATAATTCATTGTAATTTTTTTATATTCGAAACTAGTGATGAATGCTATGTTTGTTGTTATATTATTATTAGCGATTGTGCATATAACAATGTTTTCGTTAGTTTTTTTAGCTCAAATTTTAATCCGATGATTTGTTAAAGTTTTATTAAATAATAATATATAAACGCTGCTATATAAACCAACAAATAATATAACAACGGATACAACGTTTGATAATAATTTCAAGAATAAGAAATAATATAGCAATGAATTTAACATGCTCATGTTGCCGTAATGCACTTAAACAACGGAGACTTTTTGTTTTTCCTTTTGTTAGTCGTTTTTAAGTTGTATGTAATTAGGTGTTGTTCCCATTTCCTCACGTCTTCGTGTCTTCTTCGCTCACGAATGACGCATTTTACCATGACATCTGTTTTTTTACTTGTCTAGAATATTTTGAGAATTTTAATTGCTATTCATTTTTGAAAATTAATTTCTCTTTTAGGAGTAAGATTTTTTTGTCAGGAATATACTCCGTCATACAGAAAAAAATCATAAATAAATGGTATGCGTGTCGTGTTCTGTATTCATTTAAATGGTTTCTGAATCATGTTCTTTAAAGAAATCGTTTATGGAAAAATACCAAACTGGAGGTATCTCATTAATCTTTTTTACATTATTTTGAAGTTTTTACGGGAACCGATGCAACCGATATCTTAATCAAAAGTAATAAAGTTTATTTTCTGTACTTGTTGAGTTGATTTAGAGATAAAGAACAGATAAATACTATAGAAACTAATGTACATGATGTGATTACTTTATCTTGAAAAAGTATTCCTTATCCCCAGATAAGATAACCTTATCCTACAAGCAAACAGGGAGGGTCCTCCTCATTCCCGTTTTAGATTTTTCCAATAGGTATCTGAATCAAAACTCATTTCACAGTCGATACATGATCGCACATGCTTCTACCTAAATATCCATGTGTAATATTCTAGGTTTAGGTCCCTAGTCTATTATTGAGGAAAATTGTTACTTTCAGTTTGTTGGGTTCGGGACTAATTTGATTCATTGACAACCACCTAAAATCCGCAAGTCCAAGTTTTTAAGTAGTAATCTTCACCACTTATAACGCATACTCATACTTCGTGAGTTTTAGATGTGTGACTATTTTTAGGGTTGGGGTGTTACAACTTCCCACATTTATATTCGCAACGTCTTCGTTGCGACAAGTCCCATTACATATTCCCAGTGACAATGACAACTGCACAGTTCAGATATCATTTTCCTCCAATTTGTGTGTGTATGTGGCGGGGGAGGGGGGGATTACATCTCTCGGGTATATCTTTCCACTATTAGAGGGAATTTAGCTATGATATTGTTTGTAATGTTTTAGGCTTAGATCTCTTATCTGTTATTGAGGAAACCTGCCACTGATAACTTGTTGGGTTGAAGCACAAATGAATTCGTTGACAACTACCCAAAATACTTAAACACATGTTCTCAAGTAATAATCTCCACCACTTATAACGTGCACTTCGTGAGTTTAGATATGAGATTATATTTGGAGGTTGAATATGTACGCACATCCACATATATGTGGTTACTTTATAATAAACATTTTATCTGATACAAGAGCATCCACATGTTACACATGAACCTATTGATAAACGAGATGAGCTTGGCTATATACCGGTCACCGGTAGTGATCGATTTATCTAAAAAAAGTAATACATAAATTAGTTATAGATTTATTACAATCATATGCAAATAATAAATTTTTGCCCCTTTCTACCATATTGGAAATAATTGTTAAAAAAAGATACATTTAATATATCCAATTACTGAAAAAGGAATCTAATACATGTATACATACATAAAAAGTTAATTTATAAAGTATTTTGGTTGTTATTTATATCCGATCCCCATTCACTTTGTAGAAAATAAGAGAACACATCCGTCAAAATCCATAACTGCATACTTGTAAAAAGACGATTAGGACTTAGCACTTGGAAAATACCTGTTACTTGTAAGGACTTGTTACGATTTCTATAACCTGTAGGCTGTGGCGAACAGACCCATCTTCCCAGACCAGAGCTTTTCAGTCTCTTAATATAACATCTACCTTTCTGAAGGAGGAGTTAAAAAGTATCTACAAGTCGATTAAGTGCTTTGATAAAGACTTTACGATCCCATTCGGTATGAGGGTTTTTGGATGGGTAACCCCGTTTTGAGGGCTTTCCCTCAAAACCTTGGGTTTGAGGGTGGATATGAGTCTCACTCTTTTAGTATCCACTCAAAAACTACGCTTTCTTATTTAATCTGTCAAACAATTTATTTTTCTTTCATCGATTACAACAAAAACTAATAATATAATATATCATCTTAGCATCAAGAAATTATAAAATACTTAACTTCTAATAACTTTTCAAATTTCATTACAATCACATCACAAGAAACCCTCCAATCAAACAACAAAATACAAAAAATAAGGGATGGAGGAAGCTGCACCAAGGGGTGCACCTAACTTAGCTGCACCCAGGCATTTTTTTCATTTATGTTTGATGTTTTTGAAATGAAACCTAGAGGGATTTAGATCACCATATATCACCATTGTGTCATACAAAAATCAACTTAATTCGACACTTCAATCATCTCCATCTAGACCATTACTTTTTAACGGTTTTAGAAGTATTGAAATTGAGCCTATTTAGATGGACATGTTAGGAACATTAGTTTTGCATGAAATTCGAAACACATATTCTCCTCATTAAATTAGGTGAATCCCCATAGATTTTATTCCAAAAAAAACCAATAAAAAAGGGTTGGGTACAGCCAGTTGGCTGCACCACAGGGCGCACCTTCCTTTTTCCCAAAAAATAATTACTAGCAGATACTTCATTTTTTTCAGGAAATCATCCACCATAAGAAAATCCTCCAACTAAACAAACCGGGTTTGATTTCAAATGGGTAGAATTCCCACTTTTCTATTCTCTTTTTCTCGACGGTGTAAACACGAAGGCAAAGGTGCATTGATGACAATTTTTTAAACACAGGACGATGACTTGAGTGCACATGTAATGCACTAGATTATGAGGACATGCGGAGCATTTTGATGGTGCAAGACAACTAAGCATTTGACAACTATTTTAAGTAAATTAATTAAATAATGAAAAGTCGTATAAGTTATAGCAAATTGCATGGAGAGTCCGGTAAAAATGATCTATAGATAAAATAAACAGCCATTCTTTGATTTGTCATTAAAATGCTAAAGAACTACATCAACCATGGATGGTTTTTGTCAAAATAACTAAAACGCACTTACAAAAATGATATAATCTCCTATTAGGTTTTGATCAATAGTGTCTCCATCAAATTTGAGGGCTCACTTGTGCTCTCCGCAACTTTTTAATAATATTATACATATTTTTTGAAAAGTACACACGCCATTTATCTTCTTAGTAAAATTACGATATTGCCCTTTTCTTAATGTAATACAGTAGCACAAGTGCAATAACGAAATCGTACTACAATGAATACTGCAACAATATAAGAATAACAGGGTGATGTGTAATTTCAAAAAAAATTACGGATATAGGTATATTGGGAAAACTCCAAAGGTCATAAGTGTGAAAATTCCTTATTGTCTCACTCTCAACAAAGTGATAACTTGAGGGTTGGATATTTTAGAAAGGCAACTATGTGATTAAAAGAAAGTTTCTTCTCTGAGAGTTGATGGCATTGCACGTGACTCAATTCATTAAGGTTGCGTACGATTTGATAATAAGACTAAATAAGGATGGAGAATAAGGAGAATAAATGTCTATTATATGTTCATCTGAAAAGATAGGAATAAAAACTATAAGGTTGAATAAATGTAGGTAAGGTTGAATAAAGATAGGAATAAGGCATGGGCGGATCCAAGTATTGGTTAAGGGGGGCACGTGCCCTCCCTAACTTCACACTTTTTTCTATTTTATCCCATTAAACACTAATATAAATAGTAGCAATGTGCAATTGTGCCCCCTGTTACCTGACAATTAAGAACTGAAAATCCACTTGTGTCGTTTGTACTCCGCCATCATCCGTGAATTTAGAATTGGAATTGTGCCCTCCATCTAGGAATGCTAACGGACTCATGCATTCGTATCTAATCCACTACCGTGTCTGTTGTATAAAGTTTTTGACATCTGTATATGTATTCGTTTTAAAATAGATATGGATATGGATATCACTTTGATATTTGCAAACATCCTTATCCATGATCGTATATCCATATTAATATAAAAGTATATTTGTAAATTTATTTTTAACCATATATAACATAAATATATACCTTCTTTTATCATATTTGACATAATTTTTTAATATGAGCGCATTTAGTATATTTCTATCAAATCTTTTCCATCTAGTTCATTTATATTTAAGATAATCTAGTATGTATTTCAAATATTATCTTTATGCTATCAGTACCCTTTTATATCATTATCTGTATTTTAAGGATATAATACACGTCAATATCTGTATCACATTGTATTCGTATTTAGAAATTGATAAGGATCCTCCCTTTCTTTAGACTCGTATGCACCATGCAAGGATTATGAGCACGTCTCGGAACCCCTGGCTCCCTCGTAACCTTGCCTATCTCTCGGACGTTTTGTGGCCACATTCCCCCAAGGATCCACCACACTGTTTGCACCATTACACTCTCAATCGTTCCTGGACATATTATTCATCTAATTTCTCATCATTAGCAATATTTAGTCTCACACTCCAAGTCTCCAACTCCAATGCATGCAACAATAATATAATATATTCATACTTCGTACGTACATATGTATGCTTATCCACACAAAAAATATCTTTTTACCATGACTAATGCAATCAGAACTAAATCATTTTACCATCTACATTTTAATGTTAGGATATCCTTTAAGTGCTTCTATTATACACATGTATTTTCACAATACAAAAACTCAATGCGCAATTCTTTGTATATATCTCCACACACATGGATGTTTATTCTGATTTATTTTTTATTGCATCTTATTTATTATTATTATTTGTCGGTGTGCCCCACATAGTCTGTAATCCTGGATCCGCCACTGGAATAAGGGTGGAATAATGTGGAATATTGGGATGTGGATGGGCATACCTGTACTCTTGAAAACCATGTCGGATGAAGAATTGACGCCTTATTCCAGTGCCTATTCTCCAAACGAACAGATCCCAAGTAGGTAACATATAATCGACGAGTCTTTTTATCATGATTCACCTACATAGTCTAAAATTCCAAACCCTCAAAGTAATTTACTCACATAAACTATGTAATGCCAAGGTAGTTGAGCAATGCCACTAATGATTCACACCTTATTTTTTTAGAAAAGAATATAAAAATCATTTACCATTAACTAGAACACACGAGATAAAATGTAACAACCACTTTGACTAAATATCTTAAAAGTGCCTGTCATCAAATGCGGATAAGAGTGTACCATATAAATTTAGATATGACTAGACATATAATCATGTTTCATTACATCTTCAATCAAAATGGCATGGAGATAATAGCATCTATTATGCAAATTGTATGGGGTGGTCTAAAATAAATATTATGGCAATTAGTATTTCAAGATGTAATGTTTTATATATTATTGAGAGAATTAAATCAAGTTTGAAAAAAAAAGAAAGAGATGAGATATTAGAATAAGTTGATAGACATTACTTTATTTTGCAATGATAGACTAATATCTATAATTTACGAAATATAGGTGTAGGAATTAACAATTTTATATTTATTGAATAGTTAGGCACGACTTGGGATTTTTTTATAATATTTTTTTACATGAATTATACGTGGGTGAGTGGGATTTCAACATTTTAATACATGAGCATGAAGGTCGGCATGTAGTACTTACGTGTCTTCAGAAGAACTAAAGAAAAAATGGATTAGCACAAGGGATTTTCTTGCGGTTGATATAGATATAGTCAGTACGGCATTTTTTGTTTCACCTCTCCCTTTATACTTCCTACCCTTCCGTAAATGCCATAGCACGAGAGATCTCTGCTGGGCTAATCCGTAGGAGTCAGTAGGCAACTTCTGAGGTATTTTTCTCCAACGGGTGTTTTAGTTTCAAGTGAATCATTTAGTCAAATCTGTTTATATTATGAGATTTTAGGCTATTGTCCCAGGTGTTTAGAATGATTATATGATTATTTCATATGAAGAACCTAACATGTAGAAGATATTCTCTTTGCCAACATAGGAAATAAACAAGGGTGAAGTCATTCGTATGATATAGATATATTCGAATTGTTGAATTCCCTGTATATTTTTCTTTTATTGGTGACAAACGAAACTTGGAATTAGTTACCATCCGATCATAATTTAAAATTTTATTTAATCATAACTTGCAAGAATTTCCATCAGAGTGCACTTAGCGTAGGCGTGGACGAGTATACACAAGTGGATGGTATTCCACCAATCAAGGACGATATACGCACAAAACATTTTAAGATTCATGTTAATAGGCAATGGGAGTAAACAGTATCGGTTACTAGAACCTGAGTTTTGGATTAATTAATTACATTGGAGGAAATGTCACGTTATTAGTGTTTTAAGAAAAGAGTATACATGGGTTTATAGAGTTTACAAAAAGTACGTTGGGGAGTTCTGTGGAATTGTACAGACAAGTAAATTCCTTTATGGTAATCTTGATTCTATTGTGAATGTTTAAATTCAGGTGGAGAACTCGAGACTATAAAAAGAGACGATAATATTAATTTTTTTATATACCAAGATGAGTGGTTACAAACTTCTATTTACATCGTCAAGTTTCAAATATATTTTATGTTATATTCTATTCCAGAATTTATGATGCAAATATTAGTATTGCAAAATTATCGTTTGTCATATTCTGCGAATTATTATGACTGTTTGCAAGATCGTGATATTTATGTTTTTCAAGTGGCATATATAAAAAGTGTGATATGTATGTTTGGAAAGCATGCATTCTAGATCCACCTAAAAGAACAGTCATGGACAAGTAAGAGGGCTTTGGGTCCGCATTCCATATACATAGAGGTTTTGGGCCGTATGCGGGGAGTTTTTGACCTTTGGGGGTCGTCTGCGCGTATGTCAGTAAAATAAGAACCTAGGTTAAGTTCGCTTGCCTAGGCAATAAGTATGTAAGGCTAAGGGATGAATAACATCTCCTTGGCAGTATGGTTCATGGACTTAGTAATATTAGATGGGAATAGCGGTGCATTTTATGTTCATATGATCTGAAAATATGTTATTCTTTCGAGAAAAAGAATTTTTGCTTATTACTTTCCTTTTATGCAAGCTTATTATTTTTATTTTAGTTGTCATTTTATAATTTCTACTTAGCAATTTTATGTGTTCAACATTATGAAACTTACATTTAAGTGGTAAGTTTTCCCGTACGCTCAAGTTATTTTATTATATAAAAATATCTTACTTCATTTTAAGGTTTGGACCATTCCCTGGGTCTAAACTCTTTATTCTGATTTAGACTCACCACTCTATTGCTTATATATTTACAGACTCAGCAGAACAGGAAGCTTAAGAAACCTAGGATTATTACTGACCTAGCTGGAGATTGCAATCATCCTAGCCTTTTGACTTTTGTAGTCGCATTTTGGAATCATTCAGGTAAATGTTATGAATGACATGACATAGATGGGAATTGTTTTGTAGATGTGAAAGATGAATCTTTTGATACATGTAACTATCAGCTTTGTATATGGGAACCCACGACTCTGCGAAGCACTGAATAGTTTGTGTTGGAGTTTTGAGGTTTGGAAATGATGGATGTAGATATGTTGGATTTCTGTGGTGGTATTATTGGATTTATGTAATATATTATTTCAGTACAGGTCAGCATTTTTGGGAGAACTCCAAAATATAGAGGAATTGCTGCCAAAAATTTGTGGATATTCTAATTAAGATAAGAAATGATATAGGGATACTTGTCATGCTCGTCTCAACTAGCGGGGAGGATCGTGATAATTTTTGGTATCAGAGCCATTGATGTTGGCTTTTGATCTATATCGGGAATTTAGAATTTTGATTTATTAGCATGTTGAGGAATGATTGACTTACGTATGAGACTTCGATGGAATCAAAAGAAGAGAGTTGAAATTATGATGTCGTGTTATCAAGGCTATAAAATTTTAGGGATCAAGACTTTATTTATAATATTTATTAGATCTCTAAATAATGTGTTTTTTATTTTAGGAAGTGATGGCTGCATAACAACCTCCTAAGAATGCACCAGATCCTCACAATAGGAACGAGTCATCGAACAATAGCCTGCAAGATACACTAGAATTGATCGCTCAGACTTTGGGTTCAATGGTTGCACAATCTATTCAGTCGCATGCATACGAACATCAGCTACCATATGAACATCTCCTTAAGCTTGGTTTCCAACATTTCAAAGGGACAATTGACCCAAAGGAAGCTAGAAATTGGTTTGAACAAACAGAAAAGGTATTCAATTTGATGCATTACACAGGCGATCAAAAGCTGAAGTATGCGATATTTATTCTTAAAGAAAGTGCTTATGATTGGTGGAAATCTATCATGAATAAATATCCAGACCCTGCTACTCGTACTTGGCAAATATTTCAGACAGAATTTAATGATCATTTCTATCCAAGGATTTATCAAGAAGAACGTCAATGCGAGTTTTTATTTTTAACTGAAGGAGGATTATCAGTAGCGGAATATGAAAAGAGATTTTTAGAGTTATCTCAAATTTGTCCTGAATTGGTGGAAAAAGAGGAAGACAAGTGCCGACGTTTTGAAGACAGGTTGCACCTTGATATTAGATCAATGATATCTACTAAAGGATATACTGTCTATGCGAAGCTGGTGGTAGCAGCCACAAGAGCGGAACGGTTCGTTCAAGAAAGGATAAGAAATAATGATAATTCACAGAAAAGAGGAGGAGAAGGGTCGAACTGGAGGGGCTAAGTGATGAAGTCACATTTCATCATCTTTATTCTATCATTTTGGCATCAAAAACCCTAGCAAATGCGTGTAAATACCCTCAATTCCATCATCTTAGCATCCATGCATGTGCATGTAAATATTGTATAAAATATTGTAATTAAAGCCAAAATTATATAATAAATAAAAGAAAAGAAAAAAATAAAATATTGTAAATATTTTATGATCCAAAACCCCGAGACCTAGGCATCTTGATGAATAGGTCGACAAGGAATAAAGTAGGGGGAGATAAGGGTCAAAAATACAATAAAAACCCCTTCGATTTAATTCATTCTTTATTCATTTCGGGACCTATTTTTGGTTCCACTTTTTATACCTCAAATAAAGAAATTTTGTCATGAAAGTCGTAGATAATTAAATAATTAAAAATAATAAATTGTTTTCACTGAAAAATAATACACAGATAAAAAGTTATGATCTGAATAAAAATCCAGAATCCCAACTTCCCAGACCCGTATCTCACAAATGAAAACTCCAAATGCAGCAAACTCACCTTTAATTGTATATAGCATAAAATAATCTATTTAATGGAGGTGGTTTCACATTTGGAGGAGCTACGGTTTAAAGTTGAGTTTTGGATCCCCATTGTATACTTGTACATATTAAAATATTCATTTTATTTATTATTAATTATTTTTATAATTTTATATTTTTATAATTTTGTAAATATTATTTATAATAAATATATGTATAAAAATCAGAATAAACACTCAAAGAAAACTCAAAATACAATACTTGTATATAAAAGACATAGGTAAAATACCTATATACATACCTGTATAAATAATACTTATATTTTATTAAGTGTACAAAATACTTTATAAAAATAAAATAAAAATATATTTAAGTGTATAAAAGTATTTTATTATTTATAAAATAATAAACAAAATTAAATAAATTAAACATACAAAATAAAAATGAAATACTTAAATGTATAGATATAGATACCTATAAAGGGTATAAAAGGAAACTTGTAATTATTAATCTCGAAAAAATAAATAAAAATTACCATAAAATAATTTATAAAATAATAAACATTTTTTATTTTGTAATCATAATTTAATAAATTGATTTGCTATTTTTAATTGATTTTACAAGTGTTTTTTCCAGGGATTTTCCTGGTTGGTCCACGTGGACCAACCAGGTGGAAGTTGACCGCTGGTCAACTCCCTGGTTCTTGCTCCTGCAGCCCGTCAATTGCGTTTTTTAGCCATTTTCTCTGATTTTTGAAGGCCACATCTTTCATTATTTGGCATTGTGCCCTTCACGAATTTTTTATCTCCATACATCCCTTATACACACCCAGGTATAATATTGAGCATTGGATTACGTGTGTGCCTTATTTTCTTCGTCCTTTAGGCCGACTTGACCATCTCTCTGCCCAACGTTCTGAAAGTTGTCAGACTGCGTTTTTTTGGTGTTTTCTCCGAATTTTGGAGAGCGCGTCTTTCACCATTTGGCCTCGCTTCCTTCTGCAATTTTTCTCCCCTACCATGGAGCATCCACGCCCAACCATTACTTAGAGGATTGGACCTGCGATTTGCATGATCTGCATCGATCTTTAAGCCCCTGTGTCACTTCTTCAAAATACGCCCCAAACCTTCATTTGGTTTTTGAACTCCTTTTGCCCCTTCCTCCTCCCTTCTTTCGTGTGTTGAGGTTAGAGGGAGGTGACAACAACCTCACCACGCCTTCAGGAGGCGCGGAGGAGCGGCGCGGAGGCGTCTCCACCCATCTCCGGCCAAGCTTGGCCATGAGGTCTTATCTCACAGTTTCCCCACTGTTTGAGGTCGTTTTTCCTTGTTTTCTTTGCGTGATTAATTAGCTGTAGCACTAGCGTTTATTTCATGCATTTAACTTGGCATTTCATCGAGTCCTTAGTTTAATCCCATTATCGAACATCCTCGCCGGAGCTTGCTCCGGCGAGCTTCATTTCACGCCATTTACTGTTCCCTCAACCTTCATTTGCTCCTGGAACCTTCTTATCGTTGTGCGTGCATGTTCTTTACAGGTTCCTGGAGTCATTAGACTCCATCTGGGGTCGGATTTTGCCTAAGAACAAGGTACCTGGGCCACCATTTTCCCTCAACACCGCGGTAGCCACCCGGTGGTGTTCCCACCATTTTGACGCTGCCAGCCATTCGAGGGACTCTCCAGGAAGCGTGGGGAGATTTTTGCTGAAAGGTTGGAGGTCTGGAGCGCACGCCATTGCCGATCGAAGCTCGGAGGGACCAAGCTTCGGCCCTGTTCTTCTTGAGCCCCCCAGTGCCGTCCGATCCGTCGTCCGCCAGAGCCTCTACGAGGGTATTTTGCGTCTAAGATCCTCACGATTTTGTGTTTTTATTAATGAATGCAGAAAATTTCATCTGAGGTTATATCATTTTTGTAATAATTACAATAGGACCCCGACACTTTTAAATCTTTACAAGTAGGTCCCTGTCAGGCGCGTGCACGTCACGCACGCCTTGGCATTTTTGCAAGGGGACCCCGGTCTCTTTTCTTATTTATTTTCAGTCCCAAAACTTTTATTTGCAGTTAAAATAGTTCTGGAGTTTTTGCAGATCAGCCCCTGGATTTCTGTCTAATTACATTTATGCCCCTGCTAGTGTGTATTTTCTTGATGTTGCTAGTATTTATTTGATGCATCTATAAAACCCCAAAAATTCGCAAAAAATAGACTTAAGTTCCTGTTGACTTGAGCTTCCAGGATATTTTTATTTTTCACATTTATTGCATTTTTCTATTTATTTAAAATAAAAAACATGCATTTTTACTACTGTTTGAATTAGAAAATAACAAAAAATATAACAACACATCAGAAAATTCCCAAAAAAATATATTTTGCTTATTGTATTGTGTTCTAACTCCAGTCCAAAAATCACTAAAAAATACAAAGCAAAACTCCTAAACATTAGAAAATCCCAAAAACCTTCCTAAAAATATTAAAAATTCATAAAAAATCTAAAAATTGTGTTTTCAGTTTCTGAATTTTCTTTATTTCATTATCTTTCATTTAAAATTAATTTTAGGAATTTTGGGTGCTGTTTAGTATTTTTCTTCCTCATTTTAATTTCGGCGAGTAGCTAATTCATTGTTTTCTTGTGTTTTCACTTTTAAAAATAACTTAAAAATTCCAAAAATCCCCAAAAATCACAAAAACAGTAGAAAAATATAAAAAACCAAAAATATTTTATTTCCTCATTTTTGAGCTTTTTTTCCCTTATTTTTATAAATATTCTATCTTCCTTTTTCCTATATTGTACATATATTCCAATATTAAAAAAGAAAATTTAAAAAATATAAAATATAAAAAGAAAATATAAAATCAGAAAATTAAAAATCAAAATATAAAATTAGAAAGTCAAAAATTAAATAAAAAATATAAAGTAAAAAACCCACAAAAATTGCATAAATAGACATCTGATCACAATTCACATTTTGAGCATTTTGCCCCGTTCTACCTGTCTGCTCCCTGTGTTCGACCTCTCTGCATACTTGCTTCTATACATCTTTTGTGCAGAGTTAAAAATAAATTTTAACTCCACTTTCTGCTTGTCATTGCTTGATATTTCTAGTGTGGGTTAATTATTGTTTTAATCCGGATTTTTGAGTGGTGAACGCATCGACTGTTGATCCGCCTTGTGGATCAATACGACCGCTCGATTTTCTTAGTTAAACAAATGGCGCCGTTGCCGGGGAGCAACAGCGCGTAGTTCGGGTTTTTGCTTGTGTTTATGATTATTTGACTATTTTTTGCCTTATCCATTTGCTCATTGATTTGATGTAATTGTTTTACTTGTCTAATCACCCTCTCTTGTTGACTTTGTGCGAGACACGGATCGAGGGAGGCGCTCTACCCTAGGCGCCTACGCACCCACGTGAAGCCGGCGTCAGCTTGCCGACCTAGCATCAAAGGAGGCTTGGAGGATTCGAGAAGACAAGCACATTTTTGAGCATTTTTGGTGCATTATTTATTTTTGTAATTTGTGTGAGAGAGAGACTCTTTCTTATTGTAATAATACAGGTACCTGAACTTTGGACTTTCGGGCCCAATTTCCAAGTGATTGTTCACTTCGGGGCTTACCGCGACTTTTTACGGTTTTCATCGCATTTTTTTTATTTTATTTTGTTTTGTTTTCCGGTTTTGTTTTCCTTATTTTGTGTGATTGAGCCCCTAGTTTTTGGATAGCTTGCGATAGACTAAGACCAAACATTTAATATCTTGCATGTGCCTATAGTCTCGATTGGACTTAGTCAAAACTTTAAACAGTTGCCTCACCATCTTCAAGCCTACGTGCCGCGAGCCCACCCTGTCAAGCGCTACTCCTGAACTTGATGTGTCGAGAAGAGGAGGGGTGAGCCTAGACCGGACTCTTGGATTGAGGATCGGTGACCGACTTGTGGTTCTTCACGATAATAGCAATTTCTGAAACTTAGGGCGATTTCATCGGCTTTGCATTTGCATATAGATTAGGTTTCAATTATGTTGAGCATCCTTGCATGTAGAGTGCTGGAGGCAAGGTGAGCATTTACGCTTTAGCATACATCATCGTTTTGCCGCTTGCATTGCTTTTCCGACTCTCTACCTCTGATTTTGCCAACCTAGGTGCTAAGTAAAATTGACTCCTCGATAGGATCATGCATTCTTATTAAAATTCCAAAAAAAAGTGATAACCAATAAAATTGGGACTGTTAATATTACTTGACCCTAAAATCAACCAAAAAGAAAAATATTGTATTGAGGCGAGTAATACCTTCATTGTCTTCGCTTTTACTTGCTCGCGCACACCTTAAGGATTAGTGCCCAAATCCCATTTCAGCCCCCTAAGTGTATGTGAAATTTCTGACTTCTCACCTAACTCTAAAACAGATAAGATAAAAAGACCGACTTTTCGGTCTCTACCGAGTTGAGTAGGTGAATTGAGGGTTTGTATTGTGTGAGTTTGTTTGTGATTGCTTGTGTGTATTCCAGATCATCCCTGCGCATTTGCGCCTTTTTCTCACTCTCTTGACTTGACCATCGTGCTCTCCCGACTATCATTTTTCTATTGCTTTGAGATGGCCAACTGGAGAGTATTTTGTTTGGATTTTGCGGATCCCTCGTTCACTCCAGCCGGTCCACCTCATTTTTTCCAGGAGGACCTTGCTCCTAACTTTTGTCCATATCCACCTCAGCCGGAGTATCAAGATTCAGATTTATACCCACACCTACCTCCACCTCCGTATTATCAACCTTCACGTCCACCCGAGACTGATCTGTTGAAGTCACCTTTCATGGAGTCCACCCTTGAGCACTTGACCCAGATGATGGATCATATGAGACAGAGGATTGACCACCTCACTAATACCAATAAGAGCGACCATGATATTCCACCATTTGATGATAAGGGTTCACTCGAGGATTTCCATGAGAGATTGCAATCGCCCAAAATACAAAAAAATGAGAAAATATTAAAAATCCAAAAAGAGTTCGGGAGACCTTTGGTTGATTCAGACTGTGAGGAGAGTGCCCACTTGCCAGACCATTTGACCACACAGCCTTTCACACCCTGTCCCACCTTTAACCCTGAGGATGCCGCTGTACAGACTGCTCTTGGCATGCCTCGTGTAGATGCTGATTCCGACTTTCTCCCTTGTATGGAGGAAGTCCAAAAATTCAAAAAATTATTGACTGAACCCGAAGTGGTGGCTACTATTCATGAGATCATCCGTGCCCCACTTCAGCAGGCCATGACTGATTTATCTGCTCCTCTTCCCAAGAAGAGAAAGCGGAGGAGCAGATCTGAGCATCATATCTTGACCATGACCACTGCCCACGCCATCACACACCGTCCCATTCCTAGGAAAAAGAACACTACCACACCTTTCATTAGCTGCACCATCTCTGACCACACATGTGATCACACTCTCCTAGATGGCGGTGCTTCGATTAGCATTATATCCTTCTCGTTGGTACAGTCTCTTCACTTAGGGCCTCTCAAGAAGACCAGGATGATAGTTCAGTTTGCTGATGGATCTATCAAGAGGCCGAAGGGTATCCTGGAAAACACCGTCATTTCGATTCAGGGCACGAGTCACCATATTGATTTTGTCGTATTGCCCATGGAGAGCTCCATAGGGGAGCATTCTCCAATCATTCTGAGACGACCATTCCTCGCCTTTGCGAGGGTCGTTATTGATTATGGATCAGGAGAGATTCGCTTCCGTCCTGCTGACGAGAGCGAAGTGTTGATCATCGCACCCACTATTGACCAGAGACTTGAACCTGATGTGACTTTACCTATCTTGGCTGACCCTGAGGACCATGACCTTGATGAGACCATTAGAGAATTTTGTTTCTTACTAGATTCCATTGAGACCCAAGAATTCCTCTCCCAAGGGGAAGACTTGGAAAGCATGGACCTCGGAGTTCCTTCTTCTGGGATTTGGCGTTGTGTTGATGACATCCGCGGGATTTACATGATTGATACCATTGAACGGAGGGCAGAATTTAGAGACCTGACAGGACGGACACATTTCGACTACTCCCATTGATGAGTCTGCTCCTGTTCACATAGATACTAATGAGACGAAGGCCAAGTTTGATTTGATTGCTTTTATCAGGGAATTATGTCCTATTGATGAGAAAGATGATCCGGTTGAGATTATGAGGACGAACAGAGTTCGACTACTTCCACTGATGAGTTCCCTCCTTTGTGATTTTGACCTGGACGAGACCTCGCAGGACGACACTGATTACACTACTTCCGATGATGATGAGTTTGTCCCATTCCACGTTGATATCAGCGAGACATCTAAGGCCGGACCTAGTCGTACTTCTTTCACTGATACGTCCGTGCCTCTTCAGCCTAGAGCATCTGAGGACCTTCACTCTGTCGACCCTGATTGGCTTCTGTCCACTGTGGACCCCGATGTCGACCTGCACCACACCAGATCTATTCCTCAACGGTCCCGCAAGAAGGTTCGCTTTCAACCTTCTTGATCCAGTGTACATCCATCTCTGTTGTATATTCACTTTTGTTCATCTCTGTTCTCTCTACCGTATTGCTCATTCACCCATCCTCGTGTTTGCCTTGCTTAGGACGTACTTTGTCCTAAGTATAGGGGGGTGGACGAGCCGAGTGCTCATTCGTCGTTCCGTCTCGTCGCTCCTGTTGTTGCCTATACTTAGGGCTTCTTTTACCCTAAGTATAGGGGGAGTGATGTGTATATCCTCTGATCTCTTCCTCCATCTTCAGATCTCTTTTCTTCTTTTCTTCTTTTCCTCTTCTATCTTCCTTATCCACCGAAAAGGTGTACACCCCGAGTGCTTCTATTCTTTGATCCTCTCCATTGTCTCCTCTTCTTGTCTATACTTAGGGATATCTTACCCTAAGTATAGGAGGAGACAGTCCGAGTACGATCTGTTCATTCCCATCCTTGACCCTCCCTGCTTTGTGTATAGTCTGCTATACTTAGGATTATTTGATCCTAAGTATAGGGGGGACGATCAACTTCTCATTCGTTTGTTCATTCATCTCTTATCCCTTTATTCTTTATACTTTTCTATACTCAGTACGAGTTATGTCTTCTCTTTTTCTCTCTGATCTATGAGGACATAACTCAAGCTAAGTATAGGGGGTCGTATATACTGTGTATATACTTTAGCCATAACTCGTACTTTCGTATTTTCCTAATAACTATGGCTAATTATACTATTAAAATTCATTAAAAAACTTAATAAAAAGATGTGAACATTCCTCAAATTCTTTTTGTATATACTGATTAATAAATCAGGTGAAAATGTTTTTTTTGCGAAATGTTTGAAAAATAGTTTGAAAATCTTTGTGAAAAATTTATTGAAAACTATTTTGAAAACGTTTTGTTACATGTTTTCAACCTTTGTAAAAACATTTTGATTGTAAAATTTATTTTCTTCATGTGAAATAAAATGTTTGAAAAATGATTTGCAAATGGTTTGAAAAATGGTTGCAAAAATATTTGAAAAATCTATATATATTGTTTGGAAAACCGTTGCAAAATGATTTTCAAATGTATGTACATGATTGTAAAATAATTGTAAAAATTATTTTGGACTATAGTTTTCAAAATTGTTTGAAAAAACTTGTGTTAAATAAGTTTGAGGAATATTTACATCACACCAAAATTCATCATATGTATATATGTATAAAATTGACCACCTACCCTTGTAATTCTTAAAATCCACTTCTTGTATATATAAGAAGCACTCCCGTGTAAATATTTGTACCTAGTTTTTAGCCAAAACTTTTTGTTATCAAAAAAACTCCAAAAACATTTGCAAAACTAAAAATCCAAAAACATTTGAAAAATCTTTTTGAAAAATCTAAAAAAATGCATATGCATCATCATCATCTTTTCAAAAATCCATAAAAAAGGTCAAAATCTTTGAAAATTGCATCACAAAAATATTTTCTGCATAGCATTCACATTTTTCGGATTGAGTTTAACGGTTGAACAAGTCTAAGTAAAATCCGAAGATTGGAGCTAGATTGAACCTTGAATCTATCTAATTAACAAGAACCTTATAGGAACTGGAATTGAGGTACTTCAGGTCTAGTTGACTTAATTCTTTGAGGATCACGGGACTTAGTTCAATGGATTCTTGACTGTCTAAGTAGAGTATTTCGGAGCACACGCACGACTCTTGTTGATAATGACCTAACTTGGACACATGTAGCTTTCACATGGCTCAACTCAGATGGAGTGGTGAGGGGGTTGGATTTGCCAGTATGAGACGCACACAGGTGGAAACATTTGTCCTCCTCTAGGGAGGGAAGTGCACCCAACCTGTCTAGTAATGATGAGTTTCGAGGATAGGAGATCGTGGGTTGCAATAAAGATTCAAAAGAGGGATAGTCTACTGGCTCAAGAGGAAAAACTCCTTATGTAAATGCTGTTGTGTATAGTATTAAAAAAAAGAAAAAAATGCAAAAGACAAAAACTCCAAAAAAGTGGACAGGCCCGTACAAAAATAAAAATGCCTGCCGGAGTGTACATATGTTGTAAAGTCAAATAAGCAAGCTTGAGCTTCAAAGTCAAATCATGTGAGCCTGCAGCTGGATGACTTGACAACACTGGTCTTGCATCCTAGGATAGGTAGCTACACTGGCTACCATCCATTCTTCTCTTCACCCCCTCCTCTTAAGCTGGTTGCCACTTGAACTTAGAAGGGAATACCCTGCTCCTTGAGGAATGAGTTGTTGGATTGGGGAATCATTGGGTTGTCATATTGGAGAAGTCAGTCTCTTTGTCATTTCAGTTGGGGAGAGCCACCATCACTTACACTGTACGAGTTAGATTCATAGACGTAAGGGTTTGCGTATGAGTTGAAATATATCTGACCTGGCTATTGAGGAGACTTGGATAGAGTTTCGAGATTCTCAGGACTGTTGGATTTCAAATCTGG
Organism: Ottelia alismoides; assembly: GCA_037367405.1. NCBI lineage: Eukaryota > Viridiplantae > Streptophyta > Magnoliopsida > Alismatales > Hydrocharitaceae > Ottelia > Ottelia alismoides. Next base: position 253,264 of record JAZKJV010005589.1, on the reverse strand, counting down.
TTCTCATCAAGGTTCCACCCCCACTAAAATTCCAAAGGTCCGACTTAAGCTCCAAACTTTGATTTTGTGAAGACAAGTTTGATAATTAAATTTAATCCACTTTCTTCTTTTTCTTTTCTTTCTTTTTCTTTCTACACTTATTGCATAAGTGTTTGCTAGGGACTAGCAAAGGTAAAGTATAGGGGGATGATGAAGCCACATTTCATCATCTTTATTCTATCATTTTGGCATCAAAAACCCTAGCAAATGCGTGTAAATACCCTTAATTCCATCATCTTAGCATCCATGCATGTGCATGTAAATATTGTATAAAATACTGTAATTAAATCCAAAATTATAGAATAAATAAAAGAAAAGAAAAAGAATAAAATATTGTAAATATTTTATGATCCAAAACCCCAAGACCTAGGCATCTTGATGAATAAGTCGACAAGGAATAAAGTAGGGGGAGATAAGGGTCAAAAATACAATAAAAACGCCTTTGATTTAATTCATTCTTTATTCATTTGGGACCTATTTTTGGTTCCTCTTTTTATACCTCAAATAAAGAAACTTTGTACATGAAAAGTCGTAGATAATTAAATAAATAAAAATACAAACTTGATTTCATTGAAAAATAATACACAGATAAAAAGTTATGGTCTGAATAAAAATCCAGAATCCCAACTTCCCAAACCCGTATCTCACAAATGAAAACTCCAAATGCAGCAAACTCACCTTTAATTGTATATAGCATAAAATAATCTATTTAATGGAGGTGGTTTTGCATTTGGCGGAGCTACGGTTTAAAAGTTGAGTTTTGGACCCCATTATACACTTCTACTGATTAAAATATTCATTTTATTTATTATTAATTATTTTTATAATTTTATATTTTTATAATTTTGTAAATATTATTTATAATAAATATGTGTATTAAAACCAGAATAAAAACTCAAAGAAAACTCAAAATACAATACTTGTATATAAAAGACATAGGTAAAATACCTATATACAAACCTGTATAAATAATACTTATATTTTATTAAGTGTACAAAATAATTTATAAAATAAAATAAAAATATATTTAAGTGTATAAAAGTATTTTATAAAATAATAAACAAAAGTAAAAAAATTAAACATACAAAATAAAAATGAAATACTTAAATATATAGATAAAGATACCTATAAAGGGTATAAAAGGAAACTTGTAATTATTAATCTTGAAAAAATAAATAAAAATTACCATAAAATCCTTTATAAAATAATAAACATTTTTTATTGTGTAACCATAATTTAATAAATTGATTTGCTATTTTTAATTGATTTTACAATTGTTTTTTTCCAGGGATTTTCCTGATTGGTCCACGTGGACCAACCAGGTGGAAGTTGACCGCTGGTCAACTCCCTGGTTCTTGCTCCTGCAGCCCGTCAGTTGCATTTTTTAGCCATTTTCTCCCATTTTGCAAGGCCGCATCTTTCATTATTTGGCATTGTGCCCTTCACGACTTTTTATCTCCATACATCTCTTATACACGCCCAGGCATAATATTGAGCATTGGATTACGTCTGTGCCTTATTTTCTTCGTCCTTTGGGCCGGCTTGACCATCTCTCTGCCCAACGTTCTGAAAGTTGTCAGACTATGTTTTTTGGTGTTTTCTCCGAATTTTGGAGAGCGCATCTTTCACCATTTGGCCTCGCTTCCTTCTGCAATTTTTCTCCCCTACCATGGAGCATCCACGCACAACCATTACTTAGAGGATTGGACCCACGATTTGCATGATCTGCATCGATCTTGGAGCCCCTGTGTCACTTCTTCAATATACGTCCCAATCCTTCATTTGGTTTTTGAACTCCTTTTGCCCCTTCCTCCTCCCTTCTTTCGTGTGTTGAGGTTAGAGGGAGGTGACAACAACCTCACCTCGCCGTCAGGAGGCGCGGAGGAGCGGCGCGGAGGCGTCTCCACCCATCTCTGGCCAAGCTTGGCCGTGAGATCTTATCTCGCAGTTTCCCCACTGTTTGAGGTCGTTTTTCCTTGTTTTCTTTGCATGATTAATTAGCTGTAGCACTAGCGTTTATTTCATGCATTTAACTTGGCATTTCATCGAGTCTCTAGTTTAATCCCATTATCGAACATCCTCGCCGGAGCTTGCTCCGGCAAGCTTCATTTCATGCCATTTACTTTTCCCTCAACCTTCATTTGCTCCTGGAACCTTCTTCTCGCTGTGCGTGCATCTTCTTTGCTGGTTCCTGGAGTCATTAGACTCCATCTGGGGTCGAATTTTTCTAACAACAAGGTACCTGGGCCGCCATTTTTCCTCGACACCGCGGTAGCCACCCGGTGGTCTTCCCACCATTTGACGATGCCAGCCGTTCGAGGGACTCTCCAGGAAGCATGGGGAGATTTTTTCTGAAGGGTTGGAGGACTGGAGCACATGCCATTGCCGATCGAAGCTCGGAGGGATCAAGCTTCGGCCCTGTTCTTCCTGAGCCCCCCAGCGCCGTTCGATCCGCCGTCCGCCAGAGCCTCTGCGAGGGTATTTTGCGTCTAAGACCCTCGTGATTTTGTGTTTTTTATTAATGAATGCAGAAACTTTCATCCGAGGTTATATCATTTTTGTAATAATTACATTAGGACCCCGACACTTTTAAATCTTTGCAAGTAGGTCCCTGCCAGGCGCGTGCACGTCACGCACGCCTTGGCATTTTTGCAAGGGGACCCCGGTCTCTTTTCTTATTTATTTTCAGTCCCAAAACATTTATTTGCAGTTAAAATATTTCTGGAGTTTTTGCAGATCAGCCCCTGGATTTCTGTCTAATTACATTTATGCCCCTGCTAGTGTGTATTTTCTTGATGTTGCTAGTATTTATTTGATGCATCTATAAAACCCCAAAAATTCGCAAAAAATAGACTTAAGTTCCTGCTGACTTGAGCTTCCACGACATATTTTTATTTTTCACATTTATTGCATTTATATATTTATTAAACATCGAAAACATGCATTTTTGCTCCTGTTTGCATTAGAAAATACCAAAAAATATAATTTAAACACATCATAAAATTCCCAAAAAATGTAATTTGCTTATCGTATTATGTTATAACTCCATTCCAAAAATCACTAAAAAATACAAAACAAAACTCCTAAAAATTAGAAAGGCCCAAAAACCCTCCTAAAAATATTAAAAATTCATAAAAAATCTAAAAATTGTGTTTTCAGTTTCTGAATTTTCTTTATTTCATTATCTTTCATTTAAAATTAGTTTGAGGAATTTTGGGTGTTGTTTAGTATTTTTCTTCCTCATTTTAATTTCGGCCAGTAGCTAATTCACTGTTTTCTTGTGTTTTCACTTTTAAAATAACTTAAAAATTCAAAAAAATCCCCAAAAATCACAAAAATAGTAGAAAAATATAAAAAGACCAAAAATATTTTATTTCCTCATTTTTGAGCATTTTTCCTTATTTTTATAAATATTCTATCTTCCTTTTTCCTATATTGTACATATATTCCAATATTAAAAAAAGAAAATAAAAAAAATAAAATATAAAAAGAAAATATAAAATAAGAAAATTAAAAATCAAAATACAAAATTATAAAGTCAAAAATTAAATAAAAAATATAAAATAAAAAACCCACAAAAAATTGCATAAATAGACATTTGACCACAATTCATATTTTGAGCATTTTGCCCCGTTCTACCTGTTTGCTCCCTGTGTTCGACCTCTCTGCATACTTGCTTCTATAAATCTTTTGTGCAGAGTTAAAAATAAATTTTAACTCCACTTTCTGCTTGTCATTGCTTGATATTTCTAGTGTGGGTTAATTGTTGATCAAATACGGGATTTTGTAGTGGTCAATACACCGACTGTTGATTCGCCTTGTGAATCAATTCGACCGCTCTAAATTTCGTGTTTATCACTAAGGAAATAAAATGTTTAGGCCATCTGAGAACTCCAATAAATTTCAAAGACCTACATAAGGATGGAAGAGAAATCAACAAAATCAAGCTGAAGGAAAGTCCAATGGTTCTTATCAAGCCTATCCCACGTGTACTACATGTGGAAAGGATCATTCTGGAGAATGCGTAAAGGGTTCAAAGATATGTTATAATTGTGGAAAGACTGATCATTTGAGATATAATTGTCCTGATCTACTTCAGAATACCAGTAAAACCAAGTAATCATTCCTGCAAGGAAAATAGCAGGAGATCGTAAAATATCCAGTTGAAAATAAATGAGGTAACGTGAAGGGAGGTAAAGCTAACAAGACATACACTCAGGGAAAAACCTTTAACATGACACTTCAAGAGGCTATTTCTGACGAGGATGTAATTTCAGGTATTACTAGAATTTTTAATAAAGATGTACATACTCTTATTGATTTAGGAGCTAGCCATTCTTTTATTTCTCGAACTTTTTCAAAATATGCTGATAAACAACTGGATTCATTAGAGCATACTTTGTTGATATCTATGCTCAAGGGAGATTCTGAAGTTGTACAACATGTTTTCAAAGTTTGTTCTTTGTGGATCAAAGAACATGAGATTCATGTGAATCTGATTCCTATGGAGTTGAGAGAATTCGACATTATTGTCGGAATGAGATGTTTAAGCTCATACCATGCAGTGTTAGATTATTACAAGAAAGAAGTCACTTTCCGACATCTTGGAGAAAAGGAATTCATTTTTTATGGCAAGAGAAGATTATATACTCCTTGTGTTATTTCGGCTATTTTGGGTAAGAAGTTAATTAGAAAAGGTTGCTTAGCCTTTGTTGCTTTTATTTATAATATAGAAGCTCAAGCTATCTCAATAGAAAGTATTCCTGTTATGAGAGATTTTCCAGAGATTTTTCCAGATGAACTTCCAGGACTACCCCCTGATAGGGAAATTAAGTTTATAATAGATCTAGTTCCAAATACAACACCAATAGCCCTTTCACCATACCGTATGGCTCCATCTGAACTGAAAGAGCTGAAGCTTCAATTACAAGAACTATCAGATAAAGGATTTATTCGATCTATTATATCTCCATGGGGGGCACCTCTTCTTTTTGTTAAGAAGAAAGATGGAACTCTCAGGCTTTGTATTGATTACATGAGGCTAAACAAGGTGACGGTTCAAAATAATGATCCTTTTCCTCATATAGATGATTTATTTGATCCGCTACAAGGGTATTCTATATTCTCAATGATTGATTTGAGATCAGGATATCACCAATTGAAAATCAAGGAGATGGATAATCCCAAAACTGCTTTTCGTACACGTTATGGACACTATGAATTCATGGTAATGTAATTTGGATTAATAAATGCACCAGCTGCTTTTATGGACTTAATGAGTCGTGTCCTTCACCCTTAGATAGATTTGTAATTGTCTTCATTGATGACATCTTAGTGTACTCCAAAAACAAAGAGGAACATAAAGAGCACCTCAGAATTGTATTGAGTACTTTGAAGGAAAACAAACTATATGCCAAATTAAGTAAATGTGAATTTTGGTTGCATAAGGTGAATTTTCTAGGGCATCTCATTTCTAGGGATGGTATCTCGATGGATCCTGCTAAGGTTGAAGTTGTCTTAAATTGGGAGCATCCAACAAGTGTTACAGAAACACGGAGTTTTCTTAGACTAGCATGATATTATCGCGTGTTCATTGAGAACTTTTCGATTATTGCAGCTCTGTTAACCAAATTAACCCAGAAAGATGTAAAGTTTGCATGGAACGATGACTGCGAAAGAAGTTTTTAAGAACTCAAAAGTCGTTTGACTTCAACCCCAATTCTTAGCCTACCATATGGTAATGGAGGGTATGTGGTATATAGTGATGTATCACATCAAGGGTTAGGATGTGTTCTTATACAACATGGCAAAAGCATTTCTTATGATTCTAGACAACTTAAAAACATGAAGTGAACTTTCCTACTCATGTTCTAGAATTAGCGACAATTGTGTTTGCTATCAAGATTTGGAGACATTATTTATACGGTGAAACCTGCCAGATTTATATGGATGACAAGAGTTTAAAGTATATTTTTACACATAAAGAATTAAACTTGAGACAAAGAAGATGGTTAGAGCTAATCTAAGATTATGATTGTATGATTTATTATCACCCCGGAAAAGCAAACATGGTTGCAAATGCATTAAGCCGAAAGTCCATTGAAAGGTTGAACTATAAGAGGAATGAAAGTACTTTAAAACAATTGAAGTCATTAAGGATCAAGTTGGCTATCGATGATTGGGGAGCATTTTTAGTATATTTGCAAATAATGCCGATACTCTATAATGAGATTCAAGCCGCTCAAGAGCATGACACAAAAATTTTGGAAATGATAGAAAAAAACAAGAATGGGGAAAACTCAGAATATAGTTTAGACGAGCATGGAGTCTTGCATTTTAAATAAAGAATATGTATTCCAGATTCTTTAGAAATAAAAGGAAAAATCTTGGAAGAGGTTATGCAATGCATCCAGGAAGCACTAAAATGTATAGCACATTGAAAGGTATTTATTGGTGGCCTGGAATGAAAAGGCAAATAGCTGACTATGTTGCTAAATGTATAGTATGTCAACAGGTTAAGCCAGAACGTCTAAGACTACCAGGTATGTTACAACCTCTCCCGATTCCCGAAAGGAAATGGGAATATTGCCATGGATTTATATCAGGACTTCCTCGCAACCTAAGAAATCATGATGCAATATGGGTTATTATTGATAGATTAACCAAGTCTATCCACTTTATTGCAGTTAATGTGAAATATACTCTGGAAAAATTAGGGAAACTATTTGTCGATGAGATAGCCCGTCTGCATGGAACGCCTGTTAGTATTACTTCAAACAGAGATCCCAAATTCACTTCTAAACTTTAGCCAAGTTTGCAAAAAGCACTCGGTACGAAATTGAACTTTAGCACTGCATTTCACCCACAAACAGATGGCCATTCAGAACGGACTATTCAAACACAAACAGATGGCCATTCAGAACGGACTATTCAAACATTAGAAGATATGCTTCATGCTCATGCTTTGAGTTTTAAAGGCAGTTGGGATGACCACTTATCATATATGGAATTTGCCTATAATAATAGCTATCATTCTAGTCAACATGGCCCCATATGAAGCTTTGTATGGTAGAATGTGTAGAACGCCTGTGTGATGGACTGAAGTGGGAATGAGAAAGCTACTCGATCCTGAACTGATTCAAACTACGAGTGAGAAAATAGAAGAAATATAAAGACATTTAAAAATAGCACAAAGTCGGCAGAAAAGCTATGCAGATAAGCGAAGGCGAGATCTAGAATTTAAAGTTGGTAATAAAGTATTTTTGCGTGTTTCTCCTTGGAAGGGTCGATTAAGATTTGGCAAGAAGGGAAAGCTCGCACCAAGATATATAAGACCTTATGAAAAATTCAAAGAATCTGACAGGTGGAATATCGTTTGTTGCTCCCACCAGATTTGACACGGATTCATAATGTTTTCCATGTCTCTACACTAAGAAAATATATTCCAGATCCCTCACATGTGTTTGAACCCCAACAAGTATAACTAAAAGAGGATTTATTGTATCAAGAAATGCATGCACACATATTGGACCATAAAGTTCAAGAACTACGAAACAAAGAGATTCGATTGGTCAAAGTCTTATGGAGAAGTCATACTATAGAAGAAGCCACATGGGAGCGAGAAGATGAAATGAAATCACAATATCCACATCTCTTCTCAGATTGATCGATGTGCATAAATTTCAAGGACGCAAGTTATTTCAAGTGGGAGAGTGTTGTAACAACCACCTTGACTAAATATCTTAGAAGTGCCACTCATCAAGTGCGGATAAGAGTATACCATATAAATTTAGATATGACTACACATATAATCATGTTTCATTACATTTCCAATCAAAATGGCATGGAGATAATAGCATCTAATATGCATATTGTATGGGGTGGTCTAAAATAAACAACATGACTATTAGTATTTCAAGATGTAAAGTTTTATATAATATCGAGAGAATCGAATCAAGTTTGAAAAAAAAAAGAAAGAGGTGATATATTAGAATAAGTTGATACACATTAGTTTATTTTTCAATGATAATAGGTTAGTATCTATAATTTACAAAATATAGGGGCAGGAATTAACAATTTTATATTTATTGAATACTTGAGCACGACTTGGGATTTTGTTATAATATTTTTTTACATGAATTATATAAGGGTGAGTGGGATTTCAACATTTTAATACGTGATCATGAACATGTAGTAGTTACGTGTCTACATGAGAACTAAATAAAAAAACGGATTAGCACAATGGATTTTCATGCGGTTGATATAGATATAGTCAGTACGACATTTTTTCTTTCACCTATCCCTTTATACTTCCAACCCTTCCGTAGATGCCATAGCACGGGAGATCTCTACTGGGCTAATCCGTAGGAGTCAGTAGGCAACTTCTGAGGTATTTTTCTCCAATGGGTGTTTTAGTTTCAAGTGAATCATTTAGTCAAATCTGTCTATATTATGAGATTTTTAGGCTATGGTCTCAGGTGTTCAGAAAGACGATATGATTTTTTCATATGAAGAACCTAACATGTAGAAGATATTCTTTTTGCCAACATAGGAAATGAACAAGGGTGAAGTTATTCATATGATATAGATATGTTCGAATTGTTGAATTCCATGTATATTTTTCTTTTATTGGTGACAGAGGAAACTTGGAATTGGTTACAATCTGATCATATTTTAAAATTTTATTTAATCATAACTTGCAAGAATTTCCATCAGAGTGCACTTAGCGTAGTCGTGGACGAGTATACATGGATGGTATTCCACCAATAAAGGACGATATACGCACAAAACATTTTAAGATCCATGTTAATTGGCAATGGGAGCAAACAGTAACGGTTAATAGAACCTAAGTTTTGGATTAAGAAAAGAGTACACATGGGTTTATAGAGTTTAAAAAAAGTACGTTGGGGAATTCTGTGGAATTGTACAGACAAGTAAATTCCTTAATGGTAATCTTGATTCTATTGTAGATGTTTAAATTCAGGTGAAGGGTATCGACATTAACCCGAGACTATAAAAAGAGAAGATAATATCAAAATTTTTTTATATACCAAGATGAGTGGTTACAAACTTCTATTTACATCGTCAAAGTTTCAAATATGTTTTATGTTATATTCTATTCTAGAATTTATGGTGCTACTATTAGTATTGCAAATTTATCATTTGTCAAATTCTGCGAATTATTCTGACTATTTGCAAGATCGTGAGATTTATGTTTTTCAAGCGGCATATATGAAAAGTATATTATGTATGTTTGGAAAGCATGCATTCTAGATCCACGTAAAATAACAGTCATGGACAAATAAGAGGGCTTTGGGCCCGCATTCCGTATACATAGAGGCTTTGGGCCGTATGCGGGGTGTTTTTTATCTTTGTGGTCGTCTGCGTGTATGAAAGTATGATAAAGACCTTGGTTAAGTTCGCTTGCCTAGGCAATAAGTATGTAAGGCTAAGGGATGAATAGCATCTCCTTGGCAGCATGGTTCATGGACGTAATAAGATTAGATGGGAATAGTGGTGCATTTTATATTCGTATGATATGAAAATATGTTATTCTTTCGAGAAAAAGAATTTTTGCTTATTACTTTCCTTTTATGGAAGCTTATTATTTTTATTTCAGTTGTCAGTTTATAATTTCCACTTAGCAATTTTATGTGTTCAACATTATGAAACTTACATTTAAGTGGTAAATTTTCCAGTACGCTCAAGTTATTTTATTACATGAAAATATATTACTTTTATTTTAAGATTTGGACCATTCACTGGGTCTAAACTATTTATTCCGATTTAGACTCACCACTCTATTGCTTATATATTTATAGATTCAACAGAACATGAAGCTTAAAACACATAGGATTACCTAGCTGGAGATTGTAGTCATCCTAGCCTTTTGACTTTTGTAGTCGCATTTTGGAATCTTTTAGGTAAATGTTATGAATGACATGACATAGATGGGAATTTTTTTGTAGATGTGAAAGATGAATCTTTTGATACATGTAATTATCGGCTTTGTATATGGGAACCCGCTATTTTGTGAAGCACTGAATAGTTTGTGTTGGAGTTTTGAGGTTTGGAAATGATTGATGTGGATATGTTGGATTTCTGTGGTGATATTATTGGATTTACGTTATATATCATCTCAGTACAGGTCAACGTTTTTGGGAGAACTCCAAATTATAGAGGAATTGCTGCCAAAAATTTTGTTGATATTCTAAATAAGGTAAGAAATGATATAATGATACTTGTCACGCTCGTCTCAGCTAGCGGGACGGATTGTGACATAAAAACTATCATTGTTTGGTGAAAAAGCATGACACATCCTTGCCCTCAAAATAATTAACATGTTCTAGGACCCAAAAACATTAAGACGATCTATTTCATGATCACTACAACAAAAGATAAATTTTTAAATGAAAAAATAAACTAAACTCTTGTTTAAGTTCACAGAAAAAAAATTCAATGAAATTAATATACAGACTAGTAAAGCTTGAAGATTATCAACATCAAATGAAAAATTCATCACTAAGCTAACAATTTGTGAGTATGTGATCCAAGATTCCATTTTTTGTTTGCAAAGATAGCATTTATTGGTGCGATTTAAGCTATTCTTTTATATTTTATCACGTATTATAATTTTTCCTCTTTGTACCAACCAAAGAAAGAAATAAATTATTGGATGAAATGAGTTGACCAAAAATTCTTGGAATATGAAGATTGTATCCATTGTGATCAAATACCTTCTGAGATACTGTCTCTAATCCTCCAAACCAAATTTTGTCTATTTCTCTAGAGGCCAATACCCATGTGGGTCATAACCTCAACTGTCGAGGATGGTTTTCTCCGCAACTCCAACGCTTTTACCCAATTGTTTCTCACTTGCAGAGCCATCATGCCTTGTTTTCTAGTATGCTATTGATTTTTTTGTAAGCTTCCAAAAATATACCAAAAACAATAAGTCATATTTGGTTTTTCAAGGTAAAAAAGCATTTCTTATCGGGAGAGTCATTTTAGAATAGACTCCCCTTAGTCCACAAGAGCCCAATTTCGCAAAATCGATAAATTGGCTAAGCCTCATCAAGAATCTTTAATTTCAATAATCTCCTTACCCCTAAAATAAGAAGCTTTTATTATCAAAGTGATCAAACGAGAGTCACATTTCAAAGTTTTGATAAAATACTTGGATAGTATGGAATTATTGAAGTATTCTAAAATAAGATACCCAACCATAATTTCCATTTGGATGATAAATTATCCCGTGCAACTAGATGACAATTTGATTGGTTTTAGTGTTCTTTCAAAAGAAATTTATGTCTCATCGTATCGATTTCTTTGATAATCTTGTTTAGTTGTTTAAGTACAGTAGTAGATATTTGACAAGGAAAGCGAGTGAAGAGTTTAATAAAGTAATTCCAGGTGGGAAAATAAGATATTTTTCCGACTATTAATTTTGTTTGTAAATTTATTTATGAAATGCTAACATGGATTATAGTCTAGACGTCTTAGTGAAAATGGGAAGCCAATATAGATTGTCAGAAAATTTTCGAAGTTTCCAACCGAAGGCTTAGAAGAAAGTTTGTTCTTTCCGTAAAACTGGATTCAGATAAAATGACTTCGATTTGTCTTGACTTATTTGAATGACTGATATTAGAACGAAAGATTTTAAAGCAAGTTTGACTTGTTGGGTAGCTGATTTTTTTATTATATTTAAGGAAAATAATAAGAGCATACTTTCAATTGAACATTGAAATCTCGATATTGACATTTGATGGCGAAAATCCTCTAAATTATATGTTGATAACCTTTCTAAAGGACACTATTGAGTAGGTTCATAGTATTTCTAAATAAAAGAGGGAAAATCAGATCCTCATGATGAACCCCTCTTCCTGATTTAAAGATCCCATAGATGATCCAGTCTCTCGATCTTACATGTTTTGCTAACAAGTATATCGTCCCCCCTAAAATCCAGAATGCTTTGGCGAGGTCTTCTTTTAGCAGAATTGTTGAAGAAATGGAAATTGAGTTTGACATGATTGTTAGGCAAAAAGCACTTTTTTGTTTACATGATGTTCATGCTCAAGACTTCCTCCTTGCTATTCCTATTGAGGGCCTTGGGATGCATATCTAACCTATTAAGTATCGTACTATACTCAAGTATTGTCTTATGATTAATCTTTTTCCAGCTGATGAGCTTTGCCCAATATGCCACAAATCATGCTTGGACGCTTTTGGGGAGCATGCAGTTCATTGTCATGAACTCCCAGGTTTTAAATATAGACATAATTTTATAAGAGATGTCATTTATGATGTACTCAGACATGCTGGAGTTGCTTCAAAGAAAGAAGCATCTGTGAATTTTGAAGGATTCAGAAGAGGGGAGATCGACACTCGCACCAGCAGATGTTTTAATATTTGGATGGGTTGGTGGGAAGAATGCATGTGTATATTTGACTGGAGTTTCTCCATTGGTGAGTCCGATAAGGAGTGATTTTGTTGCGGGATATGCTGCACAGAAAGTTGTCTCGGCTAAAATTGCTAAGCATGAGAAGGCTTGTATTGACAATCAACATGTATTCATTCCTTTTGATTTTGACACCTTCAGATTCTTGGCTACTGAAGCAGTAGGCTCCTCAAAACGGTCCAAAGAATCATGCATAACAATGTTATGGTTCCCGTATCTATAGGTGTTGTATTTTGAAGAATTGGGTTTGCCATCCAAAAGGGATTGGCGATGCATCTTGTTGCAAGTCTCTCATCAATCTCTTTGTAATAGCATTTTGCTTCTCTATTTTCTAATATTAGTATGTTCTTGTAGTTTTGAGAATCACAGGGATCTGTGATATGCATTTTGGAAGATAACCTCCAGATTATGTGGATATAAACGAACCATACAATTAATTGTGCACAACACCCCTAGATAAAAGTCCTTTTTATCTAGCAACTCAATTTTCTCGAAGTTAAGATATTTTCTTCTAGTGTCAAGCCTGCTAGCAAGAAAAATAAAAATGTGAAGCTTGAGCAATGTTATCAAATCTCCTTTTATAGGCATGTGAACCATTACAATTGTTGAATTTTCACTCTATCTTTAAGGAATGGGCATAGAATCTTTTTCATGTACTTTGGAATTGAGGTAAGCGTGACATTGCAACTCTAGATGGTGGATGGGAGATAAGTTATGCAATTTGATGGTTATAAATTCCTTTCATGCCATCTAGATAGATAATTGATTGTTGACGTTCCATTCCTCTTTTGAAGCATTGTTTCAACCATTAGATTTTTGTGCCACTAGATAAGATTGATACATCAAGGTATGTAGTCTACATGTCATGTGTTGGACTTGTAAGTCATTGACAAGCCATTAATGTAATAAAAGTTATTGTTTTATCACATGGCCATCTGAAATGAAATGAAGAAATACATGTGGATGTACTTTGTTATTAAGGTCTCTTTGTACAATTAGGGTTATGTACCATGACCATATTGAATACCATGCATCTGAGAGGACATAGATGGCTTCAAATATGTGACATTCAACACAAATCTCCGGTCTGAGAAAGAGATGGCAATCTTTCTCTGTAGACTGATTTCCAACTGACTTCTTGATGCAGGTCTTCTGCATAGGAATATGGATTCAGAAGTATTGGAATAATCAAGTCAAAGAGTTGACTTAATGAGGTCAAGATAAACTAAGACTTGAACTTAACTATCACAATCAGGGACACATCCTTCAACCTAAGACAAATGTGCATTTATATGCATGAGTATGCACACTGACAGACCGATAGGTTGGTGATCTAGCCAATGTCCATATACCTGCGTGTTAGTCCACATATTAAGACATATGAGATGTATGACATCTCAAAGGAATCATACATGTTCATAATTGATGAACCAGGAGATAGAGCCCACTCATGAGACAAATTGAGGTTAAAATGAATTTCATGCATGGTCATCTTGTTTATGAAATAAGACAAGACTTTGAAATATTAATACATGCTTTTGGAAAGTATATAATTAATATTATTGTCCAAATATAAATTGATAATTCTATTGATTTATTCTGAAGAAGACAATCAAACTACAATTTGAATTCGGATATATCAAAGTTATTTCCATTGTGAAGGACGGATATTATTGGAATACTCAGGATTAATTCTATCAAAATAGATCATCTATGTTGAACATAGAATCTAGGTTTTAAATATTGAAATTATTGTGAAGTGTCGTTGCAACCCTAAAAATCCCTCAATAAAAATTTATGTAATTCTCAAGAAAAAATCAATAAAGAAAATGTAGCAACGAAAAATCGGTATTTAATTTACATGTATAGCTAGTCTGATAGAACTCAAGGAGGTTACAAAAATCCCGAGGGTTATTCAATGTAATGAAAAATCAAATGAAAAGAATAAAGGAATATCTATGCACACTATGCTTAATTTTTGTGTTTCTGGATTTTGTATTTTTATGGAATTTTCAATTTTATATTTTTCATTTGGTTTTCTATTTTTTTATTTTTAATTTTGCAATAGTTTTTTTAAACAATGAGATAATTAAAAATTAAAGCAAACACACTAAACCACTCTTTTTATATTTTTCTATTATATCAAAACATTTAGAACAGTAAACTAGTATTATTTAAGGGTATTTCATAATTTTTAATATTTCATGATTTTTGTAGATTTTACATAATTTTTAAAGTGTTTAAATAAATAAAAATTAGGGAATAAAATATACAGAAAACAAATTGAATGATTTTGAATTTTTAAATAAACAATAATCTCAAAAATGGATGGATTATTCAGGGAATAAAAGGATTTTTTTATATTTTGCAGAAAGCTATTTTATGATTTTTTGGATTTTTAAATGATTTTTTAAATTTTTAAGATTTTTGTTATTTTTATGGTTTTTATGAGGAATAAAATGCAAAATTTGGATAGAAATTTAAATAAATCAAAATAAACAACATGATTTTTTAGAATTTTTTGAGCAATTTTTATATTTTTATTGATTTTCAAATACAAATAGGAATATTTTATGAGTTTTTGAATATTTAAAAATAATAAAATAATGAAAATGTAAGTTGTGGACGCATGGATGTAACAAGAGCTTATATAAATCTTTGTGGAATTTTCAAAGGCGTTTTGAGATTTTTTACTTAATTTTAAACATGTAAAACAAATGCAGATTTATAGGGACTTAAAAGTAAATATTCTAATTTTGGGGACTAAATAATAATAAATAAATAAATCTCGGGGTAAAAAATATGCAAAAAACCAATATAGCTTGTGCATAAACTCGTGGTGTGCGTTGGAATGGTCTAGAATGTAAATACAATAGTTCCAGGGTATAATGAATAACTCAAAATACTATATTTCTATTGCAAATTTCCTAGATGAGCACGTGCTAGGAACGCGTGCAGTACATATAGGACTTAACAAGCAAATAAATTAAAGTCCACGATATAAAATGTAATTGTTCAACACTTAATAAACATACACGTGCCTGATTGGGACTTATTTAAAAATAAAATAAAGCAGGGGCTCAGACACGAAAGTACCCTTAAATGAAGTGGAGTTTTGAGAAGCTCTAATGCGCTGCAGCTTTTATCCAACGACTGAAATGGCTTGTGAGGGGATGGCTTCGATCAGACTTGGATCTTCAATCAATGATGTAACTTTGGGGCAAAATCAATAGCTGAGATCTGAACTGGAACAAATGTTCTTGATCGTGTAGTGATGCATACCCTTAGAAGATCTCGGAAGAAGATGAACTCCAATAAACTTAGATCGAGAGGAAATCGATCTTTGCTCTCTCAATTCCTCTACGAGAGGATGCTTCGGCTTCTTGCAGCAATGCTCTATCGATCCTAGGCTTCCGCTACAGTCGAATGTGACTGGTAGACGAGCTGGAGGTCAAGTGCTAACAACTCCAGATGGAACTCCATCCTAAGATTCTTTACTCCAGATGCGCTCGAAGGACTTGTAATATGTTCCTTGCTCAGAGGAGAGACTCTAACTTGGTTTATTAGTGCAAGAAGATGTATAATAATGAATGGACAAAAAATCTGACAGAGGTGAGCAGATGGGAAGCTGAATTTTAGACCTGTGATGATCTAAAGGTGGGTAGACGGTGGAAGAGCTGTAGAAGGTTGTGAAGAATGCGTTAGCGTAGTTGCGGAGAAATGATAGTGACTGCATCACCTCCAATCTTGCAAATCAGAGGTTGAAGGTGGTGATCCGATCTAGGAGATTTAGATGAAATCAAAGCGAAAAAGAATTACTAAATTGAAGACAAACCACCTAAGTTAACTACTGAATGGAAGGAGGGAAGGACTCGCCTCAATCTACGGCTCGTGGCAGAGAGGTGGAGACATGCGACAGAGAGCTCTAGCGATGTAGTTGGATTGCGAAACTAGGCACCAATTTCACGCTCCAAATCAGGGTTCTGCTACTCTATCGCAAGAGCATCAACCCTGTCACTCGATCACAGGTGATCTTGGGTTAAAGTCGGATCAAACACTCGTCGGAAGTGGGAGATGGTTATTTATAAGATGGACTCCAGTAAGTTTTGAATGATTAGGCCGACGAGTGAGAGGAATGAATGAGCAAAAAAAATGGATAAGGGAGCAGGGGCCATTAGTGGAAGACGCGCACGGGGAAAATGGATGAAGAAACAATGGAACGCGGGTTGAGCAGGAATTAGGCGAGGACCAGCTAGTTGACCTGGGTCAACAACCCCGGACTGGCCAATCAAAGGGCGTGGAGAATACAACCAAAATAGGTTAAACGATAAAATAAAGATAAAAGTTAAATAATTAAATTAAAAATCAAAAATGAATTTATTTAATTACATAATGTAAATAAAAAATATTAAGAATAAATTAAAGTTAATTTTGGTGATTTTTCATTAATTAAATAATGTATATATAAGGGTTAAAATAAATATAGATAGTTATTTATAAGTATGTATACATATATATAAGACATTAATTTTTAATTAATTATTTATATAAATTTGTATATAATTCAATATTTTATTTATTTACAACATTTTGCAAGGTTTAAGGATATTTTTATTTGATTTTTAGGGATTAAGTTATAAGTTAATTAAATATGTATAAGTATATTATATATAAGGGCGATTTTGAGGCGATTTTGGGGCTTCTCCTTCTTCAGGTCAATCCATCCTTATTTCGACTTTTTAAACCTATTCTTATTGGTTAGATCCTTGATATTCTTAGTTGTGGTTCTCCGAAACTCCTTTTTTGGATTCGAATCGGCCCTTGTACCGATCTACAACCGTCATTTGGCCTTTTTGGGGGGACAATGCTGTTGTTGAGCATTGTCGCGGTTGATCCTTCTTGCTGTGGCGGAGGTCTCAAGTCAAGATGCTGGGAAAATCTTTAATGCTGGGGATTTTCCCCCGATTCTTTTCCAGAAGAAATCTATGCTTAAGAAGGCGGACGGAGTTCATGTAAATCATGAGCAATTGAAATCTTATGCCTCTGCTATTAAAAGCTCTCATTTCATTTCATCATTTGGTGAATGCCTCCCTATGATAGAAGATAAAGTCATTAATGGGGAATATGTTATCAAAGTGACAGAAGATGAAATCAATATCCTTCAGAAACCCTTTTCCAAATCTCTGATTGCTCGATTTCTGAAATCAAGAGCAGAGATGTTAGGATTTCAAAAAATCTTGAAAGGAAGGTTCGCTCATTCTGGTGAAATCTCTTTGGGAGCAATAGATGCTAGACATATCATGATCAGGTTTGACGATGAGAAGGACTTCATAACCTCTTATGCTATGGGGGATATGAAGTATCAAGATAAACGGGTCTCCTTGATAAGATGGTCGCCATATTTTCGACCGTATCTAAGAAGTACTCAGTGCCCTGTATGGATAGGTCTTCCAGGATTAAATGTTCATCTCCACAATCCCGGGATAATAAAATCCATTTCTCAAGTTTTAGGGAGATATATTTGTGTGGATAAGTCTGTCATTGAATTTACAAGACCGAGCTATGTCCGGCTTATGATCAACTTCATGCCTATTGATGCAGTTTCGGAATTCTTATAAAAGGCATGGGCATAAAGATAGATTCATATTCTTCTAACTTTATTCTTTGTTCTACCTACACTTAGGCTATGTTCAGCCTAAGTATAAGGGGATTTGTCCATACCTTCTCTTCTACACAGATCTCTCCTTTGCAGTCTTTTCATCTCTTTACTTAGGTTTTCCAAAAGTGAGTATAGGGGTGATTTTCCTTGTAAGTTTTATTCTTTCTCATTCTTACGCTTTTTTTATTCTCAAATCTCAGTTCATGTACGTTCTTTTATGCTCAGTTGAGCTATGGCTTCATAACACTTTGTGCTATTAGGACATAACAAAAGCTAAGTATAGGGGGGTCTACTGTATATATTACATATATAATATAGCCATATCTCTTAATTTAAAAATTTTCAAACTCTTGGGGTTACGGGTAGTGTATTATATTTTTGAACAAAGTTTTGTATAAAATAATCTGAAATAGTTTTTAAAAACTATATATATATATATTTGACATGTTTTCAAGTATTTTACATGGTTTGTGAAAATTCGAATTGACATGTTTGAAGATGTATATCTATGTGACATTGTTTGCAAAATGTTTTCAAAGATTCTGTTCAACTTTAAGGGTATGAATGAGATTACCTAATCAACCTTATTAAAAATCAATAAAAATCAGAAAATAGAAAGATAATAAAAGATTTAATTTCGGTGTGTCTCTTTAGTATCCTTTAGTGTTGTAATACTTCTCAGAGGTCGCGACGATTCCTCAAACCATCCTATCATTATTCTTTATAAGTTTGCCTTTCCTTAGAGTTTTACAAAGTTCGACATAGAGGCAAATATGGATTTCAATTACATATTTTGGAAGATCAAGTTGACAAGGAATTCTCTGAAAAGAATGATGCCAATTGAATAGGACGATCTGTTGAAGGAAGAATTAAATATGGAGGTCCCTTTACTTTTTCTTGAGGATGTTCACTTGATGAGTTCTTACCTCTCTTGTAAATTGGGTCATCTCTCTATGTCTAGTTTTTCTTTTTTAAGGAAAACCCAAAAATCTATTGCAGGATTTTGTGGTCTGATTTGTCTTCCCATAACCATGATCAATTTTGGGGGCTTCCCATGTGGATATGAATATCACTTTTGAGGAAGAATGTCATCATTATGTAAGAATGAATTTTCAAGTTGATGAAGATCTTTCTTACTCAGATTCTGAAGTGTTTTCCATTAGGAAGAAGCAGTTGAAATATAAGGCAGTCTGTGATTTTTAAACCTCGAAGAGCCAATCTTGATTTATAATGAGCTAAAGTTTGTTGTGTTGTGATTAGGTATCTTAGTATGTTCTTCATGTTGTTCCTCTGTTATGTTATGTCCAAGACACCTAGTCTATTGTCTTTTTCTAAATGAATATAGTAATTCCTTAATTCTTTTTGTAAAATAACTAACTAACTAACTTATTAATTGGTGTCTTTTCCTGACATTTTCACTATGCGCTCAAGGCTTGAGATGATCTTTAACACTTAGTTTAAAGAGTTCCTAGACTAAGAGTTATCATGTATTAATCATTAGGGTCTTGGACTTAAATATTCATACTTTCTTAGTTTGAAGATGTGCATGCTATATTCCATGTTTAGTTTCCCTTAAAAGAATTTGACTTTCACTCACATGCACGACTGCATTCATGATTGAGATGAGTCAAGATATCACCAAGGAGACTGGGATTGGAAGTTTAAGTTTGGACTACATCTATATGATGCTCAAGGATGGGATGAAATTAATGATGGCTTCATGGAACCTGAGTGTCGGCATATTAGTCAGTATGGGACATGTTCTCATGCTATCTCTTGAATTTGACCTAAAGTACCAGGGTGTGATAACATTAATTAAATAAGTTGATCATGAATCTTTTGGTAAAAGCAGCAAAGCTTGTCAAAAACAAAGAAAAGAAAGAAATGATGAAAAAAAGCTCCCAACCATTTAAAGTGTCCACTTGGACCATTGCTACTAGGACCAAGAGCCGGGCTAGCACCTAAAAAGGGCTCTGCATTGTAAATGCTACAAGTCTGGGTGTATAAGGTATATTAGATACTCAAAAAAGGCACATCCCGGTGTACTCTCGGGAAAACAAGTGCATACGACTCCAACTTCTCTTGACGGACACATTGATTGGCAAAAATCAAAATGAAATTGTGTTGCGCATTGGCACTAGAGAGAACCTTGTTCCGATGAGAGGAAGAGAAAATAAGTGCACAATCCTATATCTTCATAATCTGGCCTTCCATCTATTCTTTTAAAGTCTGACAAACTAAAGAGATGGTGAAATGAAGCAAGACTAGATTTATTCCCTTGAGTTGAGGATTGTGTCCTCAAGAGAGCTTCCAAGATTGGAATTTTTGGTGATGTTTTGAAACTACTCTCTTGATGCAGTCTATACTCATATTCCTTATATTTATGTATACATTGAGAGACTGACAATTAGAGGAGTTGGATTCCTTTTGATTAATACTTGGACCAACTTAGAGTTTTAGGATTCCTAGAACCTCGTGTTCTAGGTCTAATCAAACCTTGTATTATCACAAGCACAAGTAAGGGAATTCACTATATAATCTAACTAATTCTTTATTTATTTTCTTGAGGATAAGATTAGCTTAAGTATAAGGGGTGATAAATCCTAGATTTATCAGTTTTATTGATTATATTTATCTCCTTTACTTGAGTTAATAACAAGATTCATCGACTTATTAACACCAACTACTAATTTGTGTGTCGTAAATAATTAACACTAATTATTATATATTAACATGATATATTATTTTATGTATCTATATCTTATTAAAAAACAAATAAAAATTAGAATAAAATTGTGTATGAATAAATTAGCATAAAATAAAAATACACAAAATAAGCAAAAGAAAAAATAAAGAAAATTGTTTTATATGGTATTTAATTTTTATCTCTATAAATATAACCTCTGATCTCTTTGACTTCTACATAAAACTTGTAGATTTCATCGATATCTACAACTTTCATGTTCACTACTTTTTCTGATTCATCCTCTAATTATTTCTTTCTTAATTAACTCCGATTTATTGATTTTCTTCAATTCAGATTGGGCCACATGGCGCCCTCTGCTTTGGCCACATGGCCCATTCATTGGCTATCCATCTATCTGCTCATGACCTCCATTCGGTTACATCCCGATTAAGTGTGTCTGAATCATCCATTAATGCCTTCATTACAACCCTTTGATCTGATTTTTAGATCAGATCACAACCGTCTGGAGGTGCCTTATTTTAGACTCTTGGATCTGATCATCGATTCAAATTTCAGCAACTCGATTCTGCCTAAATGTTGATCGTCTCATCTTGATCAGACGGTTGACCTACTGTCCCTAACCTCCAACGACCTCTGCCTAAAGACACGACTCTTCATCTCATAGTAACTTTTTCCAATTGTGTCGATCTCTTTACACATCTACTCCCCTTGAAACAACCATTAATCCCTTCACCATTTAATCCTAACTTCCACCAACCTCCTCTCCCATCCTAATCTTAACCAACCAATCAATGGTGAGGGTTGAAACCTCCATCATAACTTGTTACAACCTCCGTCATTTCATCTTTAAAAAGCCCATCGCCACTTCTTGCTTCGGTTTGTCCACCCTTGCGAGACTTCGTCCCTAGCTTGTTGGCCTCTCCTGTAACAAAAAAAGAACTAAGATTAAGTGAAGATGGGTATTGAGCTCCGGTGAGAACCTTGGTTATTCGACTAAGTTGTAACCCACATCTATGGTTGTCTGAGCTTAGTTCCATAACTAGGAACTTCAAGCGAAGATCTCAGAGCTTTCTGCTTCGATATTTGGCTCAAGATTCAACTGAAATCACATCCTTTTCGACTTTCAATTTCAGGTTAGTACTAAATCTTCTTCTCGTTGTAGTTTCTCGGATTTATTCCTCAGTTGCTACACAATCATTTACTGATCTAAACTATCATATAACCTCATCATTCATCCATCATTAACGCCTGATATGCCTCATTCTGAATCGACTTCTCCATCTCCATGATCACTCGATGCCATTGTCTTCTTCTGCATGAAGGAGACAGCTCATTAGGGCTCAGATCTTCCACCATTCGTTGAGCCTCCATTCCGCATCTCTAACATCTGAGTAGATTCCCCAAGGTGCTTCGGCTATGAACTAACCATGCAGGATATCAAAAGGCTTCAATGGTCGGAGATAGAAGCATAACTACGATCTCCATATTTTTCTCCGGTGGAACATCATCGACAAAGCTCTCCAGGAAACTCTGTGTCTTCTTCAAGCGTCAATCATCATCGCCAAACTTCAAAAGAGGTTCTTGGACCTTTAGAAGTAGAGGAGGAGCACGAAGGAAGAGATCAACGTTCGCCGGAGCACAGCCCTAGCTCATCCTTGCGTGGAGGAGTCAAGAAATGCTTGAGGAGCAGATACCATTGATCTCCCCGATTTAGGCAAGATCTAACTATTACAGATCAGCCAGTTTGCTATACAAAGCAGCGATTCAGACCTCAGGACTAGAGCCGGACCTCAGTCCAAGCCAAAGTTCTAGGCACCAAAGAAGCATAAGAGCTGACACATGGCCTGGTCCTTTCCGGCCAAGCCTAGCCCATCACTTGTTCCGCATATGCGGGTAGGATACTTGTAGATGAGGTCCTCTCTTTTGTAACTATTAGCCCCTGCTGGTCTCCCTATTTACACTTTAGTCCCTGCATGTCCTATTTTGTAATAAAACATGGAAGTTTTCTTACATTTATGCCCCTGGATTCATTGATGCATAACTTTTTCTCCTAAAGTCCAGTTAATGTGATTTTGGTCTCATTTTAAAGCTTATTGCATACTCTATCTTATGGTGAATTTCATGTACAATTTCGCTTTACAATTCATGCTTTAATTTTTATTTGATTAAAGTGCTTCTCTAGATCTTTTAGCTTCATTGAACTTGCATTGTGAATGATTATTTGACCCTGTCAAATCCTTTAATCTTTAATGGTCTATTGTTAGTTATTTACGTCATTAATAGTTTTATTTGATGGGTATGTATTAATCTTACAAGCATTGAATAAAGTTTTGAGACTTAATTCATTGGTTGTTAAGTCACCTATATTGTAATAAATCTAATGTATCTTCACCAAACCAAGCTATTTGTTTCGTGTAGTTAAGTGTGGATGTTCTATTGATGTTGTTTTATGAATCATTGATTGTAAATAATTAAGTCGCATAAAAATGTGTTACAAAATATATCTATTTTATTGTTGTGATTTGTGCATCTATTCGACATAATTAATCTATAGATTATTATCTAAAATATTTGATCTCTAAATTTACTCAACAAATTGCTCGCATCCTTGTGTTCGACCATGGACTTCCCATGTTATAAATTAAAGCTGAGAACCTCGTCATTGAGATGCTTCTCGGTTCTGTATGAGAAGTTAAGTGCCCGTTCTACAATGGATCTCTCTTAATACATGCATTTAGCAAATCGTCAGCTACTAGGGGTGCAATGGACCTGAAAAGGAGTCTGAAAATCATCACCATTGGATGCTTGGACATACCACCGCCGACCTCGTCCAACTCTTGCAACATCACGTACTCACCCATGTCCTCCTCCTCGACCTCGCTCAGTAGGAATTGGTTCCACGACTCCCCTTCTTCATTTCCTCCAACTTCCTCATCATCATCTGGACCATATCTAAACTGTCTCTTGATGACTTCCACTAGTAGGCACTCGGAATCAACCACCAAAAGGCCACGTGATCTGGGTCATCCCCCGATAGATGGATCTCCCCAAACCTCGATACTTGAAAAGGAGAAAGACTCGAGTTATATTCTGGATATGTTGAAAATGCAAGGATATTATAACTGTTACTTACAATAAAGTCCATTATGCATCTGTGTCTACCAATGAACTATCGGATGATACGGTTATACCAACTCATGTAGTCGTATGTTACCCCATCTTCTCTTGGCATTATAGGGACCGTCTCCACATTATAATCCCTCATGTTCTCCCATATCTCCAAGAAGTTGACATGGAATTGGGTCCAATCAACATTGATCTTTCCCTATTCTTCCATGTTACTAGTGAAGAGCAGCAACCATTAAGTCTTCCTCATCCTCTAGTTTTATCACGACTATTTCACGAACACACCCTCTACCGCTCGATCAGTAGTTGGAATTTTATCCTAGCCATCCATGTGTGAAACGTCATCTGTTGCCCACTAACACCATGCGTATAAGTTTAGAAGATCTGGTCTTTCGCCAATATCTTAGTGTGGTAATTCTACCATATACCCATTAGCCTTTGTATTTTATTTTTTGTCCATAAAATATTGTTTGAAATATAAAAACTTTTGTATAATTTGAAGTGGAACCCTAGGCTCTAATCTATTACACTTAGGTCCCTCGCTACATCACCTCACGTGCATGTGTGGATGAGGGGTGGACTTTTCGTAGGGACCCCCCAGAGGGATTTGGTTATTATTTAGTCCCTAACTTTATATTCTAATTTCAAACTTTTGGGATAAATTGCATGCATCCCCTGCCTCTTTTTGGAAATCAAATTTCTACACATGCCAACATTGTTTGAATTAAATATTCGGGCAAAACTGCGTAGAGGCCTCTAGACTTTGTGTTTTTATTCAAAATTGCATTTTTATTTTATATTACTTTTAGGTTCTTGCTTGTATTCCATTTTTATTTATTGTATTTCTTAATTAAGAATGTCATTTTTCACAAAAATTCATATGAAATTTATTTCAAGTACTTGACATAATATAAAATCACATATATATTTTTTGCAATGACATTTAAAATATTTTCCTGTATTTTAAAATCTAAAAATATTGCATTTTTCCTTGTTTGCACTAAAAAATACATAAAAATTATAAAATTGTTTTGAAAAATCTAAAAAATGTAGGATATGTTTCTTATTGTTTTTTGGTCATGCATAACAAAAATCGCGAAAATATAAAAGAAAAAACTGAAAAATTGTAAACCCTCTCTAATCCTTAAAAATATAAAATGTTCTCTAAAATATAGAAAATGCATTTTTTATACCTTTTTTATATATATTACATACTAAAATTAGTTCTAGAAAAATTGGAACTACGTATATATTTTTGAATTCCAAACTAATTCGTTTATATAATTTTGTTCATTGTTTTCACTTTTTTATCCAATTAAAAATACATAAAATAAGTAAAATTTATTAGAAATTATGAAAAATAAAAGAAAAATTTTAAAAATAAAAATATTTAATTTTGTTATTTTGAGTACTTATATCTGTATTCCTATATATTATCCCATATTATATATAGTTATATTTACATATATTATTACTATTCTAATTATTAAAAATACCAACAAATATTTTATAACCTTAAAAAATAAAAAATATTATACTTTAAGTATTTTTTTCTATTTTTTGTATATATTTTATATATTTATATCCGATATATCTATTATATTATACATAGTATACCCATTGCCATATATATACATATTCCTTATACATTAAAAAGAAAACAAAAAATAAGAAAATTAAAAAGAACATAAAAATTATAAAATTAAAAACAAAATAAAAAATATAAATTGAAAAATCCAAAAAAAATAAACATTAAAAACCCACAAAAATTAAAAAACCCCTATAAAAACACAAAAGCATTTATTGTCTTTTTAGTCAATTTTTGTAGTCTATCCCCCTTGCTCCTTGTGTTTTGTTGGACATGTTAGCCCATGGTATGCAATAAATGTTATTTCAGTTCACTCCTTGATTTGAAATTAAGAATAACTAATTTTCATAATAGATCCCATAGTACAGTTATGGCTATGTGCCATGGTCATCTTAATGATCGTACAACAATTTATTCATATGTTGAATCATAGAGGCTACTGCTAGGATTATATCTAAAGAGTTAAATTGCGGACTCATCAATCACCGTCAAATGATTTTTAAGGGAAGATCTCCTATCTGAGAAGAAGAGGGCAATTCTTCTTTAAAGGTTGATATCTAACTGACCTCTTGATGCGGGTCCTCTACATAGGAATAGAGATTCAAGGTGTTAGATAAGTTAAGTCACAGAGTTGACCCAATGAGATTGAGATATCCAAGACCTACTTTGTACGTTGTCATGATATAGGTATATATCCTCTGACCTGAGACAGACGTGTTACTATATGTTTGAGTATGTACATTTGGCACACTGATAGGTTGATGACCCATTCAAGGTCTATACACCAACAAGCTGTTGTGCATAGGAGTGAATATGAGTAATACGATCTCTCAAAGAAATTATACAGGTTCACTACTGAACCAGAATATATGAGCTCACTCACGAGGTCATGGAACCGATCAATTCCATGGATGGTCATATTGCTTTGGAAGCATGATAAGAATTTGTAGGTATGATATATGCTTTTGGAAAGCATATGATTGATACCAACTCCCAATAACCTATTGAGAAACTTAATGCTAAAACTCTGAATGAGATAATCTAAAAGAGATCTAAAACTTCGGATCTATTCTAGGTCTTTCAGTATGTAGGATGTATAATTATTATGAATATCTGAGGGTGTTGTAATCAGAAATAATTGTATAGACATAATGCTTCCATTATGAGGGAGTGATGAAACAGGTTTGGATTTTAGTCACTCCTCTCGATAGAGAAGTAATCTAATCTTATTCCAAATGTCGAACATTTATTTGGATACGATTCAAATACAATGAGAAGATTAGATTTACAATTTGATTTAATCTTACATTTATTAGAGGTTCCTAGGATCCAAATTTGAGATATGATCTCAATATCCCAGTCACTATATGTGGAACATACAATCACCCTGCCTTATCTCCAAGTATCCAAGTAGAAAGGGCATTATTCTTGAAAGAGTTCAAGAATAATTCCATTGATGAATTGTGCAGCTGCACATTAAGAAATTGATAATTAAATGTGATTTAATTATCATGAATAATGTTAGTGTGATTAATATTTCATTGTTGCACTATAATGATGATCCAAGATAATTAAATGTGACTTATTTGTCAAGGATATAAATAAGGCGGATAGCAGTATCCATATTATATATGTAATTAGTAATATATTAGATAGATCTTATTGTAAATTATATCTACAAATTAATTGTTATTGTCAATTGGATTCACATTGGAAATTATTCAGAAATACAATTTACATTTTATTTTATATGTGTGTCATAATCACAATAATTTAATGGCATGATTTTAATATTCATAAATTAATATGGAATTTTTTTGTGAATTATTTTACAACAAATTTTGTTGTAAATATATGAATGATTGTGTGAGATTTTATATATCACATAATTATAAGGCCAACACCTTCCGCATATGGAGGGTGGACGGCCACCCTTTGACTCATTCAATGGGTGGTCGTCCCATTTATTTTCGGAAGGTGGTGGCCTCCTTCCTAATACTTATATCCTAATTGATTTAGTTAAATTAAATTATGTTTTTTATTCAATATATTTAAGTTTATATTAATTCATTTTATTTTATTTTTATATAACAAAATCATGTCCATTGAATAGAAGCACAAATCAATCTCAATCATTGATTTTGTGTTTCACATGGATTGTGATCCGTGGACTACTAAAATAATAGATTTTTTTACAATACTTTGCAATTATCTCTCTCTTTCTCTTGATTTTTCCTTCCTCTCTCTCTCTATCTCAAGTGTAGTCACCCACCCCTTGTGTTTGAGAATCATTGTCATCGCTACGCCATTGTGTCACACTTCGACTACTCGCGGATCTCCATCTTCTTCGTGGATCCTTTCTCATGAAGAAGACATTCAATTTTTTGAGATGAAATCAGTAGACTTGAGGCTCGGATAATCATCTTGGATTATGAGAAGTCCGCATCTCATCAATGCACTCGCAAGCTTCTCCTCTGTCGGGTCGGACTTGAGACAGTCGGTCTCTTCCTTTAGAGACTTTAATCGCAATCACACTTAAATAAGTGTTATGGAATCATGTGGTTTCAACTATTTATAAAATAAATAAATTTTGTTGCACCAAGCAACTAGTATGACTAGTCGCTGACTATCACATTGGATGCGATCTTCACGTTTTTCTGATGCGCTTGAGGGTCTTCCCATAGCCTTCATTTTTGACCTCTACATACTTCACCTATACACACATTGTAGGTTGTAATAAATTTTAACTCCACATTTCTATTTTTCATTGCTTTATTATTTTTGGGTTAGTTCTTGTTAAACATTCTAATCTTATGAGTGGTCGCCTCTACGACAGTATCGATCTTGCCTTTTGTAGACCATAATAGACCCTCGCAAAACTCGTGTCAATGGAAAGTTCTCCGAGCCTTTACTTAGACAAAAGATATTGTCACTTAGGAACCTATCATGCATCCACCCAATTGGTCTCTCCCATTCTAGACTATGTCGGATGCATTTGATTTCTCCATTGGGGCTGTGTTAGGAAAAGGAAGAGACGGATTACCCTATGCCATCCATTATGAGAGGAAAAAGCATAATGATTCATAGAAGAACTATCTAGTTACAAAGAAAGAGAACTTGGTAGTTGTATTTTCCCTCGAGAAGTATAGATCTCATCTTCTCGATTCAAAGGTTACTGTTTATACTGACCACTCTATTATCCAATATCTACAGTAGAAGAAGGATGTCAAATCATTTTTACTCAGATGGATCCGTCTCCATGAGTTTTATTTGGAAACTAGAGATAAATCTAGAGTCAATAATGTGGTAGCATACCATTTGTCTAGAATTGAATGCCTAGATACTCCATTGCGCAGTGTGCCAATTGTTAGCCATGTAAGCCCGAGGTGAACCACTCCAATAATAAATGTTATTGCAATGTTTTATTTATCAATAAATGTTATTTGTGTATTTCACTCCATATCTAAGATTAAATTAATGAATGCACTATAAGGTCCCTTGATGCAATTAGGGTTATATACCATGGCCATCTTGATGGACAAACAACTGTTAATTCATGGTTGAATCATAGAGACCGGTGGTTGGATTAAAATCTAAAGAGTTAGATTGGGGACCCATTAATCATAGTCGAATGATTATTAAGATACGATCCCCATCCTGAGTAGGAGATGGCAATCCTATCTCATTGGGTTGATATCTAACCGACCTCTTGATGCATGTCCTCTGTATGGGAATAGAGATTTGGAGGTGTCAGATCAGTTAGGTCAAAGAGTTGACTTAACAAGATCGAGATAACCAAGTCCAATGTCGTATACTGTCATCATATAGGCACACATCTTCTGACCAGAGACATATGTGTTTCTATATGTCTAAGTATTTACATTTTGTAGACCAATAGGTTGATAGCCTAATCAAGGTCTGTACACTGATGAGCTGGTATGCATATGAGGGCATATGAGTGATACGATCTCTCAAAGGGATCATAGAGGTTCAGTTGTTAATCAGAAGACATGAGCTCACTTATGAGGTATTGGGACTGATCAAATTCTATACATGGTCTTCTTGCTTTCGAAGAATGACAATAATTTAAAGGTATGATATATGCTTTTGAAAAGCATATCATCGAAACCAACTCCCAATAGTAGAATGAGAAACATGACGATAAAACCAAAAAGATGATAGTGTAAATTCATCTATGTCTTCGGGTTTATTATAGGTCTTCCAATATGCAGAATGTATAGGTATTAGGAATATCTGAGGGTGATGTGATCTTAAATGATTTTATAACCATGATACTTCCATTCCGAGGGAGTGATGAAACAGGTGTGGATTTTAGTGACTACTCTCAGTAGAGAAGTGATCTAATCTTTGTCCAAATGTTGGAAATTGATCTGAATGTGATTCAGATGCAATGAGAAGATTAGATTTAAGGTATTAATTTAATCAAGCAACTAATCAAAGTTCATAAGATCTGAATATGAAATGTGATCTCTTGTTAAATTATACGTGGAATGTACAATCACCATGTCCTTATCTTCAACTATCTGTGGAGAGAGCACAATATTCTTAAAAGAGTTAAAGAATAATTCCATTGTTAAATTATATCCAAGCATTGAGAAATAGATAATAAAATGTGTTTTATTTATCATAAATAATGTGAATTTGACTCATATTATCTAAATGCAAGAGAATGATGATCCAATATATCTAAATGTGATTTAATTATTATGGTTAAGAATAATGTGGATAGCATTATCCAAATTATTCATATATATTATAAATGTGATATATAGTATATTAGAGAGATCCAATTGTAAGTTATATTTGTTGATTGAATGTTGATGTGAATTGGATTCACAATGGACAATTAATGGAAAATATAATTACATTTTATTTTGGGATGTGAATGTGATTCACAAATTTCCAATGTCATGATTGCAGTGTTCACAAAATAATTATGAATATTTATGTCAATAAATTTTCAACAAAAGTTGTTGCAAATATTGGAGAAATCTATGGTGCAATGTAATCTCATGGAATAGAGTGGCGATAACCACTTCCTTGTAGAGATGGTGGACGACCACCAAGTCCTATTTGGAATGGGTGGTTATCCCCCTTCTTATAAAAGGAGGCTAGACTCCTTCCTATTATCTCCATGGATGTCTGATTTAATTTTAAATTAATTTATATTGGTTATTATTCAATATATATTTAATTATATTAAATAATTTGTTGTTGTATTTTACAACATAGTCACGGCCATTGAAATAAACACAAATCTATCCAAACTATTGGATTTGTGTCGTTCATGGATTGAGATCCATGCACTCCCAAAATATTATAAAAGAAGAGGCATCCCTTGCCTTTTAGTTTACAACAACTATTGCTCTCTCTCTCTCTCTCTCATTCTCAAGCCCCACGCCACCTTCTCTCTCCATCTTGAGTGGTCATCCACTCTAACCTTGGAGAGAAGGTCATCGTCTTCATCGCATGGTCGTTATGATGCTGCCTTAACTACTCATGGATATTTGTCTCCTTCAATGTGCATCACTCATGAAGAAGATATTTGATCTCGAGATATAAGATCAGGAGACTCACTGCTTGGGTCAACAACTCAGATTGGGAGAGGGATGCGATTCATCTCCACGCTCGCAAGCAACTCCTCCGACTGATTGATCTTGAGACAGGAAGTCTCTTCGATTAGAGACTTGATCACAATCATGCTACAAGAGGTCTTCATTTATCTAGTATGTGGTTTATATGAAATAATCCGTGAAATGTTCTTGGATCATGTGATTTCATGCTTTAAAATTTTTAAATCTCGTTGCACCGAGCAACTAGTACGACTAGTTGCTACCGATCGTATATGATGTGATCCTAACGCTTCTGTGATGCACTTAAGGATTCTTCCATATCCTTCAAATGATATCAGAGACTTGGTCAGATCTTTGATATGATCCAAAATCTTTTGCGATCATGGTTCATCTTTTGGATTCACGGAAATCATTATTTTTTGCCTTGCAAGATTCTAATCGGTTTTTTATGAAATCAAAACCTACTGTTTGTGCGATGTTTGGTCATGTTTTAGTTAATAAAATGTATTTAGAATTTAGAAATATATTAGAAAAATAGTAACCTTAAATTGATTCTTAAAGTTCATGAAAATGATACGAATAGTTACCACAATGAAAATTGGTTTACATGTATTCATGGATATGTAACAAAATTCTTTTTTCTTATTATTTTCCTGTCATGAAACATGAAATAAACACCTTAATTAATTCGAGAATCAAACCATAAAATCTGACAATTTAGTTTCATGCGATTCGGGCTCTATTTGCCCTAGATATTCCATGTTTAGTGGAGATGGGTCAAATGATAATTGAATCATCGGCATATCTTTCGTAGTTAGTTTATCAATCAATGTCAATCAATGGAAGTGAGAATTTGGCATGATTAATTGATGATTAACATTCATCTATGGAAATAATTGATTAAATTTCAATCATCATTGGATGAGTGTGATGAATCTGTGATTCATCACTCTTAAAGTTGAAAATAGAGCTTTGTCCCCGGGTATTTAGCATCATATTTCCCTTTTATCTTGCATAAATAGCATTCATGCATCAATCCACAAGATATGCATCTTAGCATTCATATTTGCATTTAAATAAGAAGCCAATCCACTTGTAAAATATCCACCTATTTTATCCCAGCCAAAATGAAATAACATCTTCCTTATAATGTGTACACCATTAGTTAATAATATAAGGAAGAAAGCCAGAGTTCCTCTCTTGTAAAATACCCAATAAAACCCCAAACCCCTTGGACCTTAGAATGCCAATATCTCTTTCTTACAAACCTTGAATTAGGTCTGCTCACCCTCAGACTAATACACATTCAGAGACCTTTAAAATGAGACTAGTTTCATTCAATTTGGAGCTCGTAGGCAAAATTTGGGTTTTTGGGCCTCCTTGTATACTATACATATGTATATTTGTATTATTGTATTTTTGTATCACATTTGACCTCATCTCTATTTTTGGTCAACATAAAACTTGTAGATCTCATCGAGATCTACAACTTTTATGTTTTGAGTTTTTCCAAATTCGGCCTCCTTCTCCCTATAATCTTATTTTTTTCTTCTCATCCACTCAGAGCTGGCCATGTGGCGCCCTCTGATTGCCCCACACGGCCCGCTCCCTTTGACCAGTCCGCCCGCATCCCTGACCATTGGATCTCAATCTAGATCCAACGGCCCAGTGATTTACACGTACGCCTTAATCCCACACCGTCGGATCAATCCCCGGATCGCATCTTCACCGCCCGCTAGCGCTTCAGCCAGAATCTGCCATGTAGCGTCATTTGCCCCACCCAATCTATTCCATATCAACCGCTCAAACACGTCATGTTCTCAGCCGTTCGATTCGCACCTTCCTTTCATCTGAGCAATTGGTCCTCGCCGTTCGCTTAACTCACCACGTGGCGCATCCTGGGCACTCCGATCACGATACCCTCGATCATTTTGCAGCCGCTCGATAGCGCCCTGATCATGACCGTTGGATCGTGAGATCCAACGATCGAGACATCTTCGTCTACCTCCCACACGCCCCGCGCCCACGTTTCCATCGTGCGCAAGGGGGCTGCCCCCTTTCTATTTTGGGCACCACACTTATCACCTTCTCAGCCACCTGACACCACCACGACGTCGCCCACTCGTCCCTCATCTTCGCCAACTCCCTTGATCTCCATGACAACCCTCAACATCGCTCCACGACACACACGAACACCACCTCCTTGTCATCCATGCTGTCACCTTCATCCTATAAATCAGTCACCTCCAGCCACTTTCACCCCATTCGCCACTGCGGAGAGTGTCTACGAGCTCCCACCTTCATATTGGTGACAGCGATTTGACCTTAGGTTGAGAGAAGATAGAGAACTACCTCCAGCGAGATCCACGGCCCAACTCCGCCGTGTTGCACTCCTCACAGCGCTGCAAGAGCTGAGGTCCCCTACCGACCTTCGAGCGATGACCGGGAAACTCTCTCCGATCTTCTGATCCCAGGTAGAACCCTCCATCTCTCCCCCGATCTTTTTGTTATTTTTCCTTCTCCTTCTCCGATTTAATTCGCCTTTCACGAGCATCATCCCACTCCACCGACCATCCCCCGAGCTTCGCAAGGGAGCTCTGATCTTCGTGCTACCCTCTGTTTCATCTGACGATGTACTTCACCGTTCGCCGACGCCAGCTCCGCTACCTTGGCGGAGCTCGACCACAGGACCACCTCACTGCTCCACAGGCCTCGCATTCCATTCCCAACAACTCCACGAATAGTTCGCGTGCTTCGGCTATCTTCTAACCCCATGTAAGTACCATCTCTTTAATTGGTCGAAGACTTCATCGATGCATCTTCAGGTCACTCCAGCCTCAGCCAACATCGCCGGATGCTCCGCCTCCTCTCCACGAATCTTCCGAGCTGCGCCAGACACTCCAGCACCCTTCACCGACGTCGGGAGGACGAGTCGGAGCTAGGCCAGCTTCGTCGGAGCCCATTCTTCTCTGTTGTAGGAGGCGGAGCACCATTGGGGACGACAACCAGCAGTCGTTTGATCATCTTGATCGAACGATCAGGAGCCCTCCACGTTGCCGCGCCCTGCAGCCGTAGGATCAGGCGAATCCTACGCGTCCAGATCGTGCCACGTCATCGCCTTTGCCCGCTCAAGGTGTCGTTGGATCAATCTAGATCCAACGATCACTGATCGACCACGTCCTCGCCTCAGAAGGAGCCCATTACCGTTGGATTGATCTTAATCTAACGGACCCGGACACGCCACACGCCAGCAGTTCATCACCGTTGGATCATCACTTGATCCACAGTCCAGATCAGGCCACGTAAACCGATCAGAGCCTCTTCCCCAACCACTAGGCTCGGATCACCCGAAGCAACTTCGAACTAGATCCGAACCTCCAGAGCCACCCGAGCCTCGCTCCGAGCCTCCGAAGACCACCGAGCCTGGGACACCTCACGTGATCCCATGTGCGTCCCGGGTAAATTGCATCAAGGCACCGGAAGTTTTCAGAATTGCATTTCAGTCCCTGCCAGGAGAGCCCACGTGAGGAGCACGTGTTCTGTGGAACCATTGCATCCACCCCCTCAGTATTATAGGTAATTACATATTGGTCCCTGTCAGCACGTTTTTTATCAATTTTAATTCCTATAATTGCATTTATACCCCTGTCTTTGCACGTATATTTAGGCACTCATTTCAATTCATTTTTCAATTTGTAAAATTGCATTGTGTAGCTTACATTGTCCTCTTCATGATGTGATACTTGGCATATTTTGGTAATATCAATGGACTTTTCTATTAATTAATTGGTTCAATTTTGCTATATTTTGCCAATTTATGCCTTTTTATTGGTAGTAATTTCTTTGTGACTCCAAAAATTCCTAAAAAAATCACATTAGATTTAGGATAATTAGGTTCACATTGCATAAAAATTTCATCTCAATTGCAACCATCCTGAGTCCTAAATAAATCATTTATTGATATCCTTAATTAATTTTTAATATGATCATTTCACATAGAAATTTGGGTTTAATAAATTTCCTGGATTTCTCACCGTCAGATCTATCTAGGATAATTTTTATTTCAAAAAATGTTGTGATTTGATATTTATTAAAATTAATTTAGTCAAAATCGCCTTGCATTCATTTTTAATTCACAATAAAATCACTTAGTGTCAGAAATATCTAAAAAAATTAGAGGACCTTAATTTCATCCCATTTCATCATCTGACCAAGTATCATAATTTTTTGACTTAATTTGAACACTTATCTGAATTAACTTGTAATTTGGTTGGATTGTGCATGTGTCTTGCATAAAATCTTGAAAAAAATCCTCTTAAAATCAAACGTCGTACCTTGTTAAAAATCTACCTAAGGAGACAGTTGCCTCCCTGAGTTCAACCTTTCGCTTGCCCAAGTAAAAAAAATTTGCCGCTCGAGATTAACTTGCTTTAATCAAAAGCGGTTTTTGATCTGCTCTTATTATCCGACTGCAACGAATATTATTAATTAATTTGACCATTAATTTGATCGAATTAACAAGGGTAGTGGGAGCCGTTTCAAAATGGCGTAGTTGCCGGGGAGGCACAACTTAGGTTAATTTACAGTAAGTTCTGAGTGTTGTACTTTCAATCCCCTAGTAGTCTGACCTCCGGTTTTCTTGTGAATATTTTCTGTCCTTTAATTTTTGTATTTTTTGAGTCGTTCTCTATCTGATCTCAAATTATTTCTATGAGAGGAACGCAAGGAGTCGAAGATGCTTCGAGGAGCCTACATTTTAATTTCTTGAGTGATTTGAGAGAACTTGTATTTTTATTCATTTCTTTATTTTTTCGCATCATTTCCAGTGGTTCCCGTTTGGGTTCTCGCATGTGTAAAGATAGTGGAACTGTGTCCCCGTGTGCTGTATTGATTGAATGGTAGATTAGGCTTGCACTAGCGGCTCCTCAAGACACTCTAGGATTTGCTTGTGCTCGTAAATTTTTAGGACCACACAATACACTTAAAAGACCCACTTAGACCGCAGATCTAGTCAAAATAACATGTGCTTCACTCTCTAATAGAACTGCCTGTCTAGGAGC
Source organism: Ottelia alismoides (assembly GCA_037367405.1). Lineage (NCBI taxonomy): Eukaryota > Viridiplantae > Streptophyta > Magnoliopsida > Alismatales > Hydrocharitaceae > Ottelia > Ottelia alismoides. The sequence continues at coordinate 217,034 of JAZKJV010005589.1, read as the reverse complement.
GGATTTTGTCGCCTGCATTTGCATATAGTGTAAAAAGAATTCAATTATGTTTTGCATCCTACATCAAGCGAAGGGATTACTGTAAGTATTCTCCACTCGGCATACACATCATTGTTTTTCGTGCATCGGCTTTTCTCGATTTCCCCCTCTGTTTTCAAACTTAAATTTAAACGAAAATTGGGACTGGACGTTAGGCGTGCTTTGTGGTTCGACTAACAAGTGATAATTGATCTTAAAACCAGGACTGCTAATATTATTGACAAAAAATATTCAATAAAAAATTGGAAATTCTGCTTGCGGGAGATTAACCCCGACCTTGTTTTAAGGAAGAGTGAGGGTACTTGAGTGTGTGTGAACACCTTAAGGCAGAGCCCAAATCCCCTCCTTTCATATCACGTTCCAACTGATCCTAGCAAATATCACGAGTTGAATATTTTCAGGTTCATCGACTAGTACCAAGTAGCCTCCACCTGTTTACGGGTAGTCAGGGGTGAACCAGCGGTACTCCACGACAAGCTGCTAGTAACCCTTTGGGGTGAAGTTCCAGCCTTGTCAGCCTCTGCCTGCTTGCAGGTAGATAGGGGCATGATCTTTGAATCCATCAACTTGGGATAGGAGCGAAGAAAGGAAGGACGCACGTATCTTAGGCGATAGGTTAAATAGGGAAGACGCATCCTGCTTTAAGTTGACTTCCCTCTAGGCCTCGTAACATTTTCTATTAACTTGAAAATCACACTTAAAATCAACCAAATTAATTGGACTCGGTTCCGGTTCCTTCACCGTGCTGAGTGTGAAACTACAGGGTTTGGATTGTATTGCTTTCTTCAGGTAGGAGTAAAATCCTATCTTTACTTAGAACTCCCGATTCTTCTTGCCAATTCAAGATGACTGACTGGGGGAATATCGACACATTATTCGCCAATCTCTCTTTGAGTCACCCATGAAAATCATCTTCACCGGATCAAGCGTAACTTGGACCACCCAGGGCTCATGACCCTCTTGAGTTCTGGATCCCTCACACCCAGGGTGGTTACTCTCAAACCAACCCTTTCCTCTCCTCTGAGCTTATCGAGGAAGACCATCACCTTGGTAAGAATCCCTTCCTTGATTTATTCTCTAATCCAGATCATTTCCATTTCCCAGGACTAGAGGACAAGATGCCACCAAAGCAACCCCCAGATGAGGGAGAACACCAAGATGACCCACTCCAGCAAGTCTCGGCTCGCCTCGCCACAGACGAACAATAGAATGTGAATTTTACAACAAGAATGGGACAAATCATTGCGGCGGGAGGAATCGACCGACCAATGGTTGATGCCTATAACCCAGCAGAGAACGAGATGAAAAGTTGGTTGGCACCAGTGGTTCCCCCTGAAGCATTCGAGCTCAAGCCCCACTTCCTTAGCATGCTACCGAAGTTTAGTGGACATGCGAAGGAAGAACCATATGCCTTCCTCAGAGACTTCGAGCTGGTTTGCAATAACCTTAGTCGCCCTAGGTTGGGAAAGATTACATACAACTGAAGGCCACCTCATTCGCCTTGGGAGATAAGGCAGCACATTGGTTGAAAAATCTTTGGGTGATATGTACAACCTGGATGTAGTTCAAGGGCCTTTTTCTGAAGAAGTTCCACCCCCTCCGTAGGACTAATCAAATGAGAACGAAGATCACTAGTTTCTCCCAGGGACCCAGTGAACCATTCCATGAGGCCTGGGATATGTTTAATTGAAGGATATGGAATTATCCTCAAGTGCGTCATGTAAGCGTGATCGTCGTATCGGATACGACGCAGAACAGCAAGTCGTACTAGTTGTTCTCTACAACGGAATTTAAAAAAAATTATGCAATGATCCAAGAACGATTCTCGGATCGCTTCATATATAACCACAACAAGTAAAGAAGAATACCTCTTGAAGCATGGTTGATCAAGTCTCTAAAGAAATAGACCACTTGTCTCAAGTCCGATCGTCGGTGAGACCGCTTGCGAGCGCGGGGATGAACCACGTTGTCCTCGCAATCCAAGAAGATGATCCAAGCACAGTTGCTCCTGCTCTCATCGCACGAGATCGAAAGTCTCCTTCATGAGCGTAGCACTCCAAGAAGACGGAGAACCGAAGAACGTCGAAGCGGCAGCGCGGTGGCGAGAGCGTCGACGATTCTCTCCACTAGGGTTTGGTGGACGACCACCAAGAAGAGGGAGAGAGTGTTGGCGTGTGAGAAGAAAGAAAGAAAGAGAGAGAGAGAGAGAGAGAGAGAGAGAGCTTCAATATTGCATAGCCTTAGAGAGCATGGTATGCCTCTCTATTTATAGGGTTTTGGGATCCATGGATCTCAATCCATGGGACATATAAAATCAATAGATGAGAATGATTTATGTCTAATCAAATGGTCAAGATTGCTGTTGGTAAAACCAACAAATTTGGATTAAAATTTATTTGACAAAATCAAATATAAATCAATCCTAAATTATGCCAATAAATAAGGAGAGAATATACATGGAGATTACATCTCCATGTACCTTCCATGTGAACGGCCACCCATTCCAATTAGGAATTGGGTGCCGCCCACACTTTCCATATGGAGGGCAATCTCATGATATTTCATGAGATTGCATATCTCCATGGAAATCTCTTTATTTATTTCCAACAACTTTTGTTGGGTTTTATTCTTCAAAAATAATTCACAATTATATTTGAGAATATTGCAATCTTGCCATTGAAAAATTGTGAATCATATTCACAACCCAAAACACCACATAATTTACATTGTCAATTAATTACACAATGTGTATTCAATACACATAATAATTAATCAACAAGTATAAATTATAATTAGCTCTCTCTAATACATTATAAATCACATTTATAATATATTGTGAATAATTGGATATTTCTACCTACATTATTCTTATCCATAATAATAAAATCATTTTGTATTGGATAATTTCTTCACACATCAAAATGATTCAATCACATTTAATCATTAGTTCTTCATTGCTTAGATCTTATGGAATTATTCTCGAACCCTTCAGGAATAATGCGATCTCTCCTCAGATACATGGAGATAAGGACAGGGCGATTGTATTGTTCCACGTATAGTGACTTGGATGTTGAGATCATATCTCAAATCCAGATCCCATGGACCTCCCACTGATGCTTGATCAAATCAAGACCGTAGACCTAATCTTCTCATTGCATCTGAATTTCATTCATATCAATGTCCAGTTCATGGACTAATATTAGGTTACTTCTCTAATGAGAGGAGTCACTAAAATCCAAACCTGTTTCATCACTCCCTCGAAATGGAAGCGTCATGGTTATACAATCGTTTATGATCACATCACCCTCAGTATTCCCAATACATGTACATCCTGCATACTGGAAGACCTATGATCATTCTGAAGATAAAGATCACTTTTTCACTGTCATCTTCAGGGTTTGATCATTAAGTTTCTCAATCTTGGTCACTGGGAATTGGTATACATCATATGCTTTCCCAAGGTATATATCTTACCTTCAAATTCATGTCACGCTTCCAAAGCACGACGACCATGCATGGAATTTGATTAGTCCCAACACCTCATGAGTGAGCTCATGTCTCCCGGTTCACAAGTGAACCTGTATGATCCCTTTGAGAGATCGTATTACTCATATGTCCATACATGCACACCATCTCGCCGGTATATAGACCTTGGTTAGGTCATCAACCTATTGGTCTGCCACATGTACACAGTCAGACATATAGCAACATATCTGTCTCCGGTCAGAGGATGCATGCCTATGTTGTGACAGTAATCAACGTAGGTCTTTGGTTATCTCGATCTCGTTAAGTCAACCCATTGACTCAACTAACCTGACACCTCTGAATCACTATTCCCATGCAAAGGACCTGGATCAGGAGGTCAGTCAGATATCAGTCATCTGAGAGAGGATTTCCATCTCCTACTCAGGCTAGAGATCATCACTTAATAATCATTTGACGATGCTTGATGAGTCCTCTATTTAACTCCTTAGATATTCATCCAAGCATCAGCCTCTATGATTCATTCCATGAATCAACAGCTGTATGGTCATCAAGTTGGCCATGGTACATAACCCTTATTGTACATAGGGACCTTATAGTGCATTCATTCATTTAATCTCAGAAAGGGAGTCAAAAATAATCAATAACTTTCATTGATAATTTATTCATTACAATAACATTTATTGTAGAAATGGTTCACCTGGGGCTCACATTGCTAACAATCTCCCACTAGCCCTCGGAACCATTCATGTACAATCCTTAAACCCATACTCATTACATGCTGGTCAAAAACCTTCTGTGAAAGAGGTTTAGTAAGAGGATCAGCAACGTTGTCGGCAGAGGCCACCTTGGTGATGATGATGTCACCACGCTTTTGTATCTCCCGAATTATGTGGTATTTCCTTTCCACGTGCTTGCTCTTCTGATGCCATCTGGGTTCCTTTGCCTGGGAAATGGCTCCCGTGTTATCGCAGAGTAACGGGATGGGAGTATCAGAGGAAACTACGCCAAGCTCCAGGGTGAAGTTACACAACCACAACGCCTCCTTTGCAGCATCCGATGCAGCAATGTAATCGGCTTCTGTTGTCGAATCTGCAGTAGTGTCCTGCTTCTTGCTTCTCCAGCTCACAGCACCACCATTCAACAAGAACACAGACCCCAATGTCGATTTTCGATCATCTACATCCGATTGGATGTTAGATTCTGTATATCCCAAGACTTGGAGATCACCATCTCCATAGACCAAGATGTAATCTTGCGTCCGTCTTAGATATTTGAATATGTTCTTTACTGCATTCCAGTGTTGTTCTCCATAGTAGGATTGGTAACAACTTACCACTCCCACTGCATGGTAGATATCTGGCCTAGTACACATCATGGCATACATTAAGCTTCCTACAGCTGATGTATAAGGACATCCAGCCATGGCCCTATTTTCCTCAACAGTTTGAGGAGCCATTCCTTTAGACAGGTGGATACCATGTCTTAAGGGTAGGAATCCTTTCTTGGAACTATCCATACAGAATCGTTCAAGAATCTTCTTAATGTACCCATGTTGTGACAATCCCAAATTCCTCTTTTCTCAGTTTCTGAACAACTTCAGGCCTAAGATGTAAGAGGCTTCTCCAAGATCTTTCATCTCAAAGGTATGGTACAGCCAAATCTTTACACTGATCATCATCCCTGTATCATTCCCAATGATAAGGATGTCATCTACGTAAAGCACGATGAACACAATGGCGTTCCCACTAGTCTTCTTGTAGACACAAGGTTCATCAGGATTCTGCACAAAATAATAACTCTTTATGGTTTCGTCAAATCTGATGTGCTAGCTACGAGAAGCTTGCTTGAGCCCATAGATGGATTTCTTCAGCTTGCATACTTTGCCATCCTCAGTCATGAAGCCCTGGGGTTGCTCCATGTAGATATCCTCCTCAAGTATCAATTGAGGAAAGCCGTCTTGACGTCCATCTGCCAGATGTCATAGTCAAGATATGCAGCTATAGCTAGCAGTGTCCTGATAGATTTAAGTATAGCCACAGGAGAGAATGTCTCATCGTAATGGATGCCTTCTCTCTGTGTATAGCCCTTGGCCACTAGCCGTGCCTTGAAAGTCTCTACTTTCCCATCAGGTCCCTTCTTTGTCTTGAAGATCCATTTACAACCAATGGGTTTTACCCCTTTAGGTGGATCCTCTAGGGTTCATACACCATTCTTATGCATGAAGTCAATTTCTGACTTCATTGCTAGCATCCATCTATCCATGTCTCGATCCGCGAGTGCTTCATCAAATGAAGTAGGATCACTGTCAGTCTCACGTGACACATGGAATCCATACCTTTCAGGTGGTGCAACCACCCTCGAACTCCTTCGAAGAGGTATGGGTGTTTCATCTTTATTTATCTCTTCAGTTTCTGGTCTAGGAAGCTCAGAATCCTCAGGGTATTCAATGCATTCCTCTACTTCATTATTGTCTTGACCATTAAGGAAATCATTCTCCAGAAACTTCACATCTCTAGAAACAAAAATCTTTTGGGTCTCAGGGTCATAAAGCTGGTATCCAATACCATCTTTAACATACCCAATGAAGTAACACTCACGAGAGAGAGATTCTAGCTTACTTGCATCCACGTTCTTCGCATGGACCAAGCAACCCCAAACCCTCAAGTGATTAACACTAGGTTTGGTTCCATACCAGAGCTCATGAGGAGTCTTAGGTACAGATTTGCTAGGAATCTTATTCAAGATATATATTGCAGTCTCTACTGCATATCCCCAGAAACTAAGAGGTAAATGTGCTTTGCTCATCATTGAAGGGACCATGTCCATGATGGTCATGTTGCGTCTTTCAGCAACACCATTAATTTGGGGAGTTCCAGGAGGAGTGAGATTGGAAACAATTCCATTCTCCTTAAGGTATTCCTTGAATTCATCCGATAGGTACTCGTCACCTCGATCAGATCGAATCCGCTTAATCTTCCTATCCATTTGGTTCTCAACCAAAGCCTTGAATTCTTTGAAATTTTCAAAGGTTTCAGACTTATGACGTAATAGGAAGACAAACCTGTATCATGAATGGTCATCAATAAACATCAAATAATATCGATATCCATTTCGAGTCATGGTACTGAAGGGACCACATACATCGGTATGTATTAGGTCAATAATACCTTCACATCTCGTAACCTTGTTATGGAAAGGCGTCCTAGTCATTTTACCCTGAATGCAATGTTTGCAAGTGGACAAAGGTTGAACCTGTAGAAAATTTAGATGTCCAACCTTTATCAATCTATTGATCCTATCATTAGATAAATGACCAAGCCTTTCAGGCCAAATCTCATTTGAGATGTCTTTATCCTCCCTGGATCTTTTAGGGTTTTTATTAGTGGTTGTAACATTCATGATACATTTATCAATGCACAACTCATAAAGTCCACCAGAAGTCAAAACACCATACACAGTATATTTATCATAACGATTTATGACTAATTTATTACAGAAAAGGAATGAATATCCGCTTCTAACAAGCTTAGATACAGATATCAAGTTCCTTCTGACTTAGGGTACGTAGAGACACTATTTAAGTATAAGGACTCTAACACTAGATAATGATAGTCGACAAGTCCCGACGGCTACTGCTGCAACCCTTGCATCAGATCCCATCTGGATGACTATCTCCCCTTCTTCAAGACTTCTAGTTTCCTGAAACAAATGCAACAATTTGCATACATGAACAAAAGCACTAGAGTCTACAACCCAACTTCCTTCTCATCCAACGAGAAAGCTAGTTTCAGTGATGAAAGTAGATTCCATACCTCCTGGGGCTTTACCTTTGTTTGACGACTTCAGGTATTCCGGGCAGTTACGCCTCCAATGCCCCGGCTTTTTGCAGTGGTGACAGACGTCGGTTTTCTTCGACGCCATTAGAGTGGATGCATTGGAAGAAGAGCCAACACCTTGTCCCTTCTTCTTTCTCTTCTGGGTCGGGTCCTTCCGAGAACCTTGCTTCCAACCGCACTTCCCTCTGACCTGTGCAACCATTGCACTGCCAGCGGGACCATCCTTTTTCATTACATCTTCCGCAGATTTTAATGCGGCAAGAAGACCAGCGCTTGTCAATTCCATCTCCTTCATGTGGAATGATACTACAAAGTTATTGAAAGACTTGGGAAATGACAGCAGAATGAAGTCAGTTTGCATGTCTGCATCCATGGTTGCCCCAAGAGTCTCCATCTCCGACATGTACCCAAACATTTTGAGTACAAGTTCACGGACCGAAGTCCCTTCCTGCATCTTGCAGCGAATGAGATCTTGCATAACATTATACCGCTGGGTGCAGTTAATGTCACCAAACATATCTTTCAGATTCTGCATTATCACCTAACAAGTGCTCATCTCCACATGTTGCTTCTGCAGAACATTGGAGAGAGAACCCAGGATATAGCATCTAGCCAAGACATGATCTTCCTCATACTTGTCATTGTATGCTTTTTCTTCCTTGGATTTAAGGTTCTCATGCTTGTCCTCGGAGAGCACATAGCTTATGCGCTCTGTGGAGAGAACAAGCTCTAAATTACGGATCCAATCCGAGTAATTTGGGCCAGTCAATTGGTTGACCTCAAGAAGCCTACTAAGTGGGTTCAAGGACTTCATTTTCTGAAATTATGAATGCACTATATTAGAATATATTAACATATATTCAAATTTATGATACTTGATTAAGGTATTTCAAATCAAATTATTCTTGCATTGTTAACTTTGAAAGTCCATTCCCTTAATCACTTTCAAAGTAAGAGATATACTTACCGCTATATCTCTAGCAAGAATTGGGATCTCCTCTTTATCTTTGTCACATCCCAATAATATGAGAATCTGCGACTGCAATAAAGAGAAGCGGAACACATTCCGCCTTGCAAGTCCAACTTGCATTTCCCAAGTCGGTCTTTAACACCCGGGCCCACCATCCCTAAGGTGATGTTGACCCGTTGTTATTTGAACCAACCGTAAACATGAATAGTACTCGCTATGCGCAATCCAATATTTCCCCAATAATATGAGGATCCGATATTGGGGTCACTACACATACGGCCTTACTCTTTCGAGAAGCAAAGAGTCCAATCCAGATGTGCTTGCATACAGGAGCTGTCACTTCGGACAGGCGTCTCCCACATGCAATCCCTGGCGACGGAACTCTTTGCCTTGACGGGAGACCATGGATGTCACTTATGTGATCCTCCATCTCATATTCAAATTTTAATTAATTATCATGAATCACATTCATATAATTAATTCTTCCAAGGGAAATAATAACTCTATTCATAATAGAGTGTCTCAATTGGACATAATCAATTTAATCATATTAAATTAATTATCAATCCAATTCAATCAACAAACTTGATTATTTTTTACTTGAATATAAATATGGTAATATCTCAAAGTACGTGTTAATTCGAATTTTAATAATTAGAAAATACACCTTGATTTTCTCCGGCATTATACAGTCCCTACCCATTGTCATGGCCAATACCGACGAGAGTGGGACAGACCACATACGTTGCAACCCGCAACCCCAATGCTCTCCGACTAGTCACCATATCCACCTCGAGAAAGCATAATGCCAGATATATCAATTTGTACTTGAGATGAGCATCGGTTTTTCAACAGAAAGTATACCATATAGTAATAATCAAAACATTTTTTATTATAAGGAAATTTGCTACACAAATTCCCAATCCTATTCAAGCATCAAGTTTGATGATTGTGTTTCCAATTAAGATTTTGATCAAATCTAATCAATTAATTGGTTGAGGCCAAGTCAATTAGGTAAATAATCATCTTCCAATATTTCACAAATATTTTTCAAGTATTTCATGAAATTAACAATTAATTTCACTAATTGACAATCACTTGGTTCTAGAATAGGACTGCAATTTTAGTAGTGACCCCTACTCATTAAAATTAACATATCTCAATCAATTTAAATCCAAATTAGACAAAATCAATTTTTAAAGATTGCTAACTTGATTTAGGACAGTAGCTAAGTGATGTTTCATGCATTTCGAGGCGGATCTAAACAGTAATTAACTCTTTAATCATGTTAAGATCTACCGTTCCCACAACAGTGCATACATGTCCATTAAAATAACCATATCTCGAGCATACGAAATCTGATTTATGCAAACGCATATCCTATGGTTTCCTTATTTAATGGGGAACAAAATTAAATAATTCGTGCTTAAACATTTTAAACATGGCCGAAATTATTTACTAAACAGATATGCGAAATCAAATGCGATAAAAACTTTCGCGACCTTAACGAATCCAAGTCGTCCTCGGTTTGCGAATCATATTCGTAACCGTCGACCTAAGGCTCTGATACCACTTGAAGGATATGGAATTATCCTCAAGCTCATCACAGAAGCATGATCGTCGTATCGGATACGACGCAGAACGGCTAGTCGTACTAGTTGTTCTGTGCAGCGGAATTAAAAAAAATATGCGATGAAACCACATGATCCAAGAACGATTCTCGGATCGTTTCATCTATAACCACAACAAGTAAAGAAGAATACCTCTTGAAGCGTGGTTGATCAAGTCTCTAAAGAAAGAGACCTCCTGTCTCAAGTCCGATCGTCGGTGAGACAGCTTGCGAGCGCGGGGATGAACCGCGTAGTCCTCGCAATCCAAGAAGATGATCCAAGCACGGTTGCTCCAGATCTCATCGCACGAGATCGAACGTCTCCTTCGTGAGCGTAGCACTCCAAGAAGACGGATAATTGAAGAACATCGAAGCAGCCCGCGGTGGCGTGAGCGTCGACGATTCTCTCCTCTAGGGTATGGTGGACGGTCACCAAGAAGAGGGAGAGAGGGTTGGCATGTGAGAAGAAAGAAAGAGAGAGAGAGGGAGAGCTTCAATATTGCATAGCCTTAGAGAGCATGGTATGCCTCTTTATTTATAGGGTTTTGGGATCCATGGATCTAAATCCATGGGACATAAAAAATCAATGGATGAGATTGATCTATGTCTAATCCAATGATCAAGATTGTTGTTGGTAAAACCAACAAATTTGGATTAAAATATGTTTGACAAAATCAAATATAAATCAATCCTAAATTATACCAATAAATAAGGAGAGAATATACATGGAAATTACATCTCCATGTACTTTCCATGTGGACGGCCACCCATTCCAATTAGGAATTGGGTGCCGCCCACCCTTTCCATATGGAGGGAAATCTCATGATATTTCATGAGATTGACTTTTGTTGGGTTTTATTCTTCAAAAGTAATTCAATTATATTTCAGAATATTGCAATCTTGCCATTGAAAAATTGTGAATCATATTCACAACCTCAAACAACACATAATTTACATTGAAAATTAATTACACAATGTGTATCCAATACACATAATAATTAATCAACAAGTATAAATTATAATTAGCTCTCTCTAATAAATTATAAATCACATTTACAATATATTATGAATAATTGGATATTTCTATCTACATTATTCTTATCCATAATAATTATATCATATTTAATTGTATTGGATAATTTCTTCACACATCAAAATGATTAAATCACATTTAATCATTAGTTCTTCATTGCTTAGATCTTATGGAATTATTCTCGAACCCTTCAAGAATAATGCGATCTCTCCTCAGATACTTGGAGATAAGGACAGGGCGATTGTATTGTTCCACATATAGTGACTTGGATGTTGAGATCATATCTCAAATCCAGATCCCATGGACCTTCCACTGATGCTTGATCAAATCAAGACCGTAGACCTAACCTTCTCGTTGCATCTGAATCTCATTCAGATCAATGTCCAGTTCATGGACTAAGATTAGGCTACTTCTCTAATGAGAGGAGTCACTAAAATCCAAACCTGTTTCATCACTCCCTCGGAATGGAAGCGTCATGGTTATACAATTGTTTATGATCACATAACCCTCAGGTATTCCCAATACATGTACATCCTGCATAATGGAAGACCTATGATCATTCTGAAGATAAAGATCACTTTTTCACTGTCATCTTCAGAGTTTGATCATTAAGTTTCTCAATCTTGGTCACTGGGAATTGGTATAGATCATATGCTTTCCCAAAGCATATATCTTACCTTCAAATTCATGTCATGCTTCCAAAGCATGACGACCATTCATGGAATTTGATCAGTCCCAACACCTCATGAGTGAGCTCATATCTCTCGGTTCACAAGTGAACTTGTATGATCCCTTTGAGATATTGTATTACTCATATGTCCTTACATGCACACCAGCTCGCCGGTATATAGACCTTGGTTAGGTCATCAACCTATTGGTCTGCCACATGTACACAGTCAAACATATAGCAACATATCTGTCTCTGGTCAGAGGATACATGCCTATGTTGTGACAGTATTCAACATAGGTCTTTGGTTATCTCGATCTCGTTAAGTCAACCCTTTGACTCAACTTACCTGACACCTCCGAATCACTATTCCCATGCAGAGGACCTGCATCAAGAGGTCAATCAAATATCATCCATTTGAAAGAGGATTTCCATCTCCTACTCAAGCTGGATATCATCACTTAATAATCATTTGACGATGCTTGATGAGTCCTCTATCTAACTCCTTATATATTCATCCAAGCATTAGCCTCTATGATTCATTCCATGAATCAACAGCTGCATGATCATCAAGTTGGCCATGGTGCATAACCCTTATTGTACAGAGGGACCTTATAGTGCATTCATTCATTTAATCTCAAAAAGGGAGTGAAAATAATCAATAACTTTCATTGATAATTTATTCATTACAATAACATTTATTGTAGAAATGGTTCGCCCGGGGCTCACATTGCTAACATTAATGACCTAATTCAGAAATGTCCCTGCCATGGCATTTCTAAAGCGATCTTTGTCCAGACCTTGTTCTGTGGTTTAACCTCAGAGATGCAGGGGTTAGTCAATGCCGCCTGTGGAGGAAGCTATCTGAACAAGATTGAGAATGTTGTATGGAAGATACTAGAGCAGTTGACGGAAACAGGCAGGTCGCTGGCCACCAGGGCCTATTAGTTGTCTCCGTCAATTCTATCCAATAAGACAACTACGAGGATTGTAGCAGATCTGACAGAGGACCTCATTCCCAGCATGGGGATGATAGCTGATAAGTTAACCATGGTCGAGCAGATCCATAAGAGGGTCACTGACCTTGAGTCTCTCTCGTGTTTGCCGAAGCAAGTAGAGGAACTTACTGAAAGGGTAGCTAAGATCAAGCTACTTGCCCCTTCTGCACCACATGTACCTGTACACCGAGTCCACCTTGTACAGGAGCAGGCACCGGTGCCTCAAAGTGGTTGGGTAGAGGATCAAACTTACACCCAGTAGGACCAGCATGCACCCCCACAAGTGGAAACCAGATACGAGGAGCCTCCGTAGGTGTTCGAGATCAACGGGTTGTGATATAGCCATGACCCCGTCAGTAGACAATCGAGGATGGGGAACGGTCAGCCTCATCGACCTTCCCCAGCTTATCAAGAAACCAACTCTGTCACAGCACCACGCTTTGTTCAATCCAGGCCCGAACGAGGGTACCAACCTCAGCAGCACCAGCAGCAGCAGTGCACATTCCACACGGGCCAGCAGGGTTCGTCACCGTCCCATCAGCAGCGGCAGTATTGACATGGCCAGCGGGGCCAGTATAGAACCTCATCTGCAAGTCAGCAACAGCCAGCCCAGCCCATCAAATTGAAGTCCCTCACCTTGGCGATCCAGACCCTGTCTTATAGGGTCCAACAAGTCCAAAGTGACTATCAGGATATGAAAATCGATCTGAATCGTGTCTCTTGTACTAAGGATCAACAAATGGCACCAAAGACCCCAATTCCCGCCTAGGTTGAGGCCAACCTGAACAGCTTAACTCAAAGCCAGAACCGACCTCGTGATCAGGTATACTATTCAGATAACTCTTTATCTGAACATGAGACCCTTTCGTGTGATAATGTGAACCATATGTCTCTCTGGAGCGGAAGTACTGTGATCATACTTGATCAGGCACGGGCACCGGAGGAAGGAGCCGCCAAGTCTACCTGAGGAGAACTAGGAGGCAGAAGAGGAGCATCACCACCATCACTACCACTGGCAGAAGAAGAGGACTTTTGGGTCCTCGAAGCAGCAACAAACCTACACCAGTAGAGAGTCCGAAGAAACCGACGAAGAGCCTGTACCTCCATCTGAGGAACGTCCAGAAGTCGCGGAAGACACATCACCCATTTTGCCACAGCATTTTCCTTTTAGTACGAGTCAGAGTCCGAGTCTATTTCAGAGTCCGAATCTTGTACAGAACTCAGTTCCTGCATTGAATGAAAATATTTCAGTTTCAGAAGCTGAGTTGGAGTCAATAATCCCTTTCTGCCGAGCTCTTAAGGGTGGAAATAAGAAAACTAAAAAAATCCAAAAAGATGACCCTGAGATGGCAGAGTTCTGCAACAAATATATCAAGGTCACAATCCCCTTTTACAAGTATGTGGAAATTACACCTGCATTCCAGAAATACCTTAAGGTGAGATGCACACCTGCTAGGATTATCAGGAAGACCAAAAGCCGTGTTGAAAACCAAGTTCTGTCAGTAGCCACGACTTGTGCAATAAAGAACTCGTTTCCAAGGAAACGAAGAGACGTGGGTGCACATTATGTGGTGAGTCATGTCGATGACATTGCGTTTGCATACACTCTTCTAGAAAACAACTCCTCAATTAACTTAGTACCTACAGCCCTCTTTGAGCGGCTTAATCTCAGACCTCTTAGGAAATCTAGAGCCCTCCTGCAGTTCGATGATAAATCAACCAAGAGGTCCCAAGGAGAATTGAGGAATGTTGTAATCAAAGTCGAGGGTCAAGAATACATGGTGGACTTCACTGTCCTAGATATGGAAACCCCTCGTAATTGGAGAGATTCCCAGATCATTTTAGGCAGACCCTTCCTCAGAACAGCGGGGGCCTTGTTTAATTATTAGATCGGGAAGATCCAGTTCCAAACTCCATGCGGAGATGAGGAACTTGAGATGAAGCAAAGCTGATGGCAGAGATCGGATTCTGAATCCAGCACTGAGTACTCTTCAACCGCAGCAGACTGCGACCATGTAGACACAGTTGGGTCATGGAGACAAAACCCAGCCATCACCGATGAATCCCTCCCCTCCAAAGATGATCTTGTGCATGAGTCAGTTTGCGAGGTCGTCAGAAATAAGTATAGCTCAGAACCTGCATCCAACTACATCTTCGATGACTTAGAGGCCCAGCTGGGCCTGTCAGTCCTTCCCTCTATAGGACAATCAGAAGATGAGGATGACGAGTCGAACGTCGCTTTATCCGATTGCATGGAGACCTTTGACGATCCGACTCCAGAGCCGAATAACTTGGTGGCAGCAATTACATAGAAAGATCCTGCCACTTCCAACACCGAACCAGAAATATCCAGTCATCATCAATTCGCGATTGACCGAGGAGCAAGAATCTCGCTTGCTATAGATCCTGGAAAAAAACCGCAAGGCAATAGACTGGAGCATTTCCGATCTCCACAGGATAAATCCCGCTCTGTGTTCGCACCATATATACTTGGAGAATGAAGCCAAACCCTCTTGTGAATTCCAACGTCGTTTGAATCCAAATTTACGAGAGGTAGTGAAGAAGGAGATAGAGAAATGGTGCAATGTGGGTTTCATTTATCCCATCTCTGACTCTAAATGGGTGTCCTAATGAATCTCGGATTCATCACTCTAAATCTTATTTATTAAGCTCAATTCCCTCAAAATCAACAGCATATCTGCATCTATTCTGCATAATTAGCATTCATGCATGTTTTTATAAAAATGGCATTTTATCCATAATTCCTGCATAAAATAAGAAGCCAAAATCCAAGCAAAAAATGACCTGTAAATAGCCTATCTTCCCGGATTTTTAACTCCCTCATGCTAACACCGTATAACCCAAAAACCACTTCCACTGTGTACATATCACTCACAAGAATAAATAAAAATACAAAAAAATCACTAACCCAAATATGTGGACGAAAAACCCAAACCCTAGTTTCAGGATTTTCGGACTAAAAGCCACATATCTTCCCCATCCAGTGTCCGATTTGATCCTACTCACTTTTGAACTAACGCACATTCAATTACCTTCAAAACAACACCAAGTTCAAGTGAATCGGAGCTCGTATGTGAAAGTTGGGTTTTGGGCCGCTTTTGTACATTGAATATTTTCGTGGTTTTTGACCTTGTATTTTATGTATATATTTTCTTTATTAATAAAAATCCAAAAAAATTAGTTTTAGATGTCTTTTATTTATCTCTTATTTCTCTATATTTTCGGATTTTTATCTTGTTTAAAAATGACAAAAAAGTATAAAACCCAAAAATCAAGGTATTCTATGTACATGGGATACCCAAAAAATTCACTTTTTACATTTGACTGATTCTGGCTTTGATGTCTTCATGAAAGTTGGAGATCTCGTTGAGACGAGCATTTTTCGTAAAGAAACTTTTTTGATCCAAGGTCATTTGCTATTTCTTTCTGATTTTACAAAAGAATTTTTCTTCGATTTTTCTGGTGCAGACACGTGCCAGCCCCAGAGGCCGCCACGTGTCATCGTTTTTAGGCTTTTTAAACATTCGTTTTTATAAAAATAAATAAATAAATAAAATAAAAATAAAAAAATAAAAAAAAACCACGCACGTGCAGCGCACGTGCCACCCTCGTACGCGCAGTGCACGTGCGCCCGCGCCTCTTGTCACCCACTTGCCACGTGTCTTGATCTAGGCCGTCCGATCTCGGCCGATCGGACGGCCCACTCTCATCGTCTTCCTCCCAACGATCTCTGCACAAAACCCTCAACGACTCCCCTCGCCGCCGCCAACCACTCTTCCGTTATCTCCGCCCAGCCGCAACCATCTCCGCGTCTTTCGCTGGTCACCTCTTCTTCGTAACCCTCGTCGAACCTCTCCTATTTAAAGGGGCTCGCCGCGACGATGACATTCATCTGCCGATTACATAAGACGAGGGGCCACGGTGGTGACAGTCTGAAGACCCCCTCTACTCCGGCGAGATCTGAAGATCTTCGACCTTCGTTGCAGATGAGGGCTTCCTCTGCCGTGCCTCTGCCTCGCTCCGGCACCGCCGTTGAGCCTCCCCAGGTTATCTCTCTCTCTCTCTCTATGCCTCCGCCTCTGAGCTCCTCATCGCTCGGAGCTCAGCCGCTCATCCTCTGCTCCGCTCCGACACCACCACTGCTACGCTTCCATAGTCATCTTCATCAACCCCCGACTCCAACATCTCTGCCAGCCACTTCGCCGCTTCATCGATCGTCATCGACATCACCACCATCACCGACTGTCTCCGCCATGACCTTCTCCACCGGCCATCGTCTTCGACACGCGACTCCTCCGTCACCGCTCCGCCGTGCCCTCCGCGACACCTGGCCCTCCTCCTGAGCACCGGAGCCACTCCCGCAACCAACTCCTCGCCACCCGCCCCTTGGCGTTGAGCTACGAGCTCCTCGTCGCTTCATCGACTACCACCGCTGCAGGGCCTTCGTCATCGTGCCACCGGAGCCCCGCCTACCCCGCCGCGCACCTTCTTCCACGACAGCCTCCACCGCAAGAAGCCTCCTCCCGTTGAGGCCTCCTCCGCCTCTCTCTCTCGCCGAAGGCCGGGCGCCCCGAGCCCGAGGCCCTCCCACGTGAGGCGCACGTGCGGGAGGGAACGCCCATGTCAGCGTGACGTCAACCCAGGTCATGTGCAAACGTCGGTAATTTACATGCACGTCCCCGGTCCTCCTCATTATTGCGCTCAAGACACCGCCTGCCAGAGGTCACGTGCTCCGCACGTGACCTCCTGGTAATTTTGCAGCAATTGACCCCCGTTTCTTTGGTAATTACGCACAAGTCCATCCTGCATTGTTTCTATTTATTTATTTTGTTTGCATCTGAACCCCTGTCTTTATTATCCATTATAGACCTCTACGTTGCATTATTTTATTTATCAAAAATTTGCATTTTGTTCTACATTCAATTCTCTACAGTTTGACACATTATGGATATTTTCTGATTAATGGTTAATTAATAATTAACTCTTTTGTGGAAAATTGCGAACTTTACCCATTTCATGCTCTTCAATTTTTATTTGATTAATCGAAGCTTTAAAAATCCCTGAAAAATCATATATTGTAGAGATTCTTATGTTTAACATTGTGCACAAAAAGATTTTCATTTGCATGCATAATTTGCTTTATAAAAATCATTTTGCATATTTCACTTTTTAATTTTTAATAGGTATTAGATCTCACATTTTTGAGGTTTCGGATTTTTCTGGGATCAATCACCTAGTGGTAGATCTTAGATAATTTTGGTCCTCGAAAATAAGTAGGTTTAGTATTTATTATAATTAAATATTGAAAATCATTCTGTTTGCATTCAAAAATTCATAAAAAATTCTGTTTGCATCCCAAAATTCCAAAAAAATTACAGTGCATTAATTTTGTCATAATTATCATCTCGGCCAAGTTTTGTATTTTTCGGACACTATTTGATCGAATTTTACTTTTTAGTCCCTAAAATATGCCGAATTTGCATTGTGTATCCATTATTGCATTGAAAAATCCCAAAAAAAAGACCGCCTCGAAAACCGAACACGAAATTGGATAGACACAACTCTAGGTTGTTCCTTTGCCTCCTTGTGATCGACCTTGGGACTTGCCCAAGTAAAATAAACATAAAAACCACTTGATTCAAACTGAATAAAATTTGTGGTTATTTCTGGACCGTTTCTGATAGCCGCCTACAACGAACGACATTTTATTTTCAATCACAAAGATTTAAAATAACTTTTTAAAGCGACATTTTCGGACTCGTTAGATGGTGCCGTTGCCGGGGAGGCAAACGGCTTAGTTTTGTGTTTTTACATTTTTCATTCGGTTTTCCGCAATCGGGTAGTCTGACCCCCGGATTTTTCATTGTGAATCCCATTTTATTTCCAGTATTTATTTTTCAGCATTTATTCGCTTATTCTATTTTTTGAGTCACTCTCTTACACATATCTCTCTTATTTTTCTTGCGAGGTACCCGGCGTACGTGGAGCGGTTTTTCAAGAAACCGACGCATCTTCACCGACATCCGAATAAACCGCAATTAATTTAAGATCGAGTCGAGTCGTGAGAGAGAGTAGAGTCTAGGTTTTCAATTTCCGCAATTTTATTTACTTGCTCATTTACAGCGGTGTTCGTTTAGACTCTCGCGAATGTAAAAAAGACCTTGAACTTTTCTGTGGTGTGTCGTGGCCTGTTTCACTCTCCGGTGAGGGTGGGGCCCGACTTGAGTGGCGACTAGGATAGACCTGCACATACGGCTCTCAGAGCATTTTTACTTTTTGATTGTGCTCGTAGGATCTTAAGCCATACTGCACTTTAATCAAGACGCACATAGATCGTTCAACTTAGCCAAATTTAACTCAATTCTTCCCGCTAATAGAACTTTCTGCTTAGGTGCAGTTTTTATCGGCTTGCATACATATAGAATAATTTTTCAATTCTGTCAAGCATCACACATGAAGATTGCGAGGAGGCACTGTAAGTCTTCTAACTGAGCATTCATCATAGTTTTCCGCGTGCATCGGCTTTTCCCGACTTTCTCCCTCTTGCTTTATCACATAAATCTAAAGGAAATTGGGACTGGACGGTAGACGTGTATTTGTGCTCATCTAAATTCTTCAGTGACCACCTAATTAAAATTGGGATTCCTAAATATAGCCGACCATAAGAACCCATAAAATCAAGAATTTTTGCAGGAGAGAAACCCCGTCATTGTTTGGTTTGCTTGAGCGAGAGAGCGACCCGCACACTAGGATAGAGCCACGCCTTAACTCTTTTCAGACTACTATCTTGGGATAGGCCAGTCTCCTGAGAGCATTGAGTTCCTAAACAGCTCGCTTTAAACGCTCTGATACATTGCATTATCATCGGACTCTAAAATTGACAAGATAATTGACCGATCCTTTACGGTCTTCACATTGAATTGAGTTGGTGAAACAACCCTTGTATTGTGTTTGGTTTGTGCGTAGAAAATAAGTCATCAGCGAATACTGCACATTTGTGCCTCCATCATAAACCGCAAAACTCTTGTTGACCACGAGAATGGAAGATTGCGGTAATTCTTACTCCGCGAACCCTTCTTTCTCTACCACAAACTCTCCAATCTCAAAGGCCCAGAGAGACTCTTACTCTGGACCTGCTTGGCCTCCGGGAAACCCTTCCCAAAAACCCTATTCCTATGATTCCTTCTTCTTCCTAGAAGGAGGATAGACCCAAACTGTCTCTCTATCACCAAAAATCGAGGACAACTATTACATCAATTCCTTCCAATCTATTAACTCGAATCCTTTATATTCTGAAGGTGAAGAAGAAGAGATGCCACCCAAGATGTCTTCCAAAAAAAACCCTGAAGTGAAACAAATGATGACGCCATTCAAATGATTCTAGCAAGGTTGACTGCATCTGAGCAGCAACAACAGTTACTGAGGCAACATCTTGAGCAATTGAATGCTGGGGAAGAAGTGCCAATGGAAGCCGCCTACAACCCTGGACAGTATCAAGTGTGGAATTATTTACAGCCACCACAACTGGCGATCCACTATGAACTGAAGCCACATTTTGTCAGTCAATTACCTCAATTCCATGGTAATACGACTAAGGAACCATATGAATTCTTGCGGGACCTGGAGCTGATTTGTTCTAATCTGAGGCACCCACAAGTCAGCCAAGACTACATTCGTCTCACTGCACTACCTTTCGCCTTGAAAGGGAAAGCAGACTACTGGGTGAAGAACTTCGGGGTGACTGTGACGACTTATGAGAGTTTTAAAAACTTATTCTTGAAGAAGTTTTACACCTTAAGCCGGACCAATCAAATGAGGACCCGCATCACCAGTTTCTCTCAGATGTCCAATGAACCACTCTATGAGGCGTGGGATCGGTTTAAAGACCTACTACAGAAATGTCCCTGCCATGATCTAGACAACAACATCCTAGTCCAGTCCCTCTACTCTGGCCTCAATCACGAGACTCAAGGTTTAGTTAGCGCTCCCTACGGAGGGAATTATGCATCATGTGGAGCTGAGACCGTCTGGAAAATACTGGAGCAGATGGCAGAAACAAGCTGCTCTCAACTTGCCAGTAGAGCCTACATTGATTCCCTCAACACCCTTCAAGCCAAAGGCGGAAAGCAGACGGTTGCTGAAATAGCGGAGGACTTGATTCCAAACATGCACTTCATAGCTGATAAAATAACAATAGTGGACAAGAGAGTCAGCGACATCGACAACCGGATCTCCCAGTTCCCAAAGCAGATGGAAGAGCTCACTACTAAGATGTCCAAGATGGGGGTACCTACTGCACCAACTGTCCCGATCTACCATGTGCACCATGTCCAGGAGCAGATAAGAACAGCAACAGCCATGGGTACAGGACCAATCCTATGCCCAAGCTTCTCAGCAACCACCCCCACCGGCCGAGACAATCAAAGAAGCCCCGCCCCTGACCTTCGAAATAAACGGTATTTGGTACACACAGGACACTACCCGACAGGTTAGTATGGGGGAACACCAGCCTTATCAACGCTCCCCCACTTTCTATAATGCCGCATTCCCTCAGCCTCCTCAGTACCCTCAAAGCATTTCAACTTCCCAGCATCCAAAACAGTAGCAACCCTACAATCGCCCGAACCAATCTCATCAATACCGTCAGCAACACCAAGCTCCCAGACCATCAGCTCAATCATCCAATCCTCCGAAAGAACCTGTTGATATCCAGAGACAGATGCTGGAAGAACTTCGCAGCTTCCGAAATGAGTTGTATGATCTGCGGGTGGATGTTAATCGTCTATCCCGATGGAAGGGTGAGCAGATTGTTCCCACCACAACCATTCCCGCCCAAGTTCAAGCTAACCTCAATAGCTTGAACAAATCTCAATCATCTCAACACAATGGCCAGGTATACTATTCAGATTTTTCCACATCTGAACATGAGAACCTTTCGTTTGACAATATCCATGCCATGTCACTCAGGAGCGGAAGGACCATGGTCGTACCTGACCGGACTCGGGAATCGGTTCATGAAGACTCGGAGGATCAGCCGGAGGATGCTTCCGAGGAGGATGAAGAAAGACGCCTGAAGATCCCAGCACCAGAGAAGGGGAAAGCATCTATGGAGTCTGCAGAGGACCTTGAGCCTCTGGTTGCTGCAAAAATACCTTTCTCATCTTTTCAGCAACCTGATTTTGATTATTATCAAAAATTTGATGATTGTAATAAAAACTCCAGGTCTAATAAAGATGCTCGTATTTATGATTCTGACCTTCTATCTCCTGTCTCAAATGCTTCCATTCCTTTCCCCCATGCCCTCAAGAAAGGAAAACAAAAGAAAAACATTCAGGATGATCCAGTAATGGAAAAATTCTGCCAGCAAAACATCACAGTCAAATTACCCTTTAACCAGTATGTGGCCAGTAATCCTGCCTTTCAGAAATATTTAAAGGCAAAATGCACTCCCACCAGGACTCGTACAAAGAGAACAAGTCAATTTGTGGAAACACATATCTTGACAGTTGCCACCACCAAATGTGTCAAGAACCAGCATCTACCAAGAAAGAAAAGGGATCTGGGTGCCCATTATGTGGAGAGTCGCATTGGCGGCATTGTGTTCACACGCACACTCCTCGACAATGGTTCTTCCATAAATCTTCTACCCTTAGCCTTATACTATAGATTGGAGTTAGGCCCTCTCAAGAAATCATCATCTCTACTCCAATTTGCTGATAAATCCACCAAAAGACCTAAGGGAGAAGCAAAGAATGTCATCATCATCATCGAGGGTACAAAATACAAAGTGGACTTCACTGTCCTTGATATGGAAACCCCGAACCATTGGAAGTAATTGCAAATCATTCTTGGAAGACCATTCGTAAGAACCGCTAAGGCTGTATTTGATTACAGTTCTGGCATGATGAAATTCCGATCTCCAGGAGGGGAAGTAGACTTGGAGATGAAGCAGACAAAGTGGCAAAGACCAGACTCCGAGTCCACAACTGAAGAGGTTGAAACATCAGAATGCAATCTCCTCCGAACCACTGGGCCGTGGGACCAACTACCAGACATACAGACAGAAAGCACTCCCTCGGAAGAAGAAATGATGCACAATGCAGTTTGCGAGATGTTTCCAAACATATCAAGACACCTGGATTATTTCACTCTTGATGACACAGAATTCCTCTCGGATTTGTCAGTCCCATCATCTCTGGGACAATCAAGAAATATCGATGACGAGTCAGACGCGGCTCTGGCCAAATTACCATTCTACTTTAGCGATCCGACTCATCTGTCTTCGGAATTAGTAGCAAACATCTTACTCAGTGACTCACCACCAACCGACACTAAGCTGGATACAAAGATAATTCAGCCAGACTTGATTGATGATTCAGAATTACCAGAGCTGAAACCACTACCTCCCACACTGAAGTATGCATTTCTCAATGGACCCAAAGAAAACTTTTCTGTGATCATTCGCTCATCCTTGACACTAGATCAGGAGTCTAGACTACTCGAAGTCCTTGAGCGAAATCGAAAAGCCATCGGTTGGTCTGTGTCGGATCTCGTGGGAATAAACCCCGCTCTCTGCTCGCACCAAATCTATGTTGAGGATAATGTAAGGCCTTCCCGTGAATTTCAGAGAAGATTAAACCCCAATCTTCGGGAAGTAGTGAAGAAAGAAATAGAAAAATGGTGCAAAGTAGGATTCATATACCTCATTTCTGACTCCAAGTGGGTGCCCCCCCTTCATGTCGTCCCGAAGAAGTCGGGAATCTAGATGGTCACCAACGAGGAAGGGGTAGAGATCGCGACCCGAGTACCCACGTCGTGGCGTGTCTGTGTCGATTACAGGCGCCTGAATGCTGCGACCAAGAAAGATTACTTTCCACTGCCATTTATTGATCAAATCTTGGAGAGACTTGCAGGGAAAGCATTCTTCTGTTTTCTTGACGGGTACTCAGGCTACAATCAAGTAGCTATCGCTCCTGAGGATCAGGAAAAGACCACTTTCACATGTCCCTTCGGTACTTACGCATTCAAGCGTATGCCATTCGGGCTATGTAATGCCCCAGGCACATTTCAGCGGTGCATGATTGCTGTATTTTCCGAAATGGTTGGTGATTTCCTGGTGGTCTTCATGGATGACTTCTCGGTTCATGGTGATTCTTTTGATACATGTTTAGCCCACTTGGACCGAGTCCTTCAGAGATGCAGGGAGGTTAATTTGGTACTCTCCTGGGAGAAAAGTCACTTTATGGTGACTGAGGGTATCGTGTTGGGGCATGTCATCTCCAAAAAGGGAATGGAGGTCGACCCTGCCAAGGTGGATGTGATCAAGAAACTTGAGCCACCAACCAACGTCAAGTCAGTGAGGTCTTTCTTAGGGCATGTTGGATTCTATCGAAGATTCATACCGGATTTTTCAAAGATCGCCCGCCCACTGACTGAGCTCTTAAGCAAAGACACCGAGTTTATTGTAAATCGCAGGTGTCTAGAGGCCTTCGAGCTTCTGAAAAAGAAAATTTGTAAATCGCCGATATTACAAGCGCCCGACTGGTCTCTTCCCTTTGAGATCATGACTGATGCATCGGATTTTGCTGTCGGAGCGGTACTTGGACAAAGAAGAGATGGAATTCCTTATGCGATTCACTACGCGAGCAAAGTGTTGGATCCTGCACAGAGAAATTACACAATGACTAAAAAGGAGATGCTCGCGGTTGTTTGGGCCCTTAAAAAATTTAGATCATACATATTGGGCTCCAAGGTGACTATTTTCACAGATCACACGGTCATCAGATATCTCATGGACAAGAAAGATGCCAAGGCATGACTCTTGAGATGGATCTTGCTAATCCAGGAATTTAATTTGGAGATAAAGGATAAACCTGGAATAAAGAATGTTGTTGTTGATCACCTTTCCCGAATAGAGCAAAACGATAATCCTGATACTGGACCAATCAAGGAGACTTTTCCAGACGAATCAGTTTGCATCATTGATTCAACCCCATGGTATTCCGACATAGTGAACTATCTTGTCTCCAAGAACGTTCCCTTTGGTTGGACCAAGAGAATGATTGATCGATTAAAGACAGATTCGAGAAAATACCATTAGGACGATCCTTTCCTTTTCTATGAGGGACCGGATTGTGTCTGGCGAAGATGTATTCCTCAAGAGGAATATCAGAGTGTCCTCACACATTGTCATTCTCTTGAGGCTGGAGGACACCATTCGGGAAAGAGAACCGCACACAAGGTACTCCAATGTGGATTTTACTGGCGGACCTTATTTCAGGATGCGAATGAATTTGTACGGTCATGCCCAATTTGTCAAAGAATGGGAGGGACTTTCGGTCATCGAGATGAAATGCCCATGCAACCAATGATTTTCTGTGATGTTTTCGATGCATGGGGGATTGATTTTATGGGTCCCTTTCCCAATAGCAATGGATTTGAGTACATCTTGTTAGCGGTTGATTATTTATCAAGATGGGTAGAGGCTATTCCAATCCGAACAGCAGATAGCAAAACCGTCTGTAAATTCATCAAGGATAATATCATTGCAAGATTCAAGATACCAAAAGTTTTGATTTCTGATGGAGGTAGCCACTTTGTAAACAAGGAGATGAGATCTTTGGCTAAAAGTACAAATTTGAGCATAGAATAGCCAACCCATATCATCCACAATCTAATGGCATGACCGAGGTTTCTAATAGAGAGGTGAAGGGTATTCTTCAGAAGTTGGTCCGTCCAGATAGGAAGAATTGGTCTAAGCTATTGGACCAAGTTCTATGGGCCTATAGGATAGCCTATAAGACCCCACTCGGTACTTCACCTTTTAGGATGATCTATGGCAAGCCATGCCATCTACCTGCAGAATTGATCCACAAATCTGAATGGGCAATCAAAAAGTTGAATTGGAGTTGTCACCTTGGGAAATTGTGTCGAGACCTAAATCTGAATGAGCAAATTGAAATCCGGAATCGGGCATATGACAACAGTGTGATTTATAAGGACAAGGTCAAGAGATGGCATGACAGACACATTCGAGACAAGACCTTTGTCCCTGGGCAGAAAGTTTGGTTGTTTAATGCTCGGTTAAACATTTTTCATGGGAAACTAAAATCAAAATGGACGGGTCCTTACATTGTCATCGATGTGCATACCAATGGAAGTGTAGACATTGCCGAACTCAAAGAGGATGCACAACCTTTCTCAGTAAATGGGCAGTTGCTGAAACCATATATTGAATCACCTAGAGAGCAAACAGTTCAAGTTGAGGCCATCTATTTCACGCAGAACAAGGACATTGAAGATCCATCAGATCAAACCCACCCTCCCTCCCGACCACATCGGTCTTCTTGTACAGCTTCTTCCTCTACTTAGGACAAGGCCTAAGTATAGTGGGAGATCGATGCCATTTGTATATACCATTTCTCTCATCACACTCCTTCTCCCGATCGCACCATTTCCACCCTTCTTCCATACTTAGGTTGTCCAGAGCCTAAGTATAGGGGAACTGACACCCACCTGTATATACTCTCTTCATCCACATATCCCGACCGCTTCATTATCCCGCTCTTCTTATATACTTAGACTATTTGCAGTCTAAGTATAGGGGGTGAACCGTTGTATAAAATTTTTTAACCCTTTTACGCTTAGCCCGAGCTATGTCTTCATTACGCTTTTTGTGCTCTGAGGACACAGCACTCGCTAAGTATAGGGGGGTCTGTATATATACTTTGTATATATTTTACCCATATCTCGTACTTTCGCGTAAGTCTATATGTATTTACGGGGTGGGTAATTAACTAAAAAAAGGTTTTTCTACTAACAACAACCGTGCCCAAAATTTTGAAAAAAAAAGAAAAAGAAAAAAAGGGAGGCTTCTTATTCCATTTTCTACATAAAAAAATCCCTTGCATAAATGTCAAAAAAAATTCTGCATTGCATACACCTGCACTTCATCCAACATCACATGCATTTGCATCTGTGAAAAGTCATTGGGTTCTAAACCAAGTTATAAGCAGAAACCGAGAGTGGTCTAAACATGACCTTAATCCACCTAATTTTCAGAGGAACTTCACCGAGAAATAGGATTGTAAGAGCTTCAGGTATTTTTGACTTAATTCCTTAAGTTCCACATGACAATGTACAACGTTTGACTCTTAGTGTCTAACCTGGTCTCTTCATTCTGGGTACAACTCTGGAATTGGGAATTAATTCGCACTCTCGCACTATGCACTTAGCTCAACCCAGACGGGATGTTGGAAGACTGTGTGAGTCTCTTTTCTGGTAGCGTGGAAATCTAAAGACCGGAGTACGGGTTGAAATAAAGCTTCGGAAAAGGGATGGACGGCTGGGCACAATTTTTTCTAAGACCCCAAAAAATATATGGAACAAAAAGATTCTATATCCTTAGGGGCACAACAAGATCCAAGCAGAACCACCAAAAATTTCAAATATAAAGAAGCCACCACCAAATAAAATCCGACCAAAAAGGTCCAAGCTTCAAGAAACCGGCAGATCTTGGTGGAGACTCGGCTACACTGGCCATCTTCACTAGGAGAGGTGACTACACTGGCCACCCTCCAGTTCTTTTCCCCTTCTTCTATCTTCTCCCTCATTCGATTGTGAACACAGCGCGACAGACCTTAGAAGGAAAAATCTGACACCCCGAGGACGAGTTACTGGAGAGGAGAGGAGCTTGGTAGTCCGGCATTCTGGATGGGAAGAGCTAAAACCCTTCACACACATGAGTCGGTTATTCAATGTTCATAGGGTATACTTTGAAAGAGGATTGATCTAAGATGACTTCTGAGCCGAAACTATGACAATGATATGTAGAACTTGAGGGCTGTTGATTTTAAATTCTAAGTCTCACAGAAGTTCCGCCACACTATTAATCCAAAGGTCGAGTTTAGTTTCATTTTCACCTTCAGCTCATGGTCTTGGTATGGAACCCAATCTCATTTCACTTCATGGCATTTCTTTTTGATGCTCAGGGACGAGCATGGTTTAAGTATGGGGGGATGATGAATCTCGGATTCATCACTCTAAATCTCATTTATTAAGCTCAATTCCCTCAAAATCAACAGCATATCTGCACCTATTCTGCATAATTAGCATTCATGCATGTTTTTATAAAATTGGCATTTTATCCATAATTCCTGCATAAAATAAGAAGCCAAAATCCAAGCAAAAAATGACCTGTAAATAGCCTATCTTCCCGGATTTTTAACTCCATCATGCTAACACCGTATAACCCAAAACCACTTCCACTGTGTACATATCACTCACAAGAATAAATGAAAAATACAAAAAATCACTAACCCAAATAAGTGGACCAAAAACCCAAACCCTAGTTTCAGGATTTTCGGACTAAAAGCCGCATATCTTCCCCATCAAGTGTCCGATTTGATCCTACTCACTTTTGAACTAATGCACATTCAATTACCTTCAAAACAAGACCAAGTTCAAGTGAATCAGAGCTCGTATGTGAAAGTTGGGTTTTGGGCCGCTTTTGTACATTAAAATTTTCGCGGTTTTTGACCTTGTATTTTATGTATATATTTTCTTTATTAATAAAAATACAAAAAAATAGTTTTAGATGTCTTTTATTTATCTCTGATTTCTCTATATTTTTGGATTTTTATCTTGTTTAAAAATGACAAAAAAAGTATAAAACCCAAAAATCAAGGTATTCTATGTACATGGGATACCCTAAAAATTCACTTTTTACATTTGACCGATTCTGGCTTTGATGTCTTCATGAAAGTTTAAGATCTCGTCGAGACGAGAATTTTTTGTGAAGAAACTTTTTTGATCCGAGGTCATTTGCTATTTCTTTCTGATTTTACAAAAGAATTTTTCTTCGATTTTTCTGGTGCTGACACGGGGCCGCCCCAGAGGCCGCCACATGTCATCATTTTTAGGCTTTTTAAACATTCGTTTTTATAAAAAAATAAAATAAAAATAAAAATAAAAAATAAAAAAACCACACACGTGCAGCGCACGTGCCACCCCCGCACGCGCACTGCACGTGCGCCCGCGCCTCTTGTCACCCACTTGCCACGTGTCTTGATCTAGGCCGTTCCATCTCGACCGATCGGACGGCCCACCCTCATCGTCTTCCTCCCAACAATCTTTGCGCAAAACCCTCAACGACTCCCCTCGCCGCCGCCAACCACTCTTCTGTTATCTCCACCCGGCCGCAACCATCTCCGCGTCTTTCGTCGGTCACCTCTTCTTCGTAACCCTCGCCGAACCTCTCCTATTTAAAGGGGCTCGCCTCGACTACGACATTCATCCGCCGATTACATAAGACGAGGGGCCCCGATGGTGACAGCCCGAAGACCCCCTCTACTCCGGCGAGATCCGAAGATCTCCGACCTTCGTTGCAGACGAGGGCTTCCTCCGTCGCGCCTCTGCCTCGCTCTGGCACCACCGTTGAGCCTCCCCAGGTTATATATCTCTCTCTCTATCCCTCTGCCTCCGAGCTCCTCATTGCTCGGGGCTCAGCCGCTCATCCTCTGCTCCGCTCCGACACCACCACTGCTACGCTTCCATAGTCATCTTCATCAACCCCTGACTCCAACCTCTCCGCCAGCCGCTTCGCCGCTTCATCGATCGTCATCGACATCACCACCATCACTGATCGTCTCCGCCACGACCTTCTCCACCGACCATCGTCTTCGACACGTGACTCCTCCATCACCGCTCCGTCGTGCCCTCCGCGACACATGGCCCTCCTCCTGAGCATCGGAGCCTCTCCCGCAGCCAACTCCTCGCCACCTGCCCCACGGCGTTGAGATCCGAGCTCCTCATCGCTTCATCGACTACCACCGCAGCAGGGCCTTCGTCATCGTGCCACCGGAGCTCCGTCTACCCCGCTGCGCACCTTCTTCCACGACAGCCTCCACCGCTAGAAGCCTCCTCCCGCTGAGGCCTCCTCCGCCTCTCTCTCACGTCGAAGGCCAGGCGCCCCGAGCTCGAGGCCCTCCCACGTGAGGCGCACGTGCAGGAGGGAACGCCCATGTCAGCGTGACGTCAACCCAGGTCACGTGATTTGCACGTGACCGTGGGTAATTTACACGCACGCCCCCGGTCCTCCTCATTATTGCGCTCAAGACACCGCCTGCCGGAGCACGTGACCTCCTAGTAATTTTGCAGCAATTGACCCCCGTTTCATTGGTAATTACGCACAAGTCCATCCTGCATTGTTTCTATTTATTTGATTTGTTTGCAACTGTACCCCTATCTTTATTATCCATTATAGACCTCTACATTGCATTATTTTATTTATCAAAAATTTGCATTTTGTTCTACATACAATTCTCTACAGTTTGACACATTGTGGATATTTTTCTGATTAATGGTTAATTAATAATTAACTCTTTTGTGGAAAATTGCGAACTTTACCCATTTCATGCTCTTCAATTTTTATTTGATTAACCGGAGCTTTAAAAATCCCTGAAAAATCATATATTGTAGAGATTGTTGTGTTTAACATTGCCCAAAAAGATTTGTATTTGCATGCATAATTTGCTTTATAAAAATCATTTTGCATATTTCACTATTTAACTTTTAATAGGTATTAGATCTCACATTTTTGAGGTTTAGGATTTTTCTGGGATCAATCACCTAGTGGTAGATCTTAGATAATTTTGGTCCTCGAAAATAAGTTGGTTTAGTATTTATTATAATTAAATATTTAAAACCATTCTGTTTGCATTCAAAAATTCATAAAAAATTCTGTTTGCATCCCAAAATTCCAAAAAAAATAAAGTGCATTAATTTTGTCATAATTATCATCGCGGCCAAGTTTCGTATTTTTCAGACACTGTTTGATCGAATTTTACTTTTTAGTCCCTAAAATAGGCCGAATTTGCATTGTGTATCCATTATTGCATTGAAAAATTCCAAAAAAAGACCGCCTCGAAAACCGAATACGAAATTAGATAGACACAACTCTAGGTTGTTCCTTTGCCTCCTTGTGATCGACCTTGGGACTTGCCCAAGTAAAATAAACATAAAAACCACATTATTCAAACTGAATAAAATTTGTGGTTATTTCTGGACCATTTCTAATAGTCGCCTACAACGAACGACATTTTATTTTCACGCATAAAGATTTAAAATAACTTTTTAAAGCGGCATTTTTTGACTCGTCATGGCCTCGATCCATGTGGTCCCAAAAAAGTCAGGAATTTAGATGATCACCAATGAGGATAGAGAGGAGATCGTGACGCGAGTGCCCACGTCGTGGCGCGTCTGTGTGGATTACAGACGCCTGAATGCCGCGATGAAGAAGGATCATTTCCCCCTACCATTCATTGATCAGATCCTAGAGAGACTAGCGGGAAAGAGTTCTTCTGTTTCTTGGATGGGTTCTCGGGCTACAATCAAGTAGCTATAGCTCCGAAGGACTAGGAAAAGACCACGTTCACATGCCCCTTTGGTACCTATTCTTTCAGGCGCATACCCTTTGGGTTATGCATTGCTCTAGATTCTTTTCAAAGGTACATGATTGTTGTATTCGCCGAAATGGTCGGTGAATTCCTGGACGTCTTCATGGACGACTTCTTGGTCCACGGTGATTCCTTCGATTCCTGTCTTAGGAATCTGGATCGAGTCCTCAAACGTTGTTGTGAGGTTAATCTGGTGCTCTCCTAGGAGAAAAGTCACTTCATGGTGACAGAGGGCATTGTGTTGGGGCACGTCATCTCCAAGAGAGGAATGGAGGTTTACCATGCCAAGGTAGATGTGATCAGACGACTCCATCCACCAACCAACGTCAAGCAGTTGCGGTTGTTCCTCGGGCATGCCGGATTCTATTGGAGATTCATTAAGGATTTTTCTAAGATTGCACGATCGCTAACTGAGCTTTTAGGTAAAGACATGGAGTCTATTGTTGATCACAAATGTCTTGAGGCCTTTGAGCTATTACAAGGAATGATCGTGGACGCACCTATCCTACAAGCCCCATATTGGTCTCTACCTTTTGAGATCATGACGGATGCCTCAGACTTTGCTGTTGGGGCTGTGTTAGGATAGAGAAGGAATGGCATCCAGTTTGCAATCCACTACGCAAGCAAAGTGCTTGATAACGCTCAGCGTAACTCTACAGTTACGGAAAAGGAGATGCTTGTGGTAGTGTTTGCCTTGGACAAGTTCAGATCTCACTTAATTGGATCCAAGGTAATTGTGTTTACTGACCATACGGTGCTATGATACTTGATGGAGAAGAAGGACGCGAAGGTGCGTCTTCTTAGGTGGATTTTGCTTATCGAGGAATTTGATTTGGACATTCGTGATAAACCTAGAAAGAAGAACGTAGTAGCCGATCATCTCTCGTCTCGAAGATCTTAATACTTCTGAGGATTCACCAATTCGAGACTCCTTCCCTGACGAGTCAATTTTTATTGTCGACTCACTCCCATGGTATGCCAACATCGTGAACTATCTTGTCTCCAAGAAGGTTCCCGAAGGTTGGCCCAAGATCCACATCAACCGACTAAAGTCGGATGCTAGACACCACCATTGGGAGGATCCAATCCTTTTCTTTGAAGGACCGGATTGTGTCTGGAGACGGTGTATTCCTCAGGAGGAATACCAGAGTGTCCTTTCTTTATGCCACAGCTTGGAGGCAGGAGGACACCACTCCGAGAAGAGGACCGCATGGAAGGTACTTTAATGTGGCTTTTACTGGTCGACTCTGTTTCGCGATGTCATCACCTTTGCGAAGTCGGCCCAGTATGCCAAAGAATGGGAGCAACTATTGGTTCCAAGGATGAGATGCCTATGCAACCTGTCATCATTTGTGATGTCTTTGACGCGTGGGGCATCGATTTCATGGGCTTGTTTCCTGTTAGCCATGGATTCGAGTACATTCTTCTAGCGGAAGACTACCTATCCCAGTGGGTGGAGGTTATCCCGACCTGAGCTGCAGAAAGCAGGACTGTCTGTAAATTCATCAGAGATCATATTATCTCTAGTTTCAGGATCTCCAAAATGATGATATCATATGGGAGTAGCCACTTTGTAAATCGAGAGGTGAAGAAACCCTTGATGGACTACGGCATCGAACACCGTGTCGCTAGTCCTTACCACCCACAGACTAATGGTATGGCTGAGGTGTCGAATAGGGAGGTGAAGACTATATTGCAAAAGCTCATCCGCACAGACAGGAAGGATTGGTCTCATATCTTGGATCATGTCCTATGGGCTTATAGGACAACTTACAAGACACCATTAGGAACCTCCCCATTCCGAATGGTATTCAGAAAGTCGTGCCATTTGCCCGTAGAACTAGTGCATAAATCAGAATGGGCAATCAAGAAGGTCAATTGGAGCACACACCTTGGGCAGAAGCAGAGAGATATGGATCTGAATGAGCTTGTGGAAGTCAGAAACCGCGCATATGACAACAGTTTGGTGTAAAAGGATAAGGTGAATCATTGGCATGATAGATATATCAGACGAAAGACCTTTGTTCCTGGACAGAAGGTATGGTTTTTCAATACAAGGCTAAAAGTCTTCCAAGGCAAGTTGAAGTCCAAGTGGACAGGTCCATTCATTGTCCGAACGGTGCATGATAGAGGATGTGTTGAGATCTCGAATCTCGCAGATGACGCACCGACATTCCTAGTGAATGGACAAGTGTTGAAGCACTTCGTTCGAATCCAATGAGCAGTTAGCCCATGTTGAGTAGATTGTATTTATGCACGAGATAGATTCAGCGGATACACTTCGAGCCATGCATGAGACCTTGCAGCAGTGCGCTCTAGCCATCCGCAGCATCTTGTAAGATTCAGACCGATTCTCTTGTATATACCATCATTCCTGTGCATTCTGTCCTTTCTCCCCCACGACTCTAGTAACTCATCCCAGCTTCATTGATCACCATCTTGGATTATACTTAGGATGACTAGATACTAAGTATAGGGGGGATGAGCCACCTGAGTCTGTTCCCTGTACATCCTCCAGATCACATCGGTCCTCATACTCAATCCAGTCCTATACTTAGGTTGACCTAAGCCTAAGTATAGGGGAGACCTATGCCCGCATTGTATATTCATCCATTTCTCTTCTTGACCTCGTCTGCCCCATTTTTATTCTTCTTCTACACTTAGGCTGCCAGAGCCTAAGTATAGGGGGCAGGACGACTTCTTTACATTTTTCGTTCGCTTTGGCTCTCTTACGCTTAGCACGAGCTATGTCTTTTTCCTCGCTTTTCGTGCTCTGAGGACATAGCACACGCTAAGTATAGGGGGGCGTGTATATATTACATATATACTTTACCCATATCTTGTACTTTCACGTATCTTTGTATATATTACACAATAATTATGGGTCGGGTAAAATTTGGAGAAAATTTTTGTAAAATACACTTGTATAAGTTGTATAATACTCTTGAAAATTGTTGTAACATAGGAGGTATACCAAATAATTGAAAAAAATGTAAAAAATTCAAAGGCTTCTTATTTACTCTTGCATATCATCAGAAAAGAAAGAAAAATAGTCTTGCATTTCATAGCATGTCATCTGCATCTCATCTGCATATCTTGCATATGCAAGGTGAAAAGATAGTGGGTTCTGCACCAAGTTATGAGTAGATATTGAGGATGGACTTGATTTGTCCTTAATCCACCTAATTTTAGAGGAACCTTATAGGAACTGGAGTTAAGATTTCTCAAGTAAAGTGACTTAATTCTTTGAGTCCGCAAGTCTATGTCACATGTCATCTTGATTAGTCTAAGTAGAATAACTCGTGCACACACATGATTCTTTTAGACAGTGACCTAACTTGGACAATCACAATGCACATAGCTCTTCATTGATGAGATGGTGAGGAGGTAGAATCCTTTAGCTTAGAGTAGCACACTGGTGGAAACATCCGTCCTCCTCTAGGGAGGGTAGTGCATCTCAACCTTGTCTGGTGGTGTTGACGTCTGAGGACAGGACGTTGTGGGTTGCAATAATACTTCAAAAGAGGGATAGTCTACTGGCTCAAGAGGAAAAACTACTGATGTACATGCTGCACCCTGTATATAGTTCGAAAAAAAAGGAGTCAGATAGGTCCAAGTAAAAATAAAATACTTGTCGAAGTATGTATATTAGCAAGAAGTATGCAGCTGGATGACTTGGCTACACTGGTCAGGCATCCCGAGATAGGTAGCTACATTGGCTACCGTCCATTCTTTTCTCGACCCCCTCGTCTTGAGTTGGTCGCACTTGAACTTAGAAGGGAATGCATGGCTCCTCGAGGAAAGAGTTACTGGATCGGGTTATTTGAGTTACCTTGTTAGAGGAGGCTGGTTCTGGCCATGTCTGATGTGGAGAGTTATATTTCACTTACACGGTACATGTAAGAATCATAGTCATCAGAAATTTGCATTTGAGGATTTGTTCTGACCTAAATATTGAGGAGTCTTGAATAGAAGACTTGTGGAACTTGAAGTCTGTTAGGTCTTAAGTTCAGATCCCAATGAGGTTCTGCCACACAATTAATCCAAAGGTTGACTCAAGCTCCATTTTCAACTTTTGTTCATGACCTTGGTATGGAACCCAAAATTGTTTCACTTTCATTACATTTTAGTTTGCTTGGGGATGAGCAAGGTTTAAGTATAGTGGGTTGATGAATCTATGATTCATCACTCTTAAAGTTGAAAATAGAGGTTTGTCCCCAGGTATTTTGCATCATATTTCCCTTTATCTTGCATAAATAGCATTCATGCATCAATACACAAGATATGCATCTTAGCATTCATATTTGCATTTAAATAAGAAGCCAATCCACTTGTAAAATATCCACCTATTTTATCCTGTCCAAAATGAAATAACATCTTCCTTATAATATGTACATCATTAGTTAATAATATAAGGAAGAAGTCTAGAGTTCCTCTCTTGTAAAATACCCAATAAAACCCCAAACCCCCTGGACCTTAGAATGCCAATATCTCTCTCTTACAAACTCCTAATTAGGTAAACTCACCCTCAGATTAATACACATTCAGAGACCTTTAAAATAAGACTAGTTTCATTCAATTCGGAGCTCGTAGGCAAAACTTGGGTTTTGGGCCTCCTTGTATACTATACATATGTATATTTGTATTCTTGTATTTTTTGTATCACATTTGACCTCATCTTCATTTTTGCTCACCATGAAACTTCTAGATCTCATCGAGATCTAAAACTTTCATGTTTTGAGTTTTTCCTAATTCGGCCTTCTCTCCCTCTACTCTTATTTTTTTTTCTCAGCCACTCAGAGCTGGCCACGTGGCGCCCTCTGATTGCGCCATGCGGCCCGCTCCCTTTGACCACTCCATCGCATCCCTGACCATTGGATCTCAATCTAGATCCAATAGCCCAATGACTTCCACGTACGCCTTAATCCCACACTGTCGGATCAATCCTTGGATCGCATCTTCACCGCTCGCTAGCTCTTCAGCCAGAATCCACCATGTGGTGTCATTTGCGCCACCCGATCTATTCCATATCAACCGCTCAAACACGTCGTGCTCTCAGCCGTTCGATTCACACCTTCCTTTCATCTGAGCCATTGGTCCTCGTCGTTCGCACAGCTCACCACGTGGCGCATTCTGGGCACTCCGATCACGCTGCCCTCGATTAGATTGCAGTCGCTCGATAGCGCCCTGATCATGACCGTTGGATCGCAAGATCCAACGGTCGAGACATCTTCGTCTACCTCCACACGCCCTGCGCCCACGTCTTCCACCGTGCGCAAGGGGGCCGCCCCCTTTCTATTTCGGACACCACACCGATCACCTTCTCAGCCACCTGACACCACCACGACATCGCCCACTCGTCCCTCATCTTCGCCAACTCCCTCGATCTCCATGACAACCCTCAACATCGCTCCACGACACCCACGAACACCACCTCCTCGTCATCCATGCCGCCACCTTCATCCTATAAATTAGTCACCTTAGGCCACTTCCACCCCTATCTACCACCACGGAGAGTGTCTCCGAGCTCCTACCTTTAGATTGGTAACAACGATTTGACCTTAGGTTGAGCGAAGACTGAGAACTACCTCCGACGAGATCCACGGCCCAACTCCACTGTGTAGCAACTCCTCACGATGCTGTAAGAGCTCAGGTTCCCTACCGTCCTTCGAGCAACGATCGGGAAACTCTCTCCGAGCTTCTGATCCCAGGTAGAACCCTCCATCTCTCCCATGATCTTTTTCTTATTTTTCCTTCTCCTTCTCCGATTTAATTCGCCTTTCACGAGCATCATCCCGCTCCGCCAACCATCCCTCGAGCTCTGCAAGGGAGCTCTGATCTTTGCGCTACCCTCCGTTTCATCCGATGACGTACTTCACCGTTCACCGACGCCAACTCCGCTACCTTGGCGGAGCTCGACCACAGGACCACCTCACTGCTCCACACGCCTTGCATTCCATTCCCAACAACTCCACGAACAGTTCGCGTGCTTCGGCTATCTTCTAACCCCCTGCAGGTACCATCTCTTTGATTGGTCGAAGACTTCACTGGCACATCTTCGAGCTCCATCGCCAGTGGCCTCCAGGTCACTCCAGCCGCCTCTCCACGAATCTTCTGAGCTGCGCTAGATAATCCAGCACCCATCACCGACGACGGGAGGACGAGGCAGAGCTAGGCCAGCTTCGTCGGAGCCCAATCTTCCCCGGCGCAGGAGGCGGAGGACCGTTGGGGACGACAGCCGGCAGCCGTTCGATCATCTTGATTGAACGGTCAGGAGCCCTCCACGTCGTCGCGCCCCACAGCCGTAGGATCAGGCGGATCCTACGCGTCCAGAACATGCCACATCATCGCCTTTGCCCGCTCTAGGAGTCGTTGGATCAATCTAGATCCAATGGTCACTGATCGACCACGTCCTCGCCTCAGGAGAAGCCCATTACCGTTGACGGACCCTGACACACCACGCGCCAGTAGTTCATCACTGTTGGCTCATCACTTGATCCACGGTCCAGATCAGGCCACGTCAACCGATCCGAGCCTCTTCCCCGACCACTAGGCTTGGATCACCCGAAGCAACTCCGAACCAGATCCGAACCTCCAGAGCCACTCGAGCCTCGCTCCGAGCCTTCGAAGACCACTGAGCCTGGGACCCCTCACGTGATCCGCACGTGCGTCCTGGGTAAATTGCATCAAGGCCCCGGAAGTTTTGAATTGCATTTCAGTCCCTGTCAGGAGACCCCACGTGAGGAGCACGTGTTCTGTGGAACAATTGCATCCACCCCCTCAGCATTATAGGTAATTGCATATTGGTCCCTATCAGCACGTTTTATTTTTATCAATTTTAATTCCTTTAATTGAATTTATACCCCTATATTTGCACACATATTTAGGCGCTCATTTTAATTCATTTTTCAATTTGAAAAATTGCATTGTATAGTTTACATTGTCCTCTTCATTATGTGACACTTGGCATATTTTTGTAATATCAGTGGACTTTTCTATTAATTAATTGGTTCAATTTTTCTATATTTTGCCCAATTATGCTTTTTAATTGGTAGTAATTTCTCTGTGACTCCAAAAATCCATAAAAAATTCACATTAGATTTAGGATAATTAGGTTCACATTGCATAAAAATTTCATTTCAATTGAACGCATCCCGAGGCCCAATAAATCATTTATTTATTTTCTTAGTTAATTTTTAATAGGACCATTTCACATAGAATTTAGTTTTAATAATTTTCCTTTAATAATTTTCCTGGATTTCTTACCTTCATATCTATCTAAGTTAATTTTTATTTCAAAAAATGTTGTGATTTGATATTTATTAAAATTAATTTAGTCAAAATCACCTTGCATTCATTTTTAATTCACGGTAAATTCATTTAGAGTTAGAAAATTCTAAAAAAACTAGAGGACCTTAATTTCATCCCATTTCATCATCTGGCCAAGTTTCATAATTTTTGGACTTAATTTGAACACTTATCTGAATTAACTTGTAATTTGGCTAGATTATGCATGTGTCTTGCATAAAATCTTGAAAAAAAATCCTCTGAAAATCAAACCTCGTACTTTGCTAAAAATATACCTAAGGAGACAGCTGCCTCCCTGAATTCGACCTTGGGCTTGCCCAAGTAAAAAAAAATTGCCGCTCGAGATTAACTTGCTTTAATTAAAAGTGGTTTTTGATCAGCTCTTATTATCTGACTGCAAAGAATATTATTAATTAATTTGACCACTAATTTGATCGAATTAACAAGGGTAGTGGGAGATGTTTCATAGTGCTTCATGAAATTCCTTGTTTATCCTACAATATTTGTAGGAAAATCTCAATATGCAAAACATTATTACTTGAATAGGATTTGAGATTTGTTTAGCAAATATCCCTATAATATTAATCAAAATGATTTTGATTATTATTATTATATGGTATAACTTCAGTTGTGATACCTAATAACATCTCAAATACAATATGATCAAATCACATTATCCTGACCTTATGCATATTTGGTGTCTATTCGGGATCGTTGGGGTAGCAGGTTGCTCCGTGAGCGATCTGTCTCACTCTCATCGGTACTGGTTGTGACAACAGGTAAGGAAATGATAATGTTTGAATAGATCAAGGTGTATATTTCTAACTGTTAAAATTTTAATAATATATATTTTTTTATATTATACCATCCTTCAAATAACAATCAAGTTTGTTGGTTAATTGAATTGGATTTATAATTGATTTAATATGATAAATTAGTTCTTTTCAATTAAAACACTTTATTATGAACAATAGTATTTCCCTTGGAAGAGTTAATTATATGAATACGATTCAGAATAATAAACTAAAATTTGAATATGAGGTGGAGGATCACATAAGTGACATCCATGGTCTCTCGCCAAGGCAAAGGGTTCTGCCACTAAGGATTGTATGTAGGAGATGCTTGTCTGAAGTAACAGCTCTTGCATACAAGCACATCCGGATCAGGCTCTCTACTTATCGAAAGAGTAAGGTCATGTGCGTAGTGACCCCGATATCAGTTCCTTATATTATTGGAGTAATATTCGATTGAGCATAGGGAATGTTATTCATGTTGACAGTTGGTTCAATTAATAATGGGTCAGCATCGCCTTAATGGTGGTGGGCCCAGATGTTAAAGACCAAATTGGAAATGCAAGTTCGAGTTGCAAGGAGAAATGTGTTCCTGCTTCTTTTTAGACAAGCTGCAGTTTCTCATACTATTATGTTGTAACTAAGGTAGAAAAGGATATCCTAATTCTTACTGGAGATATATTGCTAAGTATAGATCTTGCTTTGAAGGTGAATAAGGGGACGAACTTTCAAATTTAAAAAGGCAAGACTAATTCGATTAAAATTTCTTAATCAAAGAATTTCAATTGAATATATAATATTTCTATGTTCTATTAGAGTGCATTCTTAGTTTCAGGAAATGAAGTCCATGAACACACTAAGCATGCTCCTGGAGGTCAATCAGTTGATTGGACCAATTACTCGCTTTGGATATGTATTTGGATCATGTCCTATCTGTGGAACGCTTCTCTTATGTGTTATCCAAGGAAAAGTACACAAACTGTTTGACATCGAAAGAAATTAAATTCAATGAAAAATATGAGGAATGTCATTCTTTGGCAAGGTGTTATATTATGGGTCCATTGTCCAATGTGATTCAGAAGCAATTTATGGACATGAACATTTACCATGACATAATGGTGAATCTGATGTTCGGTGATGTAAACCGCACTCAACATTATAATATGATGAAAGAACTTATTCACTACAAGATGCAGGAAGAAACTTCTGTTAGAGAACATGTAATCAAAATGTTTGGATATGTTTCTGAGCTAGAAACTCTCAGGGTTGGCATCGATGCTGATATGTTGTCTGACTTCATTCTATTTTCACTCTCTTAGTCTTTCAATAGCTTTGGTGTCACATTCCACATGAGCTAAGTGAACTATACTAACATTGGGTTATTGGTTACATTAAAGTCTACAGAAGACATAATGAAAAAGGATAGCCCCTCTAGCAGTGCAATGATTGCACAAGTCAAAGGAAAGCACGGTCGGAAGATGGTTCATGGAAGGGCCCGTCCTAGAAGAGAAAAAAATGAGTCAAGGTGTTGTCTCATCTTATAATGCTTCCACACCGATTGCATCGAAGAAATCCGATGTGTGTCATCACTGCAAGAAGCTCAGGCATTGGAATAGTAACTACCCCAATTCCCTGAAGTCGGGTGACAAAGGTAAAGTCCCCAACAAGTATGAAATCTACTTTAATCATTGAAACCAATTTTCTCAATGGATGAGATGGTAGTTGAGTCATCAATCTGGGTGCTTCTATTCATGTATGCAATTTGTTGCATCTAATTTAGGAAACTAGAAATCTTGATGAAGGGGGGATAGTCATCCAGATGGGATCTGATGCAATTGTTGCAACAATTTTCATCAGGACATGCAAAGTGTCATTATCCGTTGGGAGAGTTCTTTTACTTAAAGAGTGTATTTATGTACCGAAAGTCAGGAGAAATCTTATATCTGTACGTAAGCTTGTTATAAATGGATATTGATTTCTATTCCGTAATAAACTTGTTATAAATCATTATAAACGTATTGTAGATGGTGTTTTGACTTATGGTGGACTCTATGAATTGTGCATTGATGAAAATGTCATAAATGTTACTACTACACAGAGGATGGAAATTATTCGAATATGATTTGGCATCAAAGGCTTGGTCATTTATCTGTTGATAGGATCAATTGATTAATAAAGGACGGACCCCTAGATTTTCTTCAGGTTCAGATTTTGCCTACTAAAGAACATTGTATTCGAGGTAAAATGACTAGGATTACTTTTCGTAATGAGGCTACACGATGCGAGTGTATTCTGGACCTAATATATACCGATGTATGTGGTCCCTTCACTACCATGACATGAAATAGATATCGATATTACTTGACGTTTATTGATGACCATTCACGATAAGGGTTTATCTTCCTACTCTGCCATAAATCTGAAACCTTTGAAAAGTTCAAAGAGTTCAAGGCTTTAGTTGAGAACCGAACTGATAGGAAGATTAAACGGATTCGATTTGACCAAGGTGGTGAGTATCTCTCAGATAAATTTAAGGAATTCCTTAAAGAGAATAGAATTGTCTCCAATCTCAATTCTCTCCTTGAACTTAATAGTGTTGCTAAAAGATGCAATAGGACTATCATGTATATGGTATGTTCAATGATGAGTAAAGCACATTTGCCTCTTAGTTTCTAGGGATATGCAATGGAGAACACACTATATATCTTGAACAAGATTCCTATCAAATCCATACCTAAACCTCCTCATGAGATTTGGTATGGAACCAAACCTAGTGTTAGACACTTAAGGATTTGGAGTTGCTTGGTCCATGTGAAAACATGGAAGCTAGTAAGTTGGAATCTCGTACTTATGAGTTCTACTTCATTGGGTATATTAAGGATGGTATTGGATACTGGCTTTGTGACCCTGAAACCTAGAAGGTTTTTGTATCTTGAGATATAAAATTTTATCAGGATGATTTCCTTAAGAGTAAAGGCAAAAATGAAGTAAATCAACTCATTGAATCCCTTGAGGATACCAAGTTTCATGAACTAGAATCGAGGAAGTAAATGAAGATGTAACACATGTACCTATTCGAATGAGTTCAAAGGTGGATGCACCACTTGAAAGGAATGGATCCATATATTAGGTGAAATTAACAATGATCCAGCTTCATTTGATGAAGCACATGCAGATCATGACATGGATAGATGGATGCTGGTGATGAAGTCGGAAATTGACTCCATGAATAAAAATGGTGTGTGGGCCCTAGAGGATCCACCTAAATGGGTAAAACCCATTAGGTGTAAATGGATATTCAAGAGAAAATGGGGACTTGATGGGAAAGTTGAGACTTTCAAGGCATGTCTTGTAGCCAAGGGCTACACATAGAGAGAAGGCATCGACTACGATGAGACATTCTCTCTTGTGGATATGCTTAAGTCCATCAGGGCACTGCAAACTATAGATGCATCTCTTGACTATGACATCTGGCAAATGGACGTCAAGATGGCTTTCCTCAATAGATACCTCAATGAGGATATCTATACGGATCAGCCCCGGGTCTTCATAACTGATGAAGGTAAAGTATGCAAGATGAAGAAATCCACCTATGGG
Organism: Ottelia alismoides; assembly: GCA_037367405.1. Lineage (NCBI taxonomy): Eukaryota > Viridiplantae > Streptophyta > Magnoliopsida > Alismatales > Hydrocharitaceae > Ottelia > Ottelia alismoides. The sequence goes on along the minus strand of JAZKJV010005589.1, from coordinate 174,224 downwards.
ATCAAACTAGCTTCTCTTAGTTGGAACATCATTTGATGAAAGCATAATGAGTTGTGATTTTGTGCATAATCCTTATGAACCGGGTGTATACAAAAATCTTAGTGGGAGTGTCATTGTGCTCATCGTGTTTTAAGTAGATGACATCCTTATCATTAGGAATGATAAATGGATGATGACTAGTGTTAAGATTTGGCTATCTCATTCCTTCGAGATGAAAGATATTGGAGAAGCCACTTGCATCTTGGGTCTGAAGCTATTCAAAAATTGAGAAAAGAGGATATTGGGATTATCACAACATGGATCAATTAATAAGATCTTGAAGTATTTCCATATGGAAACTCCAATAAAGGTTTCCTTCCATTTAGACATGGTATCCACCTATCTGAAGGGATGACTCCTCAAAGTGTTGAGAAAAAAAGACATGGTTGGATGCCCCTATGCATCAGTTGTAAGAAGCTTAATGTACGCCATGATGTGTACAAGGCTATATATTTGTCATGTAGTGGGAGTGCTAAGTCGTTACCAATCCTGCTATGGAGAACAACATTGGAATGCAGTGAAGAACATTTCCAAGTATCTAAGATGGATGCAAGATTATAACTTAATCTATGGAGATGGTGATCTCCAAGTTTTGGGATAGACAGATTCATACTTCCAGACCGATATTGATGATCGAAAGTCAACATCAGGGTTTCTGTTCCTATGGAACTATGGTGTTGTGAGCTAGAGAAGCAAGAAGTAGGACACTATGGCTGATTCAACAACATAAGTTGAATACATTGACACATCGAATGTTATAAAGGAGGTGGTGTGGTTGTGCAAGTTCATCCTGGAACTTGGCAAAGTTTCCTCTGTACTCCCATCTCGCTACTCTGTGATAACACGGGAGCCATTGCCCAGGTGAAGGAATCCATATGGCATTGAAAGAGAAAGCACGTGGAAAGGAAATACCACATCATTCGGGAGATTCAAAAGTGTGGTGACATCCTCATCACCAAGGTGGCCTCTACCAACAACATTGTCAATCCCCATACCAAACATTTGATGCAAAGGTTTTCGATCATCGTGTAATGAGCATGGGTTTAAGGATTGTACCTGAATAGTTCCGAGGGCTAGTGGGAGATTGTTAGCTATGTGAGCTTGAGGAAAACTATTCCTACAATAATTGTTTTGTAATGTTTGATTTATCAATAAAAGTTATTTGTTTATTTCACTTCCTATATGAGATTAAATGAATGAAGGCACTATAAGGTCCTTCAGTACACTTATGGTTATGTACTATGGCCATCATGGTAATGATACAGTTATTGATTCAATGGTTGAATTGTAGACAGTGGTGCATGAATGAATAACTAAAGAGTTAGATTGAGGACTCATCAAACACTATCAAATGATTATTAAGAGATGATCTCTAACTTGAGTCGGAGATGGTAATCTCATGACTGCTTGGCTAACTAAGGTTAAGTTGATTGATTAAGTTGTCATTGTCACCCAAGCTAACCGAGTAGAATCGAGAAAATTATTCAACCACAAACAAATCAAGCAAGTAAAACGATAGTCTAAGCTACTTTTATTTACATGGTAGAGTGACCAAGGTCGAACACAAGTAGCACAATTAAACCAAGGTAGTCGAGTCACAAAATTCAAAGGATTTTTATTTTCTTTTAGTGATTTTTTATTTTGCAAATTTTTAGTTTTTGAAAATAACGCAAAATGAAGACAATGAATAAAAAGGGAAACATACACACTCTTTTTTTATTTTTCAAATTGGTTAAAAATGACCAGAAAAATCAAGTAAAAATTTTTTTAAATATTTTTTGTAATTTTAGAGAATTTTTATACTATTAATAGATTTTCCAAAAAACAAAAACTGAGAAAATAGTCAAATAGTGCAATGCTAAGAGTATTTTTCAAAATTAAAAAAAATAAAAATTCTCAAAACTCCTAGAAACCAATTTTATTAAAAAGTATGTGAAAATATCTACAAACAGAAACTAAAATCACGATTTTTGATTTTTTTCTAAGACTGTATATAATTTTTATGTTGTTTATAGGTTTTTTTGAAATTTTTATATTTTTGTAATTGCATATGTAAAAAAATGGACAGAAATTCAAACACGTCAAAATGAATCTACTCAAATTTTTAAAAAATTTTAAGGCATTTTTTGAATTTTTATATTTTTTCTAAGGCGAATAGGGGAATTTGTATGTTTTTGAATTTTTAGTAATAATAAATATAAGGAAAATAACATACAAGACTACCACAAATATAAGACACGAACAGGAGCTGTAAGTAAATTTTATGCAATTTTTGGAGTTTTTTGCCTTTTATTTCAATTTATAAAAGGGAGCAAAAATTCAACAATGTTTAGAGGACCTAGATACAAAGATTCTAAGTTTCATGGACAAAATGTAACCAGCAATAAAAGTCCAGGGCCCTAGTGCAAATAATCTTGTGAAAGCATGAGGAACACATGACATAGGCATAGAGGGGCATATATTCAAATACTGAAAATATTTTCTATTTCATTAAAAATCAAAAGTAGAAGAGTAAGTTTGCAAATATTCAAAAAACACACATAAACGTGCACGTGAGTGTGGCTTGCCTGGACTAAAGTGTAAATTAAGAAAACATGAGGTCCTAATTGCAAATAGTTTAAATACGTCTTACATTTTTTGGACTAAAAGGAATAACAAAGGAAATTGTGGAAAAAGTGAAATATACCCTATTGGTCATGTGAGGCATGAGTGGAGCTCCAACGGTTCTGATGAAAAGTTGTGGTAGATCTGTCGATCAGTGTACGTGGTGTAGGCATGCGGATTTGATGAACCAATGTGGAGCAGATCTGATGGCTTAGAGAATGTCAAAGTCATGTTGTCATATTTGCCCAAAATCTGATCTGACATCGTTGAAAAAGGCACAGATGGACGGTCCAGATCAGATCTGGGTGCAAAGGTTTTTCATCTAATGGCAAGGGGGTCTGGTGGGAGAATTGTGAATAAGGTGCAGTTGGGTGAACTTTGACCAGCTATGTATGGTGCTCAAGAGCTCAGATCGGTTTGCTAAATGGTCCAACACCTACCTAAAGATGGTGTATGTCGAGTGAGAACCATATAGGTTGTTCGCATCAACGATGTCTGACCAAGAAGTGAGCTATGCTCAACTCGACATTGATCTAAGCTCTGAGAAGACCTAAGAGGACTCTGTCACTATCCTACAGGTACTGTGGAGGAAAGGAGGTGTGGGGAACAAGATACCTCGCAACGAAGGCATGAGAAGATGATTTATAGGTGCCCTTGGGTTCTAGAAAGATCAAGCGAGAGCACGCAACCCTAGAGGGATTAGACCTGCCTAGGAATCTGCGAGGATCACTATTCATCTGGGAGTGTAATGGTTGACAGATCCGGGCAAAGATTTGGAAGAAGATGGGTTCAATAAAGCATGACCGAGTCCGACCCTGGGAATAGAGATGTTGACCCGCGTCAACAAACCCGGGTTGACCAATCAGAAAATTTTAATTTACAAAATGGAAGAATAATTAATAATAAATAGAAATTTTTAAAACAAAAAGAGAATTAAATGACAAATTTTTGTTATTTTACAAAATATTTTTTATTTTTAATTATTTTTAGTAATATATAGTATTATATACAGCAAGTAATGCTATGTATAGGTATAATATACATATGTGATATATACAAGTGTTTTTATTTTATTATTTTTAGAAAAATACATTGTATTTTATATTTTATTTATTTATAAATTATTGTAAATAGTATAAAAAAATTATTGGATTTTTATAAATTAATTACATGTTTTAATATATTAAGTTTATATACAATATATATATAATATTTGTGTTATTATACAATGAAGAATTGGTTTTATTTTTATTTTATTTTGTATTTGACAAATTTTATTTCAACTTAATGTAATTATTTTGGAGTACAGACAAGTTTTTAAAGTACAACATATATTAGTTATTTACAAAAGAAATAAATAAAGCAAGACGTATATACAAGTATAGGTACTATACAATTGTACACATTTTAATTTTGTAATTATTTTTATTATTACATCACATTTTATTTACATATTTTATTAAGAAAATTAAATTATTTTGATATTGTTTTAATAAAATAAAAATAATAAATATGTGACAAATATATATAGGATAAGTAGTGATGAATATATGCATTGAATAAGGACCATTCTCACCCTACTTTATTCCTTATCGATCAGGCTAATATTTTACATTCTCTCAAGGTTCGGGTCAGTATGTATTTATTGCATAAATGTATCCTTATTTTATTTTCTTTCTTTTTCTTCTTTATTCTTTTATTTTGATTAAAAAGAATGTTAATTACACAATATTAACAAATGCATGCACAATGGTAATTTATTATATTTGATATATATTACAGGTATTTTGCATATTGAATTTGGCTAAAATAAATGAATAAATGATGTGAATCATATATTCATCACAATCCTTTCTCATTTGGTTGATATCTAACCAACCTATTGATGGAGGTCCTTTGCATGGGAATAGAGATTCAGAGGTGTTAGATTAGTTAGGTCAAAGGGTTGACTTAACGAGATCGAGATAAACTAAGTCCTATGTCGTATACGATCGATATAAGCATACATCATCTGATTAGAGATAGATGTGTTGTTATACGTCTAAGTATGTACATTTGATAGATCAATAGGTTGATGGCCTAATCAAGGTATATACACTGGTGAGTTGGTATGCATATGAGGGCAAATGAGTGATATGATCTCTTAAAAGGATCATTTGGGACCGATCAAATTCCATGAATGGTCATCTTGTTTTCGAAGAATGACAAGAATTTGAAGGTATTATATAAGGCTTTTGGAAAGCATATGATCGATACCAACTCCCAATGGCCGAATGAGAAACTTAATGATAAAACCCTAAACATGACAGTGTAAATTGCTCTATGTCTTTGGGTTTATTATAAGTCTTCCAGTATGTAGGACAGACAGATATTAGAAATACATGACGGTGATGTGATCGTAAATGATTGTATATCCATGATGCTTCCATTCTAAGGGAGTGATGAAACATATTCTTATTTTAGTTGCTCCTCTAAGTAGAGAAGTGATCTAATATTGGCCCAAATGTTCGACATTAATCTGAATGTGATTTAGATGAAATGAGAAGATTAGATTTATGGCCTTGATTTAATCGAATGAGAGGTGCATGAGATCTAAATGTGAGATGTGATCTCAATATCCACGTCACTATACGTGGAACATACAATCGCCCTGTCCTTATCTCTAAGTATCTGCGGAGAGAGCACATTATTCTTGAAAGAGTTCAAGAAAAATTCCATTGTTGACTTATAGTTAAGCATTGAGAAATTTATAACTAAAGTTATTTAATTACCATAAATAATATGAATTTGATTCATATTATTTAAATGCAAAAGAATGATGATCAAATATATTTGATTGTGATTTAATTATTATGGATAAGAATAACGTGGATAGCATTGTCCAAATTATTCATGTATAAATGTGATTTATAATATATTAGAGAGAGATGATAGTAATTTATATTTGTTGATTGAGTGTTGATGTGAATTGTATTCACATTGGACAATTAATTGAAAATATAATTTACATTTTATTTTGGGTTGCTAATGTGCACAAATTTCCAATGGCATGACTGCAATGTTTACAAAATAATTATAAATTATTTGTGTGAATAAATTTGCAAAAAAAATTGTTGAAATTATTGGATAAATCTATGGGATAATGTATCTCATGGAATAAAGAGGTGATTGCCACTTTCCATGTAGAGATGGTGGACAGCAACCAAGTCCTGTTTGGAATGGGTGGCCATCCTCCCTCTTTATGGTAGGAGGTTAGCCTCCTTCATATTATTTCCATGTCTGATTGAGTTAATATGAAATTAATTTATATTTATTTTTATTCAATATATATTTAATTAAATCAAATTAATTGTTGTTGTGTTTTTATAACATAATCATGGCCATTGAAAGAAACACAAATCAATCTAAACCATTGGATTTGTGTTGTCCATGGATTGAGAATCATGTACTCCTAAAATATTATAAAATAAGAGGCAACCCTTGCTCTTAAATTTACAATCTCTCTCATTCTCAAGCCCCATGCCACCCTCTCTCTCCATTTGAGCGGTCGTCCACTCTAACCCTAGTGAGAAGGTCGTTGCCATCATCGTGTTTGCCATTGTGTTGCTGCCTCGACTACTCGTGGATCTTTGTCTCCTTTAGTGTGCATCGCTCGTGAAGAAGATATATGATCTCATGAAATGAGATCTAGAGACTCACTGCATGGATAAAAACTCGAATTGCAAGAGAGACGTGATTCACCTTCATGCTTATAAGCATCTCCTCTGACGGATCGGACTTGAGATAGGAGGTATCTTCATTTAGAGACTTGAGCACAACCATGCTATAAGAGGTATTACTTAATATAGTACATTGTTTAGATGAAACGATCCGAGAAATATTCTTGGATCATGTTGTTTCATTGTTCAAAATTTTTAAATTCCGTTGCACTGAGCAACTAGTGTGACTAGTCACTCTCGATCGTATATGATGCGATCCTCAAGCTTCTGTGATACACTTAAGGATTCTTCCATATCCTCCACCAATCAGTGAAACCTTCCTAGATGAATCAGTTCTCAATGCTGCTTCTCTCCCCTGGTCTATCTTTATTGTGAACTATCTCATTTCTTAGAAATTTCCAGATGATTGAATAAGAATAAAGAAGGATATTTTTTTGTCTGATATTCATTTTTACTAGTGGGAAGATCCATACCTTTTCAGTTAAGGTACAGATTGCATTCAGTGTCGGTGCATTGCTTAGGAGGAGTACACTAGTGTCCTCGAGCACTATCATAAACTCGAATATAGAGGACACCATTCTAGAAGCAGAACTATAGAGAATGTATTATAGTCTAGCCTCAGATGGCACATCGTAAATCCTTGAACTTGGTCATCTCTCAGATCTTATATCATAAGATTGAGCTCACTAAAAGGAAACCAACGGAATTTGTTTCATGTGAATCCGACTTAGTTTTGAATTGTTATGATTTTCGGAAGAAAGAAAAGTAAGGAAGACTTAATATGTCATTAACCCTTAATGACTACCATTAAGACTAAATAGACATGATTAAAGAAACTAATGATAGATTGAGGACCGATGATGAGCATAAGCGAACATTGATCAGAGGTCATCGAAAGTTAAGTGTCAGTCATGAAAGTTAAGTTGCGATTATTAGAAATTAATGATGATCAATGCTAATTAAGCATCATTAGCGAATATAGAATCTTCTTGATAGTTTGAACTTAAGCCCTAAGTTTTAGATTATCTTTGGAAAAAAACCATGGACCAAAACCATGGGTTACTAACCACATTTAAGGGTTGAACCATGGTTAGCGGTTTTCTGGAGCCTGTAAATATTCCCCTACCCATTCTTTCTATATGATTTCCACGACCACCACTACCCCAAGGGCTAGGGTCGAGATCTTGGGAGGAAGAGAGGGAGGATTGGAAGAAGCGTTGCCAAGAGGACGAGGAGGAGAAAGACGGTGTGATCTTCTCCTAGTTGACATAGTGTAGGAGGTAAGTAGCCCTAACTTGAGTTAGGTTCACGATTCATCTTCCTTTCTGATTTGTTTTGATTTTTGGTCCGAGGAGAAATCTATGTAACACTCTACTTATGTAACACATCATTGAACCCTATGATTCGTCACATGCTTCACTCACCTAAGATGCGTGGTGTCTTCCGATTTTCCATCACTTACAGTTCAAGTATATTATTTTTATTTCATTGTTGTTTCCCTCTCGTTGTTTTTATAGGGGAAATATTTATGTTTTCCTTGTGAAATATCACGATATAAGAGGAAACGCCGCTGAAATTTTCATAGAAATATGTCCTAATATAACGAAAAATTCTGCCGGAATTATCCAAGAAATATTACCTTGTATACGGGGAAGTTCTAATGAAACTACGAGAGAAAATATGTTCATCACATTTTTCGTGTACTTCGTGTGTTCTTTGCTTTCTTCATATTCTTCATTTGTTCTTTGTGTTCTTGGCACTTCTTAGTGTTCTCCATATAAAAGTGAAATTCGATCATTTCATGAGTTGTAAATCGTACTTTCTGAAAGTGAATCACGATAAAGAACTACATATACGAGATAGAGAGAGAGAGATTAATTAGGTAACAAAATACTATCTTTTTCTATAGATTTTTCATATGATATTGTTGAAATTTTTTATTTTATGTTCTTCAATATGAAGAACCCTAATTTGCTATTTTTGAGAAAATGAAAATTTGCTTTGTGATTCCCACTAAAATAGCGATTAAGCATTGAATTGATGTAGTGGCTTAGAAAGTTAGGTTTGGGAATTGAAATAAGTATAAATATAAGTATAGATACATAGGAATTTATTATATATATAAGTTTATACCATATGTTGATGAATATGAAAATCGAAGACCTAATGGAGGAATTACATTATGGAAATTGGTGTGTATTGAAAAGGATCCCAAAAAGGATCGTGTGTTACGTTAGGAATGATTAGGAGTAGAACTAATGGTCAGGAATGCAACCTATAGGCTTGTCAGAAGAACATCTGTATCGGCAGGCCATACCTATTTGTTACATGGTTTCCCTGTTATGATAAGTGTGCACAAAATGAATGATTTACAACACATAGTACTCAGTTGCCATTTGGCGACTTGACTTATTGAAGATGTGGTCATGCCATACGGAGGCACGGGTGGTTGGATAGTGGTGGGGTCATGGTAACATGTATTTAAAGACTCTAATATATGTGATTAAAGGTTTGCCTATGATTTTAAGCTATCAAGTCCTCGAGGACAATGTGCTTCTTTGTTTGTCAGGTTGAGGGTTTAAAATAATGGATAATAATAAAAGAAAAGGAAACTGTCAGGGTAGTATTGGTGGATTGGTTGAGACAACATGTGGCAGCATAAGCTCATCAGATCAACACAATATCCAATCTCAAAGTTTCCACAGCTTCGAAATCTATGAATTGTGAGTTAAAATTCCCGGACTAATCCCTAACGTAGAATAGAAGGAATATGACTTAAACTAATAAGAAGAACTGAAACTTTCTGATATAATAAGTTTTTCTACATGACACTACTTGTTTAGTTTTCTCTTCTTTGTTAGTTAGCATTCGTTAATCTTTGTCTCATTATTCCTGAAAACCCAACATGCATCGGAGAGTTATCCCATGGATAATAACTATCGATCCAGTCACAGTAGCCTCACTCTATAAGGTTGTTGGTAATCTTTTTGTGTATTTTCTTTCCAATTGATGTACATGTAAATGGTTATAGTGGGACAATGTGTAAACTTTATTTCATAAATGGAGAAGTACTAAATATTTCATTCTTAGTAATTTTAATTGCAGTTGATTTTTTAATGTTAGTTGTAATTGTTGAACAAATTATTGTTGAATAATCAGATCTGGATATGAGAAGATGCGATGACCTAGAATTGGGATCGTGATAGTTTGGTATCAAAGCCTAGTTAAACCAGTAATTTATTCAGTAATTGACAACCATGAGAGATATTCAGAAACTAAGGATGTATTAAGATCCTTTGATCTTAATAATTGATTGCAGTACCATTCACAAGATAATGTCCCTTATGTACATCATGCTAATATAGAATAAGAAATATTTGATCTCCTTAATTCATCTGAGGGACATGGCAAACTAGGACATAGATAGGCAAATGGTTGCATTGATGATGATGCTCTAAGAGATGGGACAAAGACAACTGGCATTAGAGGATAGGCTCAATGCACAAGCTGGGAGACCCGAGGCATCAAGACTTGTGGATGTTGGAGTTGAGGATTCCATCCACCTTTATGAGGATGAATAGTACTCACTTTGGGTAAGATACTAGTTGAAGTAAAACAATCTTATCTGATTAAGGTACCAGGAGGTCGAGTAGATAAAGATAACTTGTGCGATATCAATAGAAGGAATCAACTACTTGTTTCTCCACTACTTATTGAAATGGATGATTTTGATCCGATCCTCGAAATGGATTGGCTAGAAAGGCATCATGCATGCCTTGACTATTTCCAAAAGATGGTAATGGTTCTCATTCCTAACTTGATAGAGTTCCAAATTATTGGAAGACATCCGGTGATGATGTCAAATACATCTCTACTCCGAAGGTACAACAATTGTTATAGAAAAGGTGCCAATGTTATTTAGCTTATGTATCCACTACATCTGGTTCAGGTACTATGATAGAAAATGTACCTATAGTGTGCGAATTTTCTGATGTATTTCCATATGAACTACATGTATTACTACTTGAGTGAGAGATTGAATTTAAAATCTCTCTCACACCTGATACCCATCCCATCTCAATTCCTCCATAAAGGATGGTGCCAGTTGAGTCACAGGAGCTAAAGGTACAGTTACAAGAACTATTAGACAAAGAATTCATTTGTCCTAGTACTTCACCAAGGGTGCACTTGTTTTATTTGTGAAAAAGAACGATGGATCAATGTGGTTGTGTGTTGACAATAGACAGCTAAACAAGAGGACAATAAAGAACAAGTATCCTTTGCCAAGAATAAATGATGTTTTTGACCAGTTGCAGGGTTCAACTGTGTACTCCAAGATTGACTTAAGATATGGATATCATTAGTTGAAAATTAAAAATGCAGATATTCCCAAATCCCAAGACATCCTTTTGAACTAGATATTGATATAATGAATTTTTAGTTATGACTTTTGGACTGACAAATGCCCTAGAATTTTTCATGGATCTCACGAATAGAGTATTCAGGGAGTTACTAGAAGACTTTGTAGCAGTCTTTATTGATGGCATGCTTATTTACTCCAAGGATAAGTACTAACATGAACACTATCTCAAGTAATCACTTGAAACACAAAGGAAGAACAAACTATATGATAAATATAGCAAATGTGACTTCTGGCTATCTAAATTATCCTTCTTAGGCCATGTTATTTATGAAGAAGGTATATCAGTTGATCCTACAAAGGTAAGTGTGATAATGAGTTCAAAACACCCGAAGATTATCACAGAAATATAATCATTTCTGGGTCTAGCTGATATTATAGAAGATTTGTGAAGTACTTTTCACGAATGGCATTGACAATGACTAGGATGACTCAGAAGCAAGTCCCATTCATATGGTCTGATGTATGTGAAACTAGAATTCAAACACTGAAAGAATACCTAACATTTACACCTTTCCTTACTATAATGTCTGGGACTAAAGGGTTTATAGTGTACACTGATGCATCCGAAGAAGGACTTGGGACAGTTCTTACGCAACATGGCAAGGTAGTTACTTATACATCGCGACAACTCAGGATACATGAAAGGAACTCCCTGACACATGACATTGAACTAGCTACCATAGTCTTTGCTTTAAATATATGGAGACACTACCTATATGGTATTACTTTATATTCATTGATCTTAAAAGCTTGAAATATGTGTTTGATCATAAGGAGCTCAATATGAGACAAATATGGTGGCTAGAGTTTCCAAAGGACTTTTATTGCACCATATCCTACCACCCCAGTAAGGGGAATACCGTAGTAGATGCCCTTAGGAAAATAACTTATTCATCTTAGTTGGTGAGTGTAATCTATGGGTTTAGTATCAACATTGAGTGAATGGATACCATTTGATAGTAGTGTTGATGCTATAATTATTCCTCGCCAATACAAACCAGAGATCTGGGATAGAATAAAGAAAGGACATGAGGATGATCCAGGTCCTTAAAGACTTGAGACAACTTTGAGAAAAATGAGATAGAGGGATTCCATATATAAGATGGGTTACTTTATAACCATCACAAAGTTTATGTACCAAATGAACTCTAATTGAGGAAAGACATCTAATGTGAAGCGCATTGATCTGGATTATCTATTCATCCAAGAATTATGAAGATGCATAAGGACCTTTGTTCACACTTTTGTTGGTTGAGAATGAAGAAGGGTCTTGATGAATTTGTGAATTCATGTTTCACCTGCCAACAGATAGAGGCTTCATACCAAAATCCACCAGGATTGTTGTAACCTCTCTCTATCCTTGAATAGAAGAAAGCAAAGCATTTCTATGGACTTAGTAACTGGCTTACCTCAGACAACCAGTGATAAAGATAATATATGAGTCATAATAGATTGTCTAACAAAGGTAGCACATTTTATTCAAATAATCTTATCTTTCACTCCAGACAAGCTTGTTGAGTTACATATTACACATGTGATCTGTGTCCATGGTATCCCAAAAGAGGTATTGTCCGATCGAGATTCACAATTCACCTCAAACTACTGGGAGAACTATATGAAAGCCTTCGGAACATAGCTATGCTTTATCACAGCATACCATCCGCAAATTGATGGTCAATAAGAACGATATATTCATACTCTAGAGAATATATTACGAGCATGTGCACTGGAATAGAAGGGATCCTGGATTAAACATTGCCTCTTGTAGAATTCACCTACAACAATAATTACCATGCGAGCATTGGTATGGCACCATTTGAAGCAAGGTATGGACGTAGGTGTACTACTTCTTAAGAGGTTGAGATAAAGAACCATTATGATTCAAATAGACTCCAGGAGACACGGGAAGCTGTAGAGCTTGCTCGAAAAAGATTAATAACTGCTCAGAGTCGCTAGAAAAACTATAGTGATGCCAGGCAAAAAGATCTTGAGTTTGAGGTAGGTGATTTTGTATTCCTCAAAATATCATATATGAAGGGAGTTCAGAGGTTTGACTTGCATGAGAAGTTGGCACCCAGGTTCATGGGTCTTTTTTGGAATTATTTAGCAGATGGTGAAAGTTGCATAGATACTTGCACTTTCCCACATCTTTCGACAACACATGATGTTTTTCATGTATCAAATCTGTGAAAGTATATTAAGGACTCTGAGCATAAGATAAGTTATGATGAACTGCATGTTAATCCAGACTAGACATACCTAGAAATACCTATGCAACTACTAGACATGGATATCAAGAAGTTGAGGAATAAATAGGTACCTCTAGTTAAAGTATTGTGGAAAAACCAAGAGTTTGAAGAAGCTACATGGGAACCTGAGGTAGATATCAGAGAAAAATACCCCTACTTGTTTGAATGATAACATTATGTATTGTTTATATCTTCATTATAAATGAAATGACGTTCATTCCCATTAAAATGTTATGGTTTCAATCATCTTTAAGGTTGTTATGCATGCACTTCAAATCTCAAGGATGAGACTTCCTTTACTGTTGTTATAATTATAAAGCCTTGAACTTGGTTGTCTCTCAGATCTTATATCATAAGATCTGGCTCGTCAAGAGGAAACCAACAGAACTTGTTTCGTGTGAATCCACCTTTGTTTTGAATTGTTATGACTTTTCGAAGAAATAAAAGTAAGGAGGACTTAAGATGTCAATACCCTTGATGACTACCATTAAGACTAACTAAACGTGGTTAAAGAAACTCATGATGGATTGTGGGCGTTAGTGATATTAATGAAAATTAATCAGAAGTCAATAAAAGCTAAGCATGAGTCACGAAAGATAAATTACGATTAGTAAAAGTTAATCATGAGTAACGCTAATTAAGCATCATTAGTGAATCTAGAATCTTCTGTATAGTTCTAACTTAAGCCCTACGTTTTGGAAAAGCTTTGTCCAAAACCATGGGCTGCTCACTACAGTTAAGCGTTAAACCATGGCTTACTAACCATGGTTAGTGGTTTTCTAAAGCTTATAAATATCCCCCTACCCATTTATTCTCTATGATTTCCAATACCACCACTACCCCAAGGGCTACGTTTGAGAAGTCGGGAGGAAAAGTGGGAGGTGGGGAAGAAGGCTAGCGAAGCGTTGCTGGAGGATGAGAAGAAGAAAGTCGGTCTGACTCCTACTTTGCTTAGTATAGGAGGCAAGTAGCTCTACATTGAGTTAGGTTCTCAATTCATCTTCCTTTGCGATTCATTTTGTGGTGGTTGTGTTCTTAGGAGAAATCTACGTAACATCATACTTAGGTGCATGTGGCTACGCATGTCAGTGAACCCTGTGATTTGCCACACGCTTCACTAACCTAAGACGTGTGGTGTATACCAATTCTCCATCGTTTGCAATTCTATTATATACTTACAGGTTTAATTTTATAGTTTTTTGATGGAGAAACCTATGTAACACCCAACTTAGGTGCAGGTGGCTAAGCATGTCGGTGAACCCTTGATTCATCACATGCTTCACTCACCTAAGACACATGGTGTGTACTGATTCTTCATCGCTTGCAATTCGATTATATTCTTTCACTTTCATTGTTATTTTCGTCTCGGTGATTTTTTATAGGAAACTATTTCTATTTTCCTTTTGAAATATGTCCCGATATAAGTTGAAACTCTTCCAAAATATTCACAGAAATATGTTCGGTTATAAGGAAGAACTCTACTGAAATTTTTCTTGAAATATTACCCTATATAAGGGGAAGTTCTGCTTAAAAACGAGAGAAAATATGGTCTTTGTGTTTTTCATGTTCTTCATTCATTCTTCATGTTCTTTGTCCGTTCTTCATTTTCTCGGCACATTCTTAGTGTTCTTGATACGAAAGTGAAATTTGGTCATTTCTGGATCTATAAATCACACTTTCTGAAAGTGAATTACGATAAAGCACTGCATAAATGAGAGAGAGCTCAATTAGGTAACGAAATCCTACCTTTTTTTTGTTGGGTTCTCGTACAATATTGTTGAGATTCATTATTTTATGTTCTTCGCTACGAAGAACCTCAACTTAGCTATTTTTTAGAAACTATGAAAATTTGTTTTGTGATTCCCACTAAAATAACTACTAAGCATTTGATTGATGTAGTGTCTTGGAAAGTTAGGATTTTGGGAGTTGAAATAAGTATAAATATAAGTATATATAGGAATTGATATGTGTGTGTGTGAGTCTATATTAGATGTTGATGAATATGCAAATCAAAGCCCTAATGGAGGAATTACATCATGGGAATTCATGTGTACTGAAATGGATCCTTAAAAAAGATTTTGTGTTACATTAGGAATGATTGGGAGTAGAACTATAGGTCGGGCATGCAATTTGTAGGTTTGTTAGAAGAACATCTATATTGGCAAGTCATATCTATGTGGTACATCAATGATGTGTTAGAATGAGTGAGTATGAATTGAATGATTTGCAGTGTGTGGTACTCGGCTGCCATTAAACGAGTTGACTGGCTGAAGGTGTGGTCGTGCCATGTGGAGGCACGGGTGGTTGGATAGGAGTTGGTTCATGATAACATGCATTTAAAACCTCTAGTATATGTGATTAATGGTTAGCCTATGCTTTTAAGCTACCAAGTCCTTGAGGACAGTGTGCTTCTTTGTTTGTTAGGCTGAGGGTTTGAAATATGGATAGTAAAAGAAAATAAAACTATCATATTGGAGGATTAGTTAAGACTATGTGCGACAGCATAAGGTAACCAGATCAATGCAATATCGGAGTATTCACAGCCTTGAAGTCCATAAATGGTGAGGTAAAATCTCTGGAGTAATCCATGTCGTAGAATACAAGTAATTGGAATTAAAATAATAAGAAGAAATGGAATTTTCTAGTATAATATGTTTTGTTAAATTGTACTATTTGTTTACTTTCTCTTCTTCATTGATAAGCATTCGCTAATCTTTGTCCCATGATTTCTAAAAACCCAACAGGAATTAAATAGTCATTCCATGGATAATAGTTATCTAGCCCATCAAAGTAGCCTCGCTTTGTAAGATAGCTGGAAATCTTTTTGTGTATTTTCTTTGCAACTGATGTACATGTATATAGTTATAGTGGGACATTGTATCATGTAAACTTTATTTTGTGAATGAAAAAGTAATAAATACTTCCTTCTTAGTATTTTTAATTACAGTATGTTTATGAAAGTTAGTTGTGATTGTTGAATAAGTTATTGTTGGGTAACCTGATCTGGATATGGGAGGATGCGACGACCCAGAATTGGGTCGTGACACGCACACTATTTAAGGATACTATAATTTATGTGAATGGCTACTTTGATTGCCAGAAAATGGGAGGAACCCTCAATTCCAAAGAATCAATGCCCCTTAATTTTATTTAGATATCAGATATTTTTTATGCTTGAGTTATTGACTTTATGGGTCCATTTCATAACAACCAAAGATTTGATACATCTACTTGTTGATTATGTGAGTCACTGGGTGGAAGTTATTCCCACCCGATCTGTTGAGAGTCATATCATGTATCACTTTCTCATGGACAATATTATTTTGTAGTTCATGATCCTAAAGATCTTAATTTTAGATGGGGGTACCTGTTTCATTAACAAAGAAGTCAAGAAACTTGTGAAGGAGTACAACATCAATCATCATGTCGCATCTCCTTACCACCAACAATCTAATGGCTTGGCTAAGTTATCCAATAGGGATATCAAGACAATCTTGCAGAAACTTGTTACGTCGGATAGGAAGAACTGGTCTCAGTTGCTTGACTCAGTTCTATGGGCTTATCGGACCACCCACATGTCTCCTCTGTGTATGTGTCCCTATCGTTTATTTATGGAAAGTCATACCATTTTACAGTTGAACTCATCACAAATCTTTGTGGCTAATAAATGTTTACAATTTGGACTCACAAACTGGTGGTCAGAATCAGAAGATACATCTGAATATACTCCTGGAATTCTGAGATTATGCATATGATAAAACCTAATGTACATGGAGAAAGTCAAACGATGGCATGACAATCACATCAGAAGAAAGACTTTTGAGCATGTCCGAAGGTGTGGTTTTTTAATGCACTTGGATAGCGATGTTTATTGTGAGAAATGTGTGCGACAATAGAAGCAATTGATATCCAAGTTACCATCTAGCGTACAACCATTTGTGGTTAATGGATAGTTGCTATAGATGTATTTAAAGAATCATACATTCCTATCTGTTTTCAATGCAATTAGTGTGATTTTTGTTAAATATCTCCCAACAACAGCATCAAAAGATTCAGAGAGTGCTTCCAAAAATATTTTTGATTGATTCTTTCTTTTTCATTTCATCTATTCTTCCATTTATTCGTTCATCCCAATCATCTATGTTATACTTAGGATGTACATATCCTTAGTATAGGGGGATGAGTGCATTTGACTTATTCATCATTATTCTCTCACTTGTCTTATAACTTGTTGATAATTCTTTTCTATACATAGAGATATTTTACCATAAATATAGCAATCAGTTCGTGTTCCCCTCTTCATGCCTTATCACTCCCCTGCCCTTTCATGGAGCTCGAGCTCCAGTTCTAATCGTCATGCCTCAAACTGTTTCACATTCCCCTCTTCATGCCTTATCACTCCCCTGCCCTTTCTCTGCTACATCCACCTCGTTTCACGTTCCCCTCTTCATGCCTTATCACTGCCCTTATCTGCAGGTAAGACCTTTTACATCACTATCTATAAAGTCTTAGGTTCTTGATGATGATACTTTGAGATCATTATCTCTGTCTTTTTGTCTTTGAAGATATTGTTTTATTATTGCAACTAAGTGTTTTATCTCCATAGTAGGATTACCATCAGTTTACTACTCCCACTACATGGTAGACATCTGGCTTTTCGTACATATCTAGCACATACCAGGCTTCTATCAATCGATGCACAAGGGAAAGCAGTTTTAGTATCATCAACACTTGATATGTTATCCCTTCATATTGGTCAATACCAAATCTAAAGGAAAGGAGCCTTACTTGGATATAATCTATCCATGATGTATCAATAATGTGACAATCACAATTCTCTCTCTTCTCTTTGCTTCTGAACAACTTCAGAACTAAGATCTAAGAGGTATCCTTGAGATAATATCTCAAGGTATGAAATAGCCAGATCATAAAACACTTATTATCATCCTTATATAATTTTAAATGATTAGGATATTATCTACATTTAGCACGATGAACACATTGGTACTCCCACTAAGCTTCACATGGTTCATCAAGATTCTATTTGAACTTGTAACATTTATAATTTCATCAAATCTTATGTTCCAACTACAAGAAGCTTATTTGAGAACATAGATGGAGTTATTCAACTTTCACACCTTGCTTTCCTCAATCATGAAGCCCTGGAGCTACTACTTATGAATATCCTCGGAGAGATATTCATAGAGGAATGCAATCTTGACATCCATCTCGAAGATGTCAATGTCAAGTTGTGCAGCTATAGTTAGCAATATTCTGATGGGTTTAAGCATGGTCAATGAATAAGAAGTCTCATCGCAAGCCATGTCTTCTCTTCGTGTGTATCTTGTGGATACGAGCCATGCTTTGAAGGTCTTTACCTTCTCATCAGGTTCCCTCTTTCTGTTGAATATCCATTTACATCTTAACGGGTCTTACCCTTATAGGAGGATCCTCGAGGATCCATATACAACACTTGTATATGATGTCTACATTTAGACTTTACTGCTAACATCCATCTCTCCATGTTATGATCTTCAGAAGCTTCATCATATGAAGTCAGATCATTGTCAGACTTATCTTTCACATGGAATTCATCTTCAAACTCATTTGAAGAGGTATTAGTGTTTCATCTTTAGTTGTCCTTTTAGTTTCTGACTCAAGGAGCCTCATTATCTTCTTAATATTCAATTAATTCCTTCACTTCATTTTCATCTTGATTCTCAAGAAAGTCCTCATCTTAGAATCATATTCTTAGATATGAAATTCTTTAAGAATCTCAAGGTCATAAAGTAGGCATCCAATATCATTCTTTATTTTCCTAATGAAGTAGCACACTCTGGTGCTAGATTCCATCTTATTTGCATGGAACCTTATTAAGGATATATATTGTAGTATCTACTACATATATACCTTGGAAACTAAGAGATAACTATGCTAAGATTAATCATTTATCAAATCATGTCACACATGATCTAATTGTATCTCCCTACAACTCCATTGAGTTTAGGTGTATTAGGAGAAGTGAGATAGGAATGATATTCCTATCTCCATAAGGTATTCCTCGAATTAATCTAATAGGTACCTGCTACCTAGGTTGGATCAATTTCATTTCATCTTCCTTCAAACTTTGGTTCTAAATTAAAATTGAGAAATATTTGAACATTTCAAATGTTTCTAAGGTGAAAGGAAGGAATCTCATATCACAAATAATCATCGAATGATATCACATATCATCAATTTTTATTATGATGCAGATGATCCACATACATCAATATGTATAAGATATTGAATACCTTGGCATCTTACACAATTCTCAGAGCAGAATGTATTGGACATATTTACTTTGAATACAATATTCACAAGTATGTAAGATTTGAACCTTTACACAATCTAAAGTTCAATATCTCACCAGTCTATCGATCATATCAATAGACATATGTCATGGCCTCGATGCCAGATCATTATAAATGATCTTTATCCTCCTATTGTCCAATTAAGGTTTAATTTTCAGTATTAGAAATGTTAATGAACCTAATATCTAGGTCTATTCCAATTTAGTAGAGTCCACTATCATAACTCTTTATGATAGGTCTATTCCAGACTACATGTTCATCTCCAACAGTGAATGTATTCTAATATCTAGGTCATAGAGACATTCTCTAAGACCAAGGGCTCTCCCAATGAAAATATGAAGTCTATCTATCCCATGGATATTGTTGCAATAATTGTATCAATTCCCATATAGATGACTATTAATCCTTAAGATCAAATTTACTAATCTTCTACAACATATGCAATAATTGCTAGTGTCATTAGAAGAATGAGATACAATTATTACACTTTAATCTTATCTTATAAGAAAGTCAATTTCAATGATTAAATGTAGATTATTTCGATGCACTATCCGAGTCCTTCTCTAAGGATCCTAGATAGTCCAGATAGTCATAATATCAATATATCGATTTATTATGGGTCATACCCATGCTTGCACTGCGCTCCCATTATCTATAAACAACCATTTCTTAAGACAAAGGTTCTCTTACGTTAAACTCAAAAGATTTCAATGTGGGTTTTCAACATTTATACATGCTTCATTTAATTCATACAATATGAATATTATGAAGATTCCTGAATGACTTGAGTATAGACAGCAGAATGATGACATTCATCATATCTACATCCATCTAAACTCTTAAATACTTTGGTCAAGACATGTATTCAAATATTGTGAATACATCATCTCTTTGTAGAGCTACCTTTCTGCATAATGCGGTGAACCATTTCATTCATTATTAAATGTTGAGAGCACATATGTATGCCAAAACATCTTCTTTGATTTTATAAGGATTAATTTGACAATTATCATCGACATGTCACTTTCATGGTACATTCTATGAGGGATTAAGACTATAGAGACATACAAACCCTGAAGTAATGTCTTATTGTCTTATTTAATTGCCACTCCTCATTTTGATGAGCAAACTTGCATATTGCAATCACATACATTATGTGTCCAATTGCAAGGATAATATCTTGAACACGAATTCAACTCATGACATTACACTCGTTATTATTGAGTATAGATTTGAGTGGGTTTAATGAAGGATTATTCAAAATAAGAAATTCGCATAAATATATATAAATATATTTTACTTTGATTTATGAATTTTTATATCAAAGTTGTCGTACCTTGCCAACACTGAAAGTTCATTTCCTTAATCACTTTCAATGTAAGAGATATACTTACCAATATATCTCTAGCAATATCTAGGATCTCCTCTTTATCTTTGTTACATCCCAATGATATGAGAACCTATAACTCCGATAAAAAGAAGCGGGAACACATTCCGCCTTGCAAGTCCAACTTGCACTCCCAATTAGGTCTTTAACACCCAAGCCCACCACCCCTAAGATAATGTTGACCCATCGTTAATTGAACCAACCGTCAATAGGATTAGTATTCTTTATGTGCAATCCAATATCGATCCAATAATATGAGGACTCGACATTGGGGTCACTACGCATACGGCCTTATTCTTTCGAGAAGCAAAGAGCCCGATCTAGATGCGCTTGCATATAGGAGTTGTCACTTCGGACAGGCGTCTACTACATATAATCCCTGGCGACGGAACCCTTCTCCTTGACGGAAGACCATGGATGTCACTTGTGTGATCCTCCATATCATGTTTAAATTCTAATTAATCATCCTGAATCATATTCATTATGATTAATTGCTCTAAGAGAAATAAAAACTCTATTCATAATAGAGTGTTTCAATTGCATATAATTAATTTAATCTCATTAAATCAATTATCAGTCCAATTCAATAATCAAACTTGATTGTTACTTGAAGTAGTGGTATTATCTCAAAGTACGTATTATTCGAATTTTAATAATTAGAAAATACATCATGATCTCTCAAGCATCATTCGTTCCCTACCCGTTGTCATGGCCAGTACCGATGGGAGTGGGACAGACCGTACACGGTGCAACCTGCTACCCCAATGCTCCCCGACTAGACACCGTAACTGCCTCAGAAAAAAATAATGTCAAGTCAAATACTTTGTACTTGAGATGATCATTGGTTTTTCAACCGAAATTATACCATATAATAATAATCAAAATCATTTTGATTATAAGGAAATTTTCTAAGCAACCTATTCAAGTAACAAGTTTGATGAAAGTGTATCAAGTAACCAATTGGCGATCTAGATCTAGATCTAATCTAATCATTCATTGGTTGAGGCAATGTCATTTAAGGGAACAATTATTATTCTAATATTTCTCAAATATTATCCACGATTATTATTGGAAATTAAGCATTAATTTCACAATATTCTTAAATGACAATCACAAGGATCATGGTTGAGTATCTAATTTTCAGCAGTGACCGTCACCAATTAAAATTAACATATCTCTTTCATTTTAAATCCAAATTAAGCAAAATCAATTTCTAGAGTTTAGTAATTTGATTTAAAACAGAAATCATATGATTAGCATGCATTTCCAGGTATTTTAATATAGTAATTAACATCTTAATTACGTCACTAACCGTCATCCCCGAAAAAGTGGACATATGGTCATTAAAACGATCATATCTTGAGCAAACGAAATCCAAATTACGCAAACTCAAATTTTACATTTTCCTTGTTTAATGGGGAACATTATACTTAAGATAAAGTCATGTTCAAATATTATAACAAGGCCGAAAAAATATCACAAAATAGGGCTGCGAAAATTGAAATACGACAAAAAATTTCACAAACCCAAACGAGCCCAAATCTTCGTAGGTTCATGGATCATATCCAAAACCTTCGACCTATGGCTCTTATACCACTTGAAGGATATGGGAAGATCCTCAAGAGCATCACGGAAGCGTGAGGATCACATCGTATGAGATCGAGAGTGACTAGTCGCACAAGTTGCTCCGAACAGCGGAATTTTAAAAAAAAATAATGATGAAACCACATGATCCAAGAACAATTATTGGATAGTTTCATCTAAACCAAAATAGGATATAGGAATACCTCTTGGAGCGTGGTTGCGATCTAACCTCTAAATAAAGAGACCTCCTGCCTCAAGTCTGATCCGTTGGAGAAGACACTTGCGAGCGCGAGGATGAGTCATGTACTTCTTGCAATCCAAGTTGATGTCCCAAGCAATGGATCTCATATTCTTGTCATGCGAGATCGAATGCCTTCTTCACGAGCGCCACGCACAAAAGAAGATGTAGAGCCAATAGTCGTCGAAGCGGAGCACAAAGGCAAGGCGACGACGAAGACGATCTTCTCTCTATTAGAATGGACGGCCACTCAAGATAAGAGAGAGAGAGAGTATGCGTAAGAATAAAAGGAGAGAGAAGAGAGAGAGAGAGTTTGTGTGATGTCATCTCTTTTTTAAGAGCAAGGATCGCCTCTTCTTATATAGTGTTTTGGGAGTCCATGGATCCCTATCCATGGACAACACACAATCAACGGATTAGATTGATTTGTGTTTCTTTCAATGATTTGTGTTTCTTTCAATGGCTAAGACGTTGTTATAAAAACACAACAACTCATGATTTATTTTAAATTAATTTTCATTGATGAATCAACAAAATTAATTTCAAATTAAATCATCTTTGATAAGAGAAAAGATAATGAAGAGAATAAACCAATCCCCTAAAAAGAGGGGACGACTACTCCTCCTGATGGAGAGTTGTAGCCGTCCACTTCTCTTTGGTGGACTTGGTCCATCTCTTTTAATTATCATGAGATCTCATTATCTCATGATGTATATCATCATCTCTTGTTGACAATATTTTCACCAAAAAATAATTCCAAATTATATTATGGAAAATATCAACCATGCCATTGAAATTATGTGAATCTCATTCACAACCCAAAACAAAAATGTAATTATATTTTCAATTAATCCTTTTTAATGTGAATCCAATACTCATTAATAATTAATCAATAAATATAAATTACAAAGTCTCTCTCTGATATATTTTAAATCTTATTTACAATATACCTAGATAATTGGATAGTACTATCC
Source organism: Ottelia alismoides (assembly GCA_037367405.1). NCBI lineage: Eukaryota > Viridiplantae > Streptophyta > Magnoliopsida > Alismatales > Hydrocharitaceae > Ottelia > Ottelia alismoides. The sequence goes on along the minus strand of JAZKJV010005589.1, from coordinate 150,654 downwards.
ACATTATCCATATCCACAATAATTAAATCTCATACATTGGATAATCATTCTCATGTATTCAGATAATGTGAAACAAATTCACATTATTCATGATAATTAAAACACATTTAATTATCCATTTCTCATTGCTTAGACATAATTCAACTTTGGAATTATTCTTGAACTCTTTCAAGAATAATGCACTTTCTCCGCAGATGCTTGGAGATAAGGACAGGGAGATTGCATTGTACCACTTATAATGACTTGGATATTGAGATCACATCTCAAATCCAGATCTCGTGCCTCCCATAGATGCTTGATTAAATCAAGACCGCAAATCTAATCTTCTCATTGCATCTGGATGACATCAGGTCAATGTCCAACATTTGGACCAAGATCAGATCACTTCTCTACTGAGAGGAGTCACTAAAATCCAGACCCATTTCATCACTCCCTAGGAATGGAAGTGTCGTGGTTGTACAATCATTTATGATCACATCACCCTCAGGTATTCCCAATACCTGTACATCCTGCGTACTGGAAGACATATGATTAAACCCGAAGTATTAGATCTCTTTAATAGTATCTCCTTCAGAGTTTTATCATTAAGTTTTTTCATTTGATCAATGGGAGTCGGTATCAATCATGTACTTTCCAACAGCACATATCATACCTAGGTGTTGATCATATACTTTCCAAAAGCATATATCAAGCCTACAAATTCAGTCAAGCTTCCAAAGCGAGACGACCGTGCACGGAATTTGATTCTTCCCAATATCTCATTAGTGAGCTCATGTCTTTCGGTTCAGTAAATGAACATGTATGATGCCTTTGAGAGATCGTATTACTCATATGCCCTTTTATGCACACCAGCTCACCGGTATATAGACCTTGATTAGGCCATCAACCTATCGGTCTACCAAATGTACATACTCAGACATATAGTAACACACCTGTCTCTGGTCGGAGGATGCGTGCCTATATTGTGACAGCATACGACATAGGTCTTTGATTATCTCGATCTCGTTAAGTCAACTCTTTGACCTAACTAATATGACACCTCTGAATCTCTATTCCTATGCATAGGACCTACATCAAGAGGTCGGTCAGATATCAGCCTTTAGAGATAAGGATTGCCATCTCCTACCCAGGCTGGAGATCACATCTTAACAATTATTTATTGGTGCTTGATAAGTCCTCAATCTAACTTTTTAGATATTCATCTAAGCGCCAGCCTCTATGATTCAATGATTGAATCAACAGCTGTATGATCATTAAGATGGTCATGGTACATAACACTAATTGTACGATGGGACCTATTATGCAAATTAGTTATTCTTCATTTCAGATTGAGGACTGAATTGCAAAAACATTTATTACATAATGGCCTGCCGTGGGCTCTCATGTCCAACAGGATGCACATGCGCTTGCGCTTGCGTGTGTGTGCGTGCATGTGCGTGTGTCAGGTATTAGCTCCGTTGTGTAGATTTTAATTTATTAAATATGCAAAACCGTAGTTAAATATAATTAAATGAATAGGAGAGAAAATTGAATTAGATATATATATATATATATGTATGTATGTATGTATGTATGTATGTATGTATATGTAGATCAATACATATTAGGTATTAAAATGATTGGAATAATTTAACTAAATGCTATAACATGTCCATATTTATATAATTTTCTATTTATATTTGCTTCAGGTTCAGATTCAGATACCCACAAAGCAATCTCAAACCCTTACCCATACCAACTTGGGTAGTAAGTTCAAAACCCAATGTGTGTGCGGTGTGTACGCAGTGCGTGGGCGGGGTGTGTGTACGTGCGTGTGTGTATGTGTGCGTGTTATGTCAGATATTAACTCTTTTGGGTAGATTTTTATTTACTAAATATACAAAATTGTAGTTGAATGTGAATAAATGAACAGAAGAGAAAATTGAATTAGATTTGTATATATGTGTGTGTATGTAGATCAATACAGATTAGGTATTAAAATGATTTGACTAATTTAACTAAAAGCAATACACATGTCCATATTTATATAATTTCCTATTAGGATTTGCTTCAGGTTCGGATTCTGATACCTCAAAACAATCTCAAACACTTACCCATGCCAACATGAATAGTAAATTCAAAACTCAAACATGTTCAGAATTAAATGAGATAGATTCAAGTTAGATACCTAATGGATAGATCCAACTTGACATCCGTAGGATTTCCGTGTTATGTTGAGAGAGAGATAGAGGGTATAGTGTACGTGTAAATATTGTGGGAGAAGAGAAAATGAGGGCATGTGTACTAAGTTCCCTCCAAACATAAAAATAAAGGGCAAGGGGATATCCACGTGCCAATAAGTTGTGACAGTTTTAATATATGTGTGTGTGCGTTCGTGTGTATAGAGAGAGGGAGGGAGCAGTGATCCGGTGAGAGCAAAAAGTTGTGACGGTATGAGAAAAGTGATTCTGGACCACTAGATTCATCTAGGAGATATCAAATAGAATTTAGTGGTTCAAAATCACTCCCCTCAAGCTCTCACAACTTTTTTCTCTCACTGGATCAATCCTAGACACACACACACACATATCGAGAGAGAGATATATATATATATAGAGAGAGAGAGAGAGAGAGAGTGTGTGTGTGTCTTTAATGGGGTTGCCCCTGCACCATTTTTGATGTTTTTTTATTTATTTAAAATATCACCATATATTATTCATCTTTATATCCCTCCTACATGTCATTCCGATTTCGTCAGAAACAGAAACTCATATGCCCTCCTTTTAGAACAGGTCGATTACAACAATTCTAAGACCATTAAAATTACATGTTCTAGATGGAGGGCATAAGAGTCTCTGTTTCTGACAAAACTGGGGTGACATGTACGAGGGATATATAGATGAATATACATTGTGATATTTTTCAAAAAAATACCAAAAATAGGGGACGGGGCAGCCATGCCTTGGGGCAGCCCCATTAAATCCATATATATATATATATATATAGATACATACATACATACATACATACATACTATATATATGGGTTGATGGGGTTGCCCCCTCGGGGCAACCAACATGGGCTGTCCCACCCCATTTTTAGGCAAAATTTTTATTTTTTTTGAAAAATATCATCATATATATATATATATTCATCCCTATATCCCTCCTATATGCCATTCGAATTTCGTCAGAAACAGAGACTCGTACGGCCTCCATCCAGACAGGGTCGATTTAAAAAATCCTACGACCGTTAAAAAAATGATGTCTGGATGGAAGCTGTAGGAGTCTCTGTTTTTGACGAAATTTAAACGACATATAGGAGGGATATAGGTATGAATATACATGGTGATATTTTTCCAAAATAAAATAAAATAAATGCAAAAAATGGGATGGGGGCAGCCATGTTGGCTTCCCCTATGGGGCAGCCCCATTTAACCCTATATATATATATATGTGTGTGTGTGTGTGTGTGTGTGTGTGTGTGTGTGTGTGTGTGTGTATATATGGTGCACTTGAATTGAGGTGGCATCTTTCCTTGATTATGGAAAGGTTTCATCTTAGGCCATGGGATGAAGAGTGTACGAAGGAGATTGAAACCACTATGTGGTTTTCGTGCCAACTAACACTCCTATAATGTGGGATGGTTAAATTAATGCTAAATAAAAGTAATACACGCCATTAAACATTCTATATTTAGACATATGCAGTTTTAAGTACACAACATTACTGAAACATATGATTGAATAAAGCACCGCATTTTGAATAATTTGTTATGCAAATACAATTGATTGCGCTATTTTACAACTTGATGTCATATTTTACAACATCGTTTCTACCGATGATTCTGAAAAAAGCCTAAATACGGTGACATTTTGTGTTTATTCAATTGAATTTTACACATATTAAGTTTCATAAATTTACATTGGATTACATAATAAAATAAGAAATTGATCAACACATTGCAAACTCTCCTATACACATATACAAAATGAGAAATTTAGATATAAGGAAATGAGAATGTGAAATACGTTATATATCTCTATTTACAAAATATATGATCGAAATTGCAAATTTGATTTATATTTTACAACGATATTATGATAACTTGAGATAATGCAAACTTGATAACTAGTTTACCAACAATTATCATATTTTATGAATACATTCTATATTTTACTAAATGATACTATATTTTAGTAAGTTATATTTCAATTAAGAAATGTACGTTACGTATACAAAGGTATATTTGTATTCTCAGATTCTTGACATGAGATATAATTGCTATTTTATATTAATATATTACAACGAAACAATATTATTTTACAAGAATTGATGGTATTTTACTGAGATATAATGACATTTTGCATTAACTTATTGACAATGTTGCTTCTATTTTACGTTATTGGCTTATATTTTACAAAACCAATTTATAATTTACAACGTTGTCTTATATTCTACCATTTGATATTTCTCTAGGAATCATATTCTCAATTCTACAAATAAAAAGAGAACATATACAATGTAACTGCTCTCATGTTGATATTAGTATTATATAACCTTTTTAAAATTTTCTTTTAGCAATTTTTCATACTTTCAGTGAAGAACATAAGCAATGATATATATACAATGTCTGTTTTATGGATTTAAAAAATTCTATTAATGATTTTATATATAACAGGAAAAAATCGCTAGAGAATGAGATTGCAAATGCTTTGAATATTTTCTTGCGAGAAAAAAAAAGCATACACATTTCTCAATCAAAAAAACAAAATCTGAAAGCAAAGATATATCTTGGAAATTTGAATTTTACATAAATATTGATGAAAACATATACAGGAATTTGGAACAAAGAAAAATAAGAAGAAGAATAAACATATTATGTAGATGAAGATAAAATACCAACCTGATTAGATGAACAGATGATACAGCAGAAATGAATTTCAAACGGATACAATAGCTAACAATGGTTGAAGAGCAAAGAAAAAAAGGGAAATGATGTTTTCGATTAATAATTAATTAACAAATTAATGATAACTCATTGATTAAGGGTAAATCAATTTGAAATTTAAAATTTTAAATTCTTTCTATTTTTAGACAAAACCGGAACCAAGCTCCTGATTAATTGCGAATAATACGATATTATCAATAACTCAAAATCCAGATCTATAAATTATTGAAATTGAATTTTAAGAAAGTAAAAAATGAAGTATATTCATATAATAATGTTACATAATACCTAATTTGAAATTAAGAAAGAAGAGGGTTACCGCATACAGGCGACGACGGCGAAGCAGGCGCTCTTCTAGCGAATCAATTGAGGAGAAAGCCTGCACTCGAGAAATCGCTTTCTAAGGAGCAAGAAGGACATCCGGCGTCGATGGAGGAGATGCAATCGAACTTGGTTGAACCCATGAGGGAACGGGAAGACGACTCAGATCAGTATAGTGAAGGTACAATGTTAGAACTCCAGACCCATCGACCGAAGCAAAATATCAAAAGTAAGTACATTTTCAAATAAATAAGAATATTTTATCAATTTTATAGAAATTATATCTCTGGTAAATGGTATGAACAGAAGGAACACAACTATCAATTAGCAAAACAAAAGAATTTGACGTTGAGAAGGATCCTCTGAAGCTTGATGATGATTTTGAGAGTATGAAGATTTATGTTTATTTAAATATAAAATGCGTTTTTATTTTTATGAATAAAATCATTGATCATTGGAACCACAAAAATGTTTTTTTGTCTCTACTTTTAGGCAAAGGGTATGTACAACACAGATGCAACATTGAACATTTTGTTCAATTCATTGATAACCATAGACCCACGCCCAAACAACAAGCACTTTTGACAAAGACGGCTTTTGGGAAGCTAATTAGCATTGGCCATGTTGAAATACAACGAAAAAACCTTCAATGGTTGGTTGAACAATACCAAGGAGGGAGGAATTTCAGATTTGGAAATAAGGTGGTGAGTTTCAGTAATGAAGAAGTTGGAGCAATAATGGGCCTACCAAGCTCTGGATTCTCAATCACAGTGAGAGGAAGACACCTTCAATGGAAATCTTTTATATCTCACAAAATGTTTGAAGAAGGAATGATTTTCAATAAGAAGAAGTTGAACAACATTCTCGAGGACTATTACAATAAAGATGATGACAACTCGGTCTCTATTTATGTTACATGCTTGATACTTTTGATGTTTGCCACATTCCTTTTCCCAGACAGTTCTTATTCTTTTCCGAAAGATTTGTTACACTATGTAGAATCACTTGAAGATACACGATAATTTAACTGGTTTGGTGATGTAGCAAGGATGATATTGTTCAACATGGATGACGTAGTAAGTAGAGTTCAGAAGAGGAGAGCAGGTTCATCAAGGGTAACACTTGGTTACCTTACAGGATGTGTTGCCTTCTTATATGTAAGTAATTCGAAAAAAAATTTTATTATAAGATCAATAAAAAGAAATAAGAATAAAACCAATGTATCAGATATGGATGATGGAGTACTGCTGCAAAGACCTTGTGGTCAGCAGAGATCTTAAGCCACGAATAAAGAAGTGGGCTGGACCAATCAAAGGAGTTTCCAGAGCATTGGTTTCAATTAGTTGTGAACAAGTAAGCATTGTTAGGATGATTCATAATATACTGGATGTCTCATAATTTCAATATTTTCATTACTAAATAATTTGTTTATATAGATATTGCCTGCTTTGCAACTACAAAAAATGAAATTGTAAAGATAGGAGCAGACGAGTATGTTTTTCCGTTTGAGAAGTTTACAATGGGTGGTTTTACTATGAGAAGACCAGAAATTTTGATCATAAACCCCAACCCAGTACCACAAGATGTTTTCAAAAAGAAAGGAAAGCAAAAGCTAGAAGAATTGTGTGACAAAAAAGCACTTGCTTGTGTTTCACCGGCAGATGTCGTAATAAAAAAGAAACAAAAAAACATGTATGTGTGATGCATTTTCCATTGAGATAGAGGAGCTAAAGGAGAAAATTAAAGCAATAAGTGAAACGTATAGAAAAAATGATGAAGAACACATCAGGATAAATTCTGAAATGAAGAAAGAGAATGATACATTGAGATCTGAGATTATGGAGCTGAAGGAAAAACTTAAAATGTTACCTGATCATGATATGATTGATGTTGATCATAATGCATTGCAATCAGAAGAAATGTTAGAGAATAAATCTGGAAATGTTGATGAAGGTGGCATTGATAACAATAATCAACACATGCGTGCACCAACATGCAATGTAGCTGATGTCAACATAGTAGATTTGGAACACAGTAACTCAGATATCGGTGAAAAACTTCAGAATTTAATTTCTGAAATATGTGATGAAGATTCACTACAGCAATCTCAAGATACCACAAAAGAAGATTCAGCTATCAACATTGGCATGCCTTCTTTTGATCTGAAGATTGGTGACATTTCACATTCAGAAATTGTGCACACACAGACTACAACAAAGAGAAGGAAAAGAGAAAAAGTAACAGTTCAACAAAGCTCAATAATTAAAAGATTGAAACAGAGAAGAGAAGCGAAAAGATTTTTACAAGAAGCAGAGAAGCAAGGGAAAGAAGATCATGAAACACAAGAGGATGACACAACCAGTGAGGTAAGCCATATAATATGAAACAAATTCTTTTTTATCATTAAATACAAATGACGTAGAATGTAGATTTTCAATACTGCTCACAAAACTCTGTATATTCTATATGATTATGATATTTATTGCTTCTAACATTATCTGTAATTGATTGAATAAGAATCAGTATATATGCGATCTCGTAACCGATTTCAATGGTTACGAAAAAGTATCAGAACAGACAAGGAAAACCATTCAAGAATTTCTTCGTGATCCTGCAGACAAGTAAGTATTTTAACAAAAATTTCAATATTTACATGTAAAAATCTTTAACTTTATATATATAATATTAATTAAAGATAATTCGTCAGATTGAAAGCCACCTACTTTACTCCGGGGAATCGGATTTGTAAAGGAAGAGATATTTATAACTTTTTGTACGAAAGAATGATCGAGGATACGGTACGTATATTTATAATATTTACTTTTTTTATATTTGTTTATGACTAGATTGATTTTGATATTGTAGATAATCGACATGTTTATGGACGTGATGTACCATAAATACTGCACAACTAATGATCATGTCCCGTTTGTATTCACACCAATATTTCAAATGGTGAGATTATAATTACTGATATAATTATTATTAACTATCTTTAATCAGCATAATTTAATATTCTTACTTGTATTTTTCTAGCAATATCTTATGAATCTGGTGGTTAATGCTACGGAAAATGAATTTGATAAGCTCGAGGAGCTATACAAAGAAGGAATACACATGCCAGAGTTGGAGAAAATTTTCACTGTTATCCACACAAGAAACCATTGGCACCTTCTTGTGACTGATTTTTCAGCGAGAAAGTTCCTTTCGTACAATTCTATGAAAGGAACAAAATTCCATAAAAATGATGTATTGAAATGGGTATGACATAATAGAAATTTATATTTTATTAAATTATTTAATTCAGTGTTAATAATATTCTTTTTGAATTACATATCAGCATGGCTGGATTTTGGAGTACTTCATGGACAGCCTTCCAGATGATTGCCTTGCAGGTTGGGAAATCATATACGTGCAAGATTGCCTGCAGCAACCTTCACAGAGTCTGGATTGTGGGGTCTACGTGATGAAGATGATGGAGTACCTGTGTGAAGGAAGGGCGTTGGATTTCAGCCACGATGATATTGATAGATTCAGAGCTGAAATAGCTTCGTTGTTGTTAACATGTGGTCACATAGAGAACTCGGCAACACAACGATAGAGATAGAAGACATAGAATGAACAAATCTTAAAGTTTTTGCATTTTAATTTAGAACTATGTATTGTTGAATTGTATTAAATTGTATTATGTTTCCATAGTTTCTGTTTAAACCTTCTTTAGAATAAAACATTTCATTTAAATATCACGATTAAACTATGTTTGCATTGACTATCTGTTACATGTTGTAGTCAATATATACATGTTTGACAGGAAGACAGAAGATATATTATAATGCTCGATAATAAACGATTTTCTGGTTAGAATAGAGTTTTCCAATGGCTGAAAATCTTCTTCTACCTTAAACATTCACATCCCAGTGATTACTAATTGTTTGTTATTACTCATGCTGATTTAGACTTGTATTTGCAGATAGAATCATAATTTTGGTAAAAATAACGAAGCTATTTGTAAAATAATGAAAATTTATGTAAAGTATGGTAACAATATGTAAAATATTATTAATATATGTAAAATAGTGAAGCTATTTGTAAAAAGTATATCTCCGTAATAAAGTATGAGTGCTACGATACTTAAACTACAATAAGAATACATATTACATGGCTATTGAACAAGAGCGAATCCTATCATTTAATTTATACAATATGTTGAATGATAATATAAGTTCTACGATTTAAAATAGTTGATAATGAAAAAATAATTATAATAACAATATAAAAAGGATATATAAAATATTGAGCAAATATGTAATATATTACATAGAGATGTAAAATATAGAATACAATTGTAAACTATTACACATATTTGAAACTTATAAATCTGGAGTATAAAATAAAGCTACTGGATTTTATTAGCAGATATTAACGACCATATAATATACAGAGAGAATTCATATATCCTGGAAATTTACTGCAAATGTTAGGCTTGTTGGTAAGAAAATTTTAATAATATAATATTGACATGAGTTACAGAGATTTCACCAAAAGGTATTAGAACAAGAGGGGCCCTTAATGGGGAGTTACAAAATAATGTCCATCAAAAAACAGAATATAGAATGGGATGAAAAGAGATAAATGCTTTCTGTTTCCTCTTCGAGCAGCAACCTTGACGTTGAACTTTTTGGGAGCAAGGAGATATTTATCTTGTAAACACTCATTCTTTTAATAACCAACCTTGGACCAGCCACCATATCTTTAGCAACTATTTGACTTTTTCCTCCAAATCTCAGTGCAAAAAGCTTCCGCAACCATAAGGCACCCCAATAGTAAAGCAACTCATAAGGACCTCTTTCTTTTAAGATTCTTCTTCAGTAGCCTTTTATTTTCCAACCATTCATATATCCAACTCTGACTCCTCAAGCTTTGGATCCATTTGACTTGTAGTAACCATACTAAAGTATATCTCCTGATGATAACCTTTCCTTCTGCATCCAAGAAATTATTCTGAAGGAGTAGCAATGCTTCAAATAATTCTTCCAAAATTCTTTTTGCATCTTCTAATCTCCATTCCAACAGCTTCCTTTCAGTTATATTGTGCAGAAAAGATTCAATGCTCCTTTGACAGGGAAGACCCTTAATAGAAAAATAAAAGTTTTCATAATTCTTCAGTTTATCCAATTCTAGCGAAACAACCCCTTCCTTCACAGGAGTATAAATTGTTTCCCTCAATAGAGAGCATTTTAACAAGTCACATACATCAGGAGTCAAAATATGCTGAATATAATTGTTATTACTCTTTATATCAAATTCAATCAAGAGATCCCAATAAAATTGGTAGATGTAAATATAGGTCATAAGACCTACATCTGCAATATATACTTCATACCAATATTCCGATAAGTCCAGGTACGCGCTACAGACATTTAAGTACATATCCCAAGCAAACTTAGTATGGTCAACCAACAATGAAATAGTTCTGCTCAAGAGCACAAAAACAGAGATGTAATAAAGGATCTTTCATCTTTGTTAAAATTAAAAATCCAGTAGTCAATCCTTGCTTCCATCATTGTAACTGAAACTCTGCTCAAGATCAAGAGAGCATTCAAGAAATCCCTCTGCATAATAAAGCTCTTTCTATATCTAGAAGCAAGCAGTTTAAAGGGATAGAGAATATCAAAGAACCTGTACTCAGCTTCCAAAAGTTTCTTAGATACAAACATGAAATCATCTTCTTCTTTCTCCAGATCATCCAAAGCCAATATTAGAATGGAATCTGAGGAAGCAAGGAGGAAAAATAGAGCTTCATTTTTCAGGCATATCCCCCCCAATTGCCGCCCAAACAACACTGAACACGCCATTCCAGAGATAGTGTTTGAAGAAGGAAGGGATCTCCATTTGTATTTATATAGAATTGACATCATGATTTCCTGCCTCGAGAAAGATCAATAAGTACAATCAGCTGTTCAAAAACCTGCCCAAGCAGTGGAAGTACCAAAATCCATCATTACTCTAACTTTCCCCTACCCTATCAGCGATCTGAATGAGCGAAACTTGCTGTTTTGAATAGACATGCAAATGTCTTCGAAAAAACATCCGTCAGGCACAGAATTGATTTAGTCCATCAAGGTAAAGCAATTCAGTTCAAATTTTGAATCTAACATAATTAAATTGCTCCTTATCCAGTGTAATACACCCTTTAACTTTCAGGGGTAATTGGCTAGTATTATAGAAGATCTGATCTTGCCTTCGCCTGATTGCAAGATACCACAAAGGGATACTGCGTTTCAGGGGTAATTGACTAGTATTAACATCACGAAAATAAAAAAATCTGTAATACTCTATGTTATGATACCACAAAGGGTTACATCTGAACTGAAACAAAATAAATAACACATTGTTTGAATTCTACAATAACTGAACACAGTACGACAAGCAAAAAAATACATAAAAAATAAATAATCTAAGTCTGATAAGCAGCCAAAAGTCACTCATTTGCAGTCAAGAATCTTTCAGTAAATTGCAATCCTGCAAAAACAAACAAAATGAAATGAATATAATAAGCAACATTAAAATGTTTTTTTCTGAAATGTATAAAATGTTACAACAAAATATAAAAAATATACTCTTACATTATAAGAATTTGATCAAATCATTTTAATTTCGGTCGTCCTCAACTGCACAATAAAACACAAGGATTAGTGAACAGAAAAAACATATCAATAAATGATGAATGTTAAATATTTACCATGATTCGCTGATTTGTTATTAGGACAATTTCTAGAATCGTGTCCAACATTGTATTTGAGACAAGATTTGCATTGTCGACCTCTATTTCTTCTCATCTCAGATTCCGATCTAATATGATTGCCAAGCCCTTAGGTCTACCTCCGCTCCACATTCTGTATCTTCAAAAATGCAAGTATGTGCCTACATGGATATCCAAAGAATTGCATATTCTTGCATTCACAAGAAAGTCGCTTTCTGTTGACGAAGAAACACATAATTCTTCATCAGGTTTCCCAATATATGACACAAAATATTGACAGTAATCGAGAGAGTTCAGATGAGTTCGAACATTAAGTTCCTTCACTTCGTTCAATTCAAAACGAAATTTGTAAAATATGAACTTGGTATATATACGAACCATCTGTACCTCCATCTTCCATTTGAAATTTGATTTTGGAATGTAAACTTCACCAATGTTATCCATGTCATTCTCTCTTTCCCTGCGTCGTTGAATTGCACTTTGAAATCTACAGACAAATTCAAGCAAAGAGTTCTGTTTAGTGATGTGGTGTTGCAAAAATGCATTCATACTTTCGCTCCTCTGTGTACTGCGCTGACCAGCCCAAAAATAATCCTTAAGATATAAACTAATCCATTTAAATCTGATACTATACTTCTCATTCAACCAGACATTAGATGATAAATCATACTGATGAATAATCTTGCACCAGCTTTGCTCAAATTCACTTATGGTTATACTTTTCCATACAACTGTGGAAAACGCTGATAGAACTTCATTTATATCTTTAATCTTTCCATGCTTACTTTTAAGCTTGGCCATTATATGTCAAATGCAGAATTTATGAACAGTATGTGGAAAGCATATCCTAACAGCTGCACAAATTGCCATATCTTCATCTGTGATTATAGAAACTGGATGTTTACTCATTACTTCTAGAAATCTCTCAAATAACCACGAGAATGACTCGGTTGTCTCTCTGCTCATGAAAGAATTTCCAAAGAAAATTGTGTAACCGTGATGGTTAACACCACAGAAAGATCCAAATACTAGATTGTATTCATTAGTCCTATATGTTGTGTCGAACGATATTGTATCTCCGAATAATTTGTAATCCTCAATGGAGGCACTATCAATCCATATACAGTGAGTAAGCCTGTTATCATCATCGGTTGTGTAAGCATAGTAAAAATCAGGGGTATTGGCCTTACAACTTTAAAATGTTCAATTAGAAGGTGCACATCCATCCCAATACGTTGTTTTTTCTCCTTTCTGTTTAAGTTGTAAATATCTCAAACAATACTACCAACTTGACCACTAGACATGTTTATAAAAGCTGACTGCTTGGATATAGGTATGTTTACATCATTCATTGACTTCACAAGCATTTTTGTGGCTTTTGAAAACCGTCTATTTGGTCTGAGGTATTTGCGTTTAGATGGAGAAACGAGATTGTGATTGTGTTCAGCTTCAAAATTCAATACAAACCAATCATTGAGATCATGCCTAAATGAGATTGACATGAAAGCTTTGCACCCAGTCCGTGATATGCCAACACGACGCTCCTCCTTATAAAAAATACATTCATCGCTCTCATCACTTCTTGCATTGTCCACTGACAGTGTTTTATCTGTATTTTTAGAGAACCCCTCTTTCCAGCAAACAAAAGATTTAAATATAATTATCCGCTCCTTGGAAATCTTATCTTTACCAACTCTAGAGCTTGCTTTCCTAACATTGAATCCAATCTCTGTTGCATATGCCTCATAAAATTTATATGCATCTTGAATAGATAGAAATGTTTGGCCTATATGAGGTGTGATACCATTGACAGTGTCACTGATTGAGTAGTTATCTGAAATTCATTCGAAAGATAATTGCATTATTTATAATTAATTTAAATGATTACTTATAAATGTAAAGTATTGACAGTAAATGTAAAATGATGCACTTATATGTAATTTAACAAATAATGTACTGGTATAGCTTTGAAACATCTATGCATTCAGCATACATGGTTGATGGAAATGTAAAATGAGGTTCAAAAGTGTAAATTATAGTTCATTGATGTAAACTGATGAACTATACTACCAAATGTACTATAATGTAAAATGAGGTTCAAAAGTGTAAATTATAGTTCATTGATGTAAACTGATAAACTATACTACCAAATGTACTGAATTTACGTAAAATAAAAAGTTGTTTTTGCAAAATCATATAAATGAACAAGGTCTGTAGTGCTTTGAAACATTTGTGTCATTCGGCATACCTGGTTGATGCAAATTATCATGTAATTTATCAAATAATGGACTGGTATTAGCAAAATTCAGGGTGGTATTTCCCTATAATGTAAAATGAGGTTCAAAAGTGTAAATTATAGTTCATTGATGTAAACTGTTGAACTATACTACAAAATATACTGAATTTCCGTAAAATAAAAAAGTTATTTTTGCAATATCATATAAATGAACAAGGTCTGTATTGCTTTGAAACATCTTTGTCATTCATCGTACCTGGTTGATTCAAATTATCATCAGTTCGTGCCACCACTCCAATAACTTCACCCTCTCCGTCAGATAACTGGACGAAATAAATATATTAATGTCACGTATTAATATATAAAAGCCAAAAATATTAACGCATCATACGACTTTGATTCAAGAACTGGCTCGTCTTTCGACGAAAATTAAAATGGTTCTCGTGATTTGCATACATATCGATTAAAAAATATAAAACGTACATTACCTGTGCATTATCTCTGTTAAATTCGGAATCTGCTATTTCGTCGAGTTCCATTGAATATAACGGAGTTTGATAAGAAATATTTGAAAAGAAATAGAGATATGTCGAGAAATTCTGAATAGTAGTGCAATGGAATGTTAAGCAAAAAACCATATTTTAGGAAGAAAGAGAATTCAAATTAGACCATAGCTTATCCGCGGTAAATGTGGATTTCAATTTAATAACACCATATCTGTCTTCATTAATAAAATATGGTAAATTCATATAAATAGAAATTCATTAATAGAGTCTTAGTGGTTTTGCCTCTCGGTAGTGGTTTTTACGCAGGCCGTAGATTGCAATCTGACGGGTATAAATAGATGTCGCACCATGATTGAAATGAGACTCCACCTCAATTCAAGTTTTTCCTATATATATGTGTGTGTGTGTATGTATGTGTATATATATATATATGTATCTATTTATACATACATATATATATACGTATATATATACATATATATACATATATATATAGGGTAAAATGGGGCTGCCCCCAGGGAGTAGCCAACTTGGCTACTCCCACCCCTATTTTTCCCTCATTTTTTTATTTTTTTGGAAAATAAAAATTTGTATATTCAGCATTATATCCCTCTCACATTCTATTAAAATTTCGTCAGAAACAGAGACTCCTAAGCCCTCCATCCAGACGTCATTTTTTTAACGGTCGCAGGATTTTTTAAATCGACCATGTCTGGATGGAGGCCGTAGGAGTCTCTGTTTCTAACGAAATTTTAATAGAATGTGAGAGGGATATAATGATGAATATACAAATTTTTATTTTCCAAAAAAATAAAAAAATGAGGGAAAAATAGGGGTGGGAGTAGCCAAGTTGGCTACTCCCTGGGGGCAGCCCCATTTACCTCATATATATATATATACATAATGAGCACATAGAGCGTATGCGACCTCCACGGCCACGTCCACCACTTCCTCTGCCACGAAATGAGGAGAAACTACCTCGTCCTCTGGAGACAGCCATTGTCGAGGGAGGTGTAGTCGTTGCGTTCGATGGAACTGGGACACGACTGAGCCGTCTGTAGACTTCTTCCATCGGTGGAATGGTGGCATCAACAAGGATCTGAGAGCGTGCTGCCTCATATTCAGGATCGAGGGCAGCAAGTAAGACGCCAACCATAGTAGCGTTGCGGAACGTCTTCTGCTGTTCCGGTGTGGCTGTGAGTGGAATTGTGCTATACAGTTTCTCGAACATTCCACGAAGAGACGTGTACAGAGAATGAAGAGGCCTCCCATTTTGCTTCGTGGTAAAGATATCATGCTGCAACTGCAGCATCTTGGTCTCGTTCCGTACCTGAGAGTACGTCGTGGCCAGAATATCCCACATCGCCTTGGCGGTGGGTTGATGGAGGACATCATTTTCTATCTCCGTTGTGAGCGTACCAGACAGCCAGACTTTGGCGTACGCGTCATCAGCCTCCCATGAGGCATATATTCCTGTCTTCTCCGGTGGTTCATCTTCGGTAAGAATATGCTTCTTACCACACGACTTCATGAGACTGAGGAACTGCATTGCCCACAGTTCGTAGTTCGTCCCGTCCATTTTGACGATAGGTGCCGAACCTTTGAAGGCACCGATGGCGGGCATATCGACCTTTTGATCTGGCATACTGTTGGAGAAGAACGACTAGGAATGATAGACCAAGTAACTGGTGTCTACCACGACATGTGAGGATTCAAGTGCACATGTAGACGTTATGCACTTGAATCCATCATCTATCCGGAACCGACCGAAGGTGAGCCGCCCCTGGGACGAATAGAAGCTGTGGAAGCCTTGGTGGAAGGGAGAGGCGGCAACTAGGGGTACACGGCGGTTGGGCTGGGCACCGGTGGCGGCTGAGAGGTGCCCGACGGAGGGCTAGCTACACCGCGGTCGGCTGGGAGGGGCCAGGCGGAGAGCTGGTGGCGCCGGGGGAGGGCTGGCGGCGCCGCAGGAGGGCTGGGAGCCCTGCGGCGGAGGGCTGGGGGCCTGGCGACGGAGGGTTGGGGGTCTGGGGGCCTAACTGCGGCGGAGGGAGGGGTCCGATGAAGGGCTTGGAGCCCTACGGCAGAGGGCTGGGGGCCTGGAGGACTGGCAGCGGCGGCTGGAGGGGGGGGAGGGGGGGGAAGGGGCGGGTGGAGAGAAAACCCTAGGGTTAGGGTTTTGGCTCTGATACCATGTTAGAGTAATTGGTACTCTGATATGTTATTCCATAGAGCCCTCGGGTCTCTTATATAGGGAGAAAACCCTTGGGTAAATTACAGAGTCTTACAACATATAAATAGAAATTACGAAACAATAAAACGTAATATAAATAAGTTTCTACATCCATCAATATCCCCATCGTGTTACAAAATAGATCCCAAGTATCTAAAAGAATCTCTTCTGAAAGTTATCATCACCAATCGTCATATCGATTCATTCACCATTGCTTCAATCAAAAGTGCACTTCATATATTCAATCTTAGCCCTACTTATATGAAATCCTTTAGTCTCAAATGCATGTCTCTAGACCTCAAGGTTCTCATTTACTCCATCTCTAGTCTCATCAATAAACAAAATATCATCGGCAAATAACATACACCAAGGTATATCATCCTAAATGTGACTTGTCAACTCATGCATAATCAAAGTAAAAAGGAATGAACTCAAATTTGAACCTTGATGCAGACCAAGATTGATGTCAAAATAGTTAGCCTTCCTAGATTGTATCCTTACACAAGATGAAGTCCTATCATACATATCTTTTATGAGGTTAATGTATATGACAGGTACATGTCTCTTCTCCAAAACTCACCACAATATCTTCTCCATGACAGAATCATAAGCCTTCTCTAAATAAAAAAAACACATGGAGTTTCTTCCGCTTAGCTATATAAATCTTTGTTCTCCTCAGCAAGTGGATGGCTTTAACAGTTGAGCGATATGGCATGAATCCTAAATGGTTTTCTTTTACTTTGGAAACTTGCCTCAACCTTCTTTCAATCTTAAGTTCTTAAATTTTCATAGTACGACTCATCCGCTTGATACCTCTGTAATTGAACAATTTTCAATGTCTCATTTGTTCTTTAAAGAGGCACCACGATGCTTCTCCTCCAATCTTCAGGAATTTTATTGCTTCGCCAAATAACATTGAATTGGTTATGTAGTGCATGTACTTAAAAATTTAGTTAACCATTAACATGCTAACTTGAAAATATGCAACCAATAACATGCATTAGAAAGGAGGAGTAATAGTGATCTCCTCCCATCCCACTACTAATGATAAGTGACCATCATCAACTTGAATTATCCTTCCCACCACTATGATAAGTGACCATCAGCAACTTGAATTGTCATGCTCATGGGAATCTATTTTAACCTAGTTAAACTACTACTTGTCTCCACAAAGTTAACTAGAAGTGTTATAATCTACAAACCAATGTAACTCAATACAATGTGGTGGTTGTTGTTTGAGGTGAGTTTATACTTCTGGACTCACCCGCATTTCCTATTGCATCTTTAAAGTTGATGAGAATAGTTGTGCCTTGAGTCCTTTCATACAATCGGTTCCCCATATGATGTGTAGACATCTTTAGATCATTCTACAGCTCCAATCATGACCTTTCCCAGTTCTTTTATCATGTCAAAGAGCAAGATGAATTATCTTCCTTTGTTGCCTTCAAAAGCCCAACGCTCGTTGTCCTTAAGTACCTTAGTGACCAACCTACCTATCTTCAATTGCGAAAGAAAATCTTCACACGAAGTTGTGGAGAGAAAAAATGAGTTACTTATTCATGAGGTCATGGGTTCTCTTATATAGAGGAGAAACATGTTGGGCAAATTACATAAAGTAGCCGGAAAGAAATGAGAATTACATAAAAGAAATAAAAGATAACTAATATCTCAACACTCCCCTCAAGTTGAAGCATTGATGTCAATATTGCTCAACTTGGAAGAGCATCTATGGAATTACCATATGGCTAAAGCCTTGGTGAACATGTCTGTTCTCTGATCTCCTGAGCTAACATGAGTGATAGAGATGAAATCCTTCTAAATCATATCTCGAGTGTAGTGGCAGTCTACCTCGATATGCTTGATCCTCTCATGAAAGGTTAGGTTTGCAATAAAGAGAGCATCATGGTTGTCACATTGGAGGTGCATGGGAAGAGGCACCTCAACTGCTAGGTCATTAAGAACAGGATCGACCCACATCATCTCTGTACTCCCTTGTGTTATGGCTCTATACTCTGATTCTACACTAGATCTGACAACCACCATATAGTTTTTGCTCTTCCATGACACTAAGGAACTCCCTATGACACTGCAAAGCCAGAGGCGGACTTCCTATCCTTGGGGCACCCTACGCGCAAGCTGTTACAGCAAAGGGATGTGCCTCTACTAAATAGAAGACTAGTGACAGGTGAGGTCTTTAGATACATCAGAATCATATGGACGGCATCCATATGTGCATGTCTACCGTGAACTGACTTACTCTGCTCACTACAAAGAATATATATGGTCCGGTGATGGTTGCGTATAGGAGCTTCCCAATGAGCTCCATGTACCTCCTCTTGTCCACCTCATCAATGTCATCACCATACAGCTTCATGCTCAGGACCATGGGAGTAATGGCAGGCCTGCATCTGCTATACCCATCTCAGAGAGATCTGTAACGTACTTTCTCTAGGTCATCCAAAGACCACGCTGGTTCTTGGTGAACTCCAATCCAAGGAAGTACCGTAGACTGCCAAGGTCCTTGGTTACAAACTGCTGACCAGGAAATCCTTAGCAGCTTAGATTCCATGCACATCATCCCCTATAACAATGATATCATCAATATAAACTACTATGGCAACTGTACCTCTCTGAGACCTTTGAACAAACAGTGGATGATATGCGGTCGATCTCACGAACCCCTGCTGCTCTATCAAATCTTAGATCATATAGAACCATGCTTTTGGATTCTACTTAAGGTCATAGATCACCTTGTGAAGTCTCTAAACCTTCTGACACTCCCCTTCAACAGTGAACACAGGCGGTTGTTGCATGTAGACATCATCCTGTAGATCACCATAGAGAAACACATTCTTCACATCAAGTTGATATAGGGACCATTCTCATGTCACTACAACAGAAAGAAGGATCCGCAGTGTAGAATGTCGAGCCATTGGAGAGAAAGTATCCAGATAGTCCACCTCATATGTTTAGGAGAACCCATGAGCTACAAGCCTCTCCTTATAGCGATCTATGTTGCCATCTGCGCAATGCTTAACCGTGATGATTTGTGTGCATCCCACAATAGATACTCCTGTAGGAGTAGTAACAATGCTTCATGTTTCGCGTGCTTGTAATGCGGGCATCTCATCCTCCACGGCAAGATGCCATTGATTGTCATGTATCGCCTTCTAATATGTTTGTATTATCTCCACGGCTAATAGTCCCATGACAAGTGTAACGTCCCGGGCTTAGGTCCCCGGTCCGTTATTGAGGAAACTGGCACAAGTACATCTCTGCTTTCGTAGAGCAATATGCACATCAAGATCACATGTTGCCTCCTCAACTTGTAAACCACCCTCTTGAGAGAACACATGCTCATCCTGTAAAGAATCTCGTTGCATGGACAAATCATTAGTGCCAACAGTATAAACAATGTGCTCATGACACACATGGGGCGTGCTGGATGATGGGGAAGGCTCATGAGCAGGGAGAACTGTGTGAGGCATGCAAACATAGAAATGTGGTAACAAATGAGCCAATGTACTAGGTACTAGTGCAAGGGTAGGCACAGGTGCATGTACTGGAGGTTGTGGAGGTGTTGTAGGTACCAGTGGTACTGTAGTCATAGGAGGAACATATGCCTCCTCAGCAAAGTCAGGTTGAGTTAACATGTCACTTGTATGAGAGAAATACATGATAGACTCAAAGAAGGTGACATCAGCACAAACATAGTACTTCAATCGAACCAGATCAAAACAGTGGTACCCCTTCTGGGGTACAAGAGTATCTTACAAAGACGCACTTGATAGCTCTAGGAGAGAGCTTGTCACAACCAAGCATCAGATGGTGAACAAAGACAACAGAACCCAAACACACGGGGTGTACGGGAGAACACATCCTTCTCGGCAAACGCAATCGAGAAAGGAATCTTCTCTCTTAAGACTGAAGATGGCATGCAGTTCACTAAGTAGCCAGCAGTACGAGCCACATTAGCTTAGAAAGAGTGAGGAATACGACTCTGAATTAAAGTATCCTAGTCACATCAAGTAAATGGCAGTGTTTGCTTTCAAGAACACCGTTCTGCTGAGAAGTGTAAGCACACGAGGTCTGGTGTACGATGCCAAGAGTTGTAACATACAAAACTTTAAGGCATTGTCATAGCGAATGAACTTGACTGTAGCAGAGAAAATGCTCTTTATTTCATTAATAGAACATTTAATGTTAGACTTATATTCAGATTATTTTTCAATAGAAAATCCAAGAAAGTCTAGAATAATCATCCACAACAACATAATAAAAACGATGTCCTTGGTGATTAGGAACACGACTAGGACTCTAAATATCTAAACGTTTATACTCAAATAAATGATTATTACTATGATTTTGACGACCAGGGAAAGAAGAGCGGTAAGGCTTCCCAAGCTAGCAAGTCTCGTACTGGAAGGAAGAGCGCATTGAAATCTGTGGAAGGACATGACACTGCTTCTGTAGAGGAAGGTGGCCAAAACAGAGATGCTACAAGTAGGGTGAGATTGATCCAGTGGTAACTGTAAAGGTACCAGCACTAGGAGATTGGACCAGTCTGTATAGCCCCCGTTGTTCACGACCACATCCAATCACCCTACCTATGAGTATATCCTGAAACACAAGAGAAGAGGTATAAAAAATGGCATGACAAAGCAGATCGTTTGTGATCTGACTAATGGAAAGCGGATTCATCTGAAAATCTTGTTCATATAAAACATTATGCAGGCACAAGGGTAGCGTTAAATGCACTTCCCCATGTCCTGTAATTGGTAAATAAACCATATTCACAGTGACGATCCATCTACCAATGGGTATAGATATGAAAGAACTGAATTGTGTTGTCTCCACACAGATGGTGAGAAGCAACAGAGTCCATGATCCACTCTGTCATATCTGTCATGCTACAACTAGTAAGTATAAACTATACCTGAGGAGCTCGAAGAGGCTATAGCAGCGGCTGCAAAATCTAAGGAACATGTAGTGGTACCGACAGCATGAGTCATTATCTCCCTCATACGGGAGATAATATCATCAAGGCGTAAATCTGTGTGAGGAGCAAAACTGTTTAGAGGCTCAATCTGCTCGGCTACAAGAGCAGATACGGAGTATCCATGCTTTTGATAATATGTCTCCTCCGAATGACTTAGGTAACGACAATAGGTGGAGGGGTCACACTGACGTCCACCTCCTCTACCACGAGGTCAACGCCTTCTGAACTATATAAAACATCCCCTGCTACAAGATGCAACCATCGTTGAGGAGGTCTTTGTGGTGGCAGGTGGTGGGACAAGTAGCTTGCTGAGATAATTGTAGGCCTCCTCCATTGGAGGTATGGTTGCGCTTGTAAGAAGCTTTGTGGGTGTTACCTTATACTCCAGATCTAGAGTCGCCAAGAAAACTCCAATCGTGGAGTTTAAGTATGCCACATGTTGCTCAGCAGATGTAGTAATGGGCATAAAGCTGTGAAGCTTCTCGAACATGCCATGAAGTGAAGAGTAAAATGTATGCAGAGTACGACCATTCTGCTTGGTCGTGTAGATATCGAACTGTAGCTAAAGAATCTTGGCCTCGTTCTTCGTTTGGGCATATTTGGATGCCAGAATATCATGTGCCTTGGCAGTGGATTGGTTCACAATGTCGTTGGTCATCTCTGCAGTAAGAATCCTAGAGAGCCAAACATGTACATACATGTCACCTTGCTTCCATGAAGAATTCTCCCCAGTCTTATATGTCAACTCTGGCTTTGTCAGAATGTGCTCCTTGTTATTGCATTGTATAAGGGTCAAAAACCGCATGGACCACAACTCATAGTTGATCACATCCATCTTCACGATGGAACTCAGGCCCTTGAAGGCATCAGACAATAAGATGTCAACCTTATTTATGAGGAGATCGGAACGGAATTCAACTGCAGTAGTAGATCGATCTGAGCGAGTATACATAATTATAAAGAGGATTGGTTGTATGTGTAGACTTATACAACCATCATCCTCAATCATCGATCTGCTAGGGCCAGAAAGAGCGATTTATTGGTTTGAAATCACCTTTTCTGTTCAAAATCAGACCGTACAACACATATGGGCGGTGTTGGAAAGAACTAGAGAAGCCCTAAGAGGCCTATCGGAGCCATGGGGGGCTTGATAGTGGGATGGGAGATGCCAATTGCTTCCTGGGAGGCAGTGGACGCCGCAGCCAGCAGCCTAAGGAGGCTGCTGCGGGGCCCAAAAGGGGCAGCAACAGTGGTGATGCCCTGTAGAGGCTCCCAGTGGCAGCTTCAGAGGTTAGGGGCCTTGAGGCACAGCCTAAGGCCACGAGGGTCCGCTTGGGGGATGCACCTGTGGGCCATAGCGGTGTCGCACGATGTGGAAGAGAGGGGCAACAAGTGGGGCTAGGGCACAGGATACAAGAACTCCGGTATAGGACCGTCACTCCGATACCATGTAGAGAGAAAATAATGAGATGATTATTCATGAGGCCCTAAGGTTCTCTTATAGAAAGGGGAAACATGTAGGGTAAATTGCATAAAGTAGACAGAAAGAAATGAGAATACATAAAAGAAATAAAAGATAACTAATATCTCAATAGGGGTTAGGGGTGGTACGAGTGAATGCTTGATAAGACGATATTGTCCTCCTAAATGGTAGAACATTGTCCATGTCTCATGGTAAGGAAGCGGTATGCCTACCTTACACTTACAAAGAATTTACCGTCCACCCACTTCCAACCATCGATGCCCCTCGAGGGGTCATTAATATCCTCAAGGTCAAGAAACGTCATAGAAGGTACCTCCATGTGTTGATCGAAACCAGAAATGAAAGAGGGGCACCACACACCATTCTCCCATGCAGCAACCAAAGTGTTGTATCGATCATTAGCTATTGCAAATAGTACGCGGTGATGATCAGGTAACAGTCCATCACATGTCCAATCATCTATCCGAAGTGAAAAGAAGCACCATCGCCCAAAGTCAATCTCAACATTTCATTAACCAATGGAAGCACTTCGTAAATTCCTTTCGAAAATAATGACAGTAAGGCAGTCAAAGCCGAGTTCGCATGTACGTCCATATTAGCATCATAAATCGCAGAAGCCAAACAAGCAAATCATCTCTATTCCCCTAGATACACACAATTCACTTCATTAGAAGGGCTTGATTTAGATACTTTAACCTCTTAACACTCAGCCCCCATGTAGCTTGGGTGTAGTGACTCTATCCCACACCACGGATGCAAATGATCGTCCTTCCTTATTGGCCCTACCGACAAATATCGTCGCATAATCTTCTCCAACTGAAGACATACACCTAACGGGATGATGGGATCGACCTTGCAGACAGTTGGAAGATAGGTATAAACACCAAGACCGAGTTAATGAGAACGAGTCTGCCACCTTTCGAGGGTAAGGTGGATATCCAACACGCCGAACGTCACTCCAGCTTCTCAATCAAGGGGATCCATTGTGCCCTAAAGCGCTTATAAGTAAGCAGTAGTCCCGAGTACTCCATTGGGAGGGTGGAAGTGGGGGTATGTAAAATACTACCACATTCAACAAAAGACAATTTTTTTCTTGTCGATCTCCCACCCTGAAATAGCTCCAAGTAATTTCCAAAGCAACAGATATACCATGCGCCTCATATGAAATGCCCTATGTGAAAAATATGTCATTTGCATATTACAATAAGGGAATAGATATGTCACCGCGGGTGGATCTCGTATTATAGCCATATGAAACTCCTTTCTTTGCCAAAAATGATAACGTGTCTGCTATAATCCACAGAAATAAGAGGTGCAGTGGGGCATCCCTGACGGATCCCTCTTTGTGGTCGAAATAACAACCTTTAGGTTTTTCTGTTCACCAACACCGAAAAGGATATAGCAAGGCAATGCTCTTCTCCCCAAATATGTAGTACCATTTGGATAGTTATGCCTCGTTCATCTCCTTGAGCTCCAAAATCCCCAATCATCCTTTCTCCATTGAGTACAACACTATTGACTAGGCAACTATGTAAATTTCACGATCATGTTGCAAGGAGGAAGTCTAAATGAAACAACACTTCAAACCAGCAATGTACTCCAACAGGAAACCATTTTGTAAATAGGGAGATAATTGGAATGTCTATCAATACTAAATTTAGCAATATCAAACATCCACACGTGGATAAAGTAGTAGCCTTCCATACATATACTTTTCCAACTTTTCCACCAAAGGGATCAATTATGAATACCTTAAGCTCTTGCAACGGAGCGACGAGCCTAGGTACTTAAGATTTTAGAGGCAAACTCGTTAAAGGGGAAAAAAGACATCTACATTCTTATGATTGTTCCGTTGAAAGCATAAAGGTACAAAAGAAGATTTTTTGCCAATTGATTTTAATCAAGAGACTTTGTTATCTTTCCCTATCTGATGTATTTTATATTTTTCTGTCCCAAGTATGTAATTTTCCCACCAAGGCTTCTCCTCCCTATATAAGAAAACCATAGAGCATCATGAAAAGACAAATCATTATTTTCTTTCCACATAGTACCAGAGCGACAGTCCTAAACCGGGATTCACGTACCCCGTAGACCTAGCCCCACCTACCGCCCACTACCTCTCCTTGCTGTCATCGTCGACCCCACAAGGCTCCCCTCTTGCCATAGGGAACCCCCTTCTTCTTGTCGTAGGGATCCCCTCTCGTTGCCAGGACCTCACCTCTCGACGATGGTCCCCTGCAGCCCCACTATCGCAATCTAGGACCCCAACGACCACACCATCGATGACGAGGGACCCTAGCAACCCCGACCATCGTCGCCTAGGGTCCCCTTCGTATCCAGTGGCAATCACCATCACCCTCCTCCCCTAGGTGCATTTTTAGCATCCAAGGATTGTTTACAATCTGATTTTGATTAGAAAAAGATGATTTCACACAAAAAAATCACCTCTCATGCCCTAGCACGCATGGTTTTAAAAAACATGAGGCGGATCGAGATGGTTTTTCCTTGACGAGGTAAGGCGTAAGCCTCGAGGCGATGGCGACATAATCCTCGATTTATATAGAAAAATATACAAAAATACAATTAAGCATAATTATATATATTTATAAAATCATAAATTTAGATATTCCCCACCAAATTCACCATATGCTATAAACATGAGAATATAGATATCCTTTACATGATTTTACTTTGAATCCTAATTCGTATTGTCATCACTATACAAGTGATGTTGCCAAGTGAAGTTCTTGCCAATATACAACACTTCCCTTTGTGTGCATGCATGGGTGAAGCAAACATATGTGACTAACATATATATTACATACACAATATATAATATGTTTATGTTGTTTTATATGTGTTATATGACTATAATATATATTGAGATGCTTAACCATCCAATTTGCTAACTGAGTGAAGAACCGTTCTATGCACCTCCATGTCACACCATACCCTACTAGCACAAAGGTCTCAATGCTCGATTAACGAAACGAGCCTAAGGGGAGGCTAGGGTGGAGCATGTGCGCTCCACCCTTACAGAGGTTGTAGAGGCAACACCCATGTCCCGAAAAAATTTTTTTATATGGCTAACACATGTTTTTTAAATAAAAATAAATATATATGAGTATATAACAAATTAAATTGGTAATAATTAATATTATACTTAAGATATCATAAAAATTAGTATAAAAATATAAAAATCGTGTACCAAATCTGTGCAGCCTGAGGCGGAGCCTGAGGATTGCCCTTAACGCCTCGGTGCCTCGAGGACCGCCTTAGCGCCTTGAGGTGCACGCCTCACTGGGCTGCTTGAGGCGTACGCATCAACGCCTCGAGGCGCGTTTCTTAAAACCACACTAGCACAAACTCATATTTGACAGGATGGTTTGTAGTATAAGTTTGCACCCACAACTAATTCATATATGCATGTGTAGATACCTTCAGATCAGTCTACAGTCCCCAGTTACGTCTATTTCTGGACTTTTTATCATCATTTCAGAAATCAAGGATGACTTCTCGTCCAATGCCTACAAGGGCTGGCGCATGTTGTGAAGATGGATGGGACCAATTACAAGTTATGATCCATGCAATTTTATAACCCCGATGCAGTGCAATAAACAAGGAGCATATTTTGATGCGGCCAGAATAGACCATCAAGAGTAGTATGAATACTTCATGGAAGCATGATGACGCATACGTGTGTGTCTTTCCTCTCTAGGATATTTTTTAGAACTATGGGATGAATCTCCTCTAGAGATCCATCTCTCTGGGACTCTTACCATAGAAATAGCCAATGATATTTTGCATCACCCCACTACCAAGGCAATGCAGGATATTCGTGTCGCCACCTATGTTCAGGCGAAGAATTAGACCAATATTCTCCCATCTACTGTATGACAGAATGGTAATCCTCTACACTCCAACTATTTGCTTTCGAGAAGCTACATAGCTTCATGATCGTGACCATCTACAAAGCTACATAAGGCGTATTTTTTCTGACAGCTCTAAACCATAAATACGATGCAACATGCATCTATACCTCCAATGGAGGAGGCCTTATAGTCGTATTAACAGCATCATTGTTCCATTTACTGTCACCACACAGATTTCCTCAGGAATGATTGCATCATTTGATAGAGGAGGCATATCTTTGTTCAGAGGACATGGTGCATGTGGTAGATGTTGGAGTATTTGTTATATGAGTCTCATGTAGAGATCCATTTACCCCATCCAATCTTTATTCCCACATCTACCAGTTTGGAGATGTGGAGACTTCAGTGGGGGCTATATATAGACCCTCACCCCTGTAGTCAGATGAGAAAGTTCAATGAAGCATATGGCCCTTTGAGGCTTTCTCCCGTAGTTTCATCCCCCTCCTTATGGAGTAGGGTTCCACGTAAAAATCATGTTGTTCATCAATCTTTATTCTTTTTCCATGTTTTGCTTCGGTAGGTTTATTTTCTAACATGGTATCAGAGCAGGTTCAATTCTCGAGGTTTTCATGTTCTTTATTTTTCGAGATTCGATGTTGATACTGAAGATGTGTTTGTGAAGACTATTGTTCTATTCAAGTTCATGTTCTGTTCGAGAATTTTTTATTTTTAGGGTTCTCTAGAACCCAAGATCTATCCCCATGACAGGCCATGGAAGGACGTATCGATATCGATCGTTTCGGTCTGCCCGGAAATGGATATATCGGGATATATCGACGATACCGGCGGAAATGTCAAAATGGCTCAAAAAAAGCCAATTTTTTTGGCATTTTTTAGAAATTAAAGTCATCCAAGATATTAAACAACTGTAGAAGTTTTCTAGTATTTATGTACTTAAGTGTCACGCTTATATTTATTGTTCCTTCTTATGTAATTTACCCATAGGCTTTCTCATATAAGACAGCCTAGGGTTCTCTGGAATAAACAAGTCTTTTCATTTGCTACAACATGGTATCAAAGCCACCCAAAACCCTAGCCATCCCATCCACCACCGTCGACCCTCCCTAAACCCTAGAACTCCACCCGCCGCCACCGCTGGCCTCTCTCTCCACCGCCGGTCTCCTCTCCGTCCGTCGGCCTCTCTCTCTCCACCAATGTTCTCCTCTCCGCCGCATGCCTCTCTCTCCACCGTCGACCCCTCTCTCCACCGTCGGCCCTCCTCTCCGTCGGCCCCTCCCCTCCACCGTCATTCCCTCGCTCCTTCTCTGCATGGGTTTGAGTGCATAAGTCTACATATGCACTCATAACCCTTCATGTTTATGTAGACATTTCTTCATTAGTCTACAAACCCTAGATCTTCTTCTCCGACAATATGTCTGACAACAAGGTTGACATGCCCTCCATTGGCGCATTCAAGGGTCCAGTGCCTATCGTCAAAATGGATGGGACAAATTACGAGCTCTGGGCAATGCAGTTCATAAGCCTGATGAAGTCCAATGGTAAGAAGCACATTCTTAACGAAGATGAGCCGATTGAGAAGACGGGGATTTATGCCTCATGGGCGGTCAATGACTCGTATGCCAAGGTCTGGCTTTCTGGCACTCTGACGATGGAGATAGCCAATGATGTTCTACACCAGCCCACGGCTAAGGCCATGTAGGATATTCTTGCAGCTACGTACTCACAAATGAAGAACGAGACGAAGATTCTTCAACTGCAGCATGATGTCTTTACGGTCAAACAGAATGGTCGCTCGTTGCATTCGTTGTATACATCCCTACGGGGGATGTTTGAGAAGCTCTACAACATCATTCCTTTGACAGCGACCCCTGAGCAGCAGAAGATGTTCCGGAATGCTACAATGGTGGGGGTCTTGCTAGCGGCCCTAGACCCGGAATATGATGCGGCCCGCTCACAGATATTGGCAGATGCAACTATTCCTCCAGTGGAAGAGGTGTATCGACGACTAAACCGAATCTTGGTTCCTTCTTCTGTGTCCTACACCACCTCCCTCGGCAATGGTTGCTTCACGTGGCAGGGGTATGTCCTCCTTTCGTGGCCGTAGACCTCGCGGTCGAGGCGGTCGCTTTCATCCGCCATGTTCCTTCTGTCATAGCTCGGGTCATACGGAAGACACATGCTACTCTAAGCATGGTTTTCCTGCCTCTGCACGTGTAGCCGAGCATACTGTCTCTACCCCGCCATCTACCTCCGACTAGAGCTTTGACGACCTCGTTGCCATACTACGAGATATCATTCATCCTGCCATACCCCGCCATCTACCGCCATCGTCGCTTTCGTCCGCCATGTTCCTTCTTCCATTCGTCTGTTGAATGTTTTGCATGCTCCAGATTTTTCTATGAACCTGCTTTCTATTAGCCAGCTTACGAAGGATTTACATTGTCGAGTTATATTTGACCAATCCTCTCTTATCTTTCTAACATTCTTATAGGCAAGGTGATTGGCTGTGGCCATGAACAAGATGGACTTTATCAGTTGGTCTCTCCATCCTATGCTGGTGTCTCATCTCAGTCCAGTGGATACACTTCTCCTTTTACCTGGCATCTGCGTTTTGGCCATCTCCCTCTTCAGAAGCTACGTCATATCATGCCCCAGATTTCATCCAAGTCTTCCTTCAATGTGACGCGTGTCAGTTGGGAAAGCATCACATGTCTACTTTCCCTAGTCGTGAGTCTCGGAGCAGCCGCTCCCCTTTTGAGTTATTGCATGTTGACATTTGGGGTTCGAGTCGTGTACCTAATCACCAGGGACAGATTTTACCTAGTGGTTGTAGATGATTTCTCTAGATTGTCTTGGGTTTTCCTATTGAATTTGAAGCGGGGGATGTAATCAAGCATCTGATCAATGAAATTCAGAATATTTTTCTTCTAATGTGAAAATTGTTCGTACGGATAATGCATTAGAATTTTGCAACCGTGTTGTTTCTCATTTCTTCTCATCTTGTGGCATTATTCACCAAACAACCTGTGCATATACCTCTCAACAGAACGGTGTTGCTGAAAGGAAAAATCGTCATCTTCTTGATGTGGCTCGGGCATTACTCATTCATAGTAGTGCTCCTCTGTCGTTTTGGGGTGATGCGGTACTTATGGCAGGTTATCTAATTAATTGTATGCCATCTATTGTGTTGGGGGAGAGAGTTCCTCTTTCTGTTGTTTTTCCTGACAAGGAGTTGTTTGCTTTACCTCCTCGTGTTTTTGGTTCCCTGGCTTTCGTCCATCAACTTGCGCCAGGGGTTGACAAGTTCTCACCTAGGGCTGTCAAGTATGTCTTTCTGGGGTACTCTCGTACTCAAAAGGGCTACCGTTGCTATGATCCGGTGAATAACAGATATTATGTCAGTGTAGATGTCACTTTCTTTGAAAATGTCATGTATTTTTCGCCTACAGGTGATAGGCTAATGCCTTCCAATACTATTATTGACGTTTATGTGCCACCTCCTTCTGTACGTCAGCCTGATCACATACCTACTCCTCCAGTGTCACCACCACCACCTAACAACCACCAGTGCAACCTTTACCAAAATTTTACACTCGCCGTCCAAAAACTGCTCATGGAGGAGGTCATTCATCTACCACACCCCAGGTATGTCTAGGTGATATGAGTATTGATGGGACTGACAATGCACAATTGCAGGATACTGATGTACAGGTGGACACTGCTGATGATTTGGATGTTCCTATTGCCCTAAGGAAGTCCAAGAGGACATGTGAGTCTTACCCACTTGCTTCCCAGGTCTCCTTCCATCGCCCCATGGTGATTTTCAGAGATTTGCTATTGCTCTTTCTATCGTGGAGATACCACGGAACTATCAGGATGCGTTGAAAGATAGCTGCTGGAGGTTGGCAATGGAAGAAGAAATGGTTGCCTTGCGCTCCGGTAGTACATGGAGCTTGGTTACTGCTCCTCCAGGCGCCTCTGTGGTCAGTTGTAAATGGATCTTTACTATTAAATATAATGCGGATGGCAGCCTTGATCGCTACAAGGCAAGACTAGTGGCCCGTGGGTTCACTCAGACCTATGGGGTGGACTATATGGACACCTCCTCTCCGGTGGCACGTCATTCCACACTGCGTATTCTCCTCTCCGTTGCAGTGGTACGTGATTGGCCCTTGTTTCAGCTTGATGTCAAAAATACCTTTTTGTATAGAGATCTACAGGAAGAAGTCTACATGCAGCAGCCTCCGGGGTTTGCTGCTGAGGGGGAGTGTCATATGGTGTGTAGACTTCACAAGGCCATATATGGTCTTAAACAGAGTCCGCGGGCATGGTTTCAGAAACTTTCAGATCTCATCCAGACGCAAGGCTTCATAAGATCGAATGCTGACCACTCTTTGTTTGTCCAGAAGACTCTCAGAGGTACCGTTGTTATTATGGTATATGTTGATGATATACTTGTTATGGGAGATGACATGTAGGGGATAAAGATGGCAAAAGCATTTCTAGGCAGTCAGTTTGTGACGAAGGATCTTGGCACCTTCGGTACTTTCTAGGACTGGAATTTGCAAGGAATGCGCAGGGTCTTGTAATGACCCAAAGGAAATATATTACAGATATGCTTGTTGAGACAGGTATGATACGTTGTCGACCCTCTGCTACTCCCATGGACCCTGGTATGAAGCTACATGGAGATGACACAGAGGAAGTTGATACAAGAAGATATAGAGAAATGGTGGGAAAACTTCTCTATATTACCATCACCAGACCTGACTGACATTGCGTTTGAAGTGAGTCGGGTGAGTCAATTCATGGAGCATCCCAGACAAGTAGACATGGATGTTGTATATATGATACTGAGATATCTAAAGTCGTCTCCAGGTGCAGGATTGTTGTTTAGGAAAGAAACAAATCTTTATATCTCTGCATGTGCTGATGCAGACTATGTTGGATGCCCTAGAGATCGAAAATCTACCTCAGGATTTGCGGTATTCATTGGCAGTTCCTTAGTCTCTTGAAAGAGCAAGAAACAGACAGTGGTGGCTAGATCTAGTGCTGAATCTGAGTACAGGGCCATGGCGCAGGCTAGTACGGAGTATATGTGGGTTCGAGCCGTATTAATAGATCTGCATATAGATGTATCGTTACCCATGCAACTAAAGTGTGATAATCAAGCCGCATTATTCATTGCTAACAATCATGCATTTCATGAAAGGACGAAGCATATTGAGGTAGACTGCCACTATACCAGGTACATGATTCAAAAAGAGCTAATTTCCACTTCTCATGTGAGTTCAGGTGAACAGACTGCAGACATTTTCACCAAGCCGTTGCTCAGAGGGCAGTTCCAGAAATGCACTTCCAAGCTGAGCATGATTGACATCTATGCTCCATCTTAAGGGGGAGTGTAGAGATATTTTTAGTATTTATGTACTTAAGTGTCACGCTTATGTTTATTGTTCCTTCTTATGGAATTTACCCATAGGCTTTCTCTATATAAGAGAGCCTAGGATTCTCTAGAATAAACAAGTCTTTCATTTCCTACAACAACAACAAATAACGTACAAATACACACTTATATCACACATATCGGTCCATTTATAGACCATATATCAGACACATCGGTATCGCACATATCGATCATGTCGATGTAAATAACTTAATGTTGATTCTTGACTTATAAATATTGGAAATGAAATCCATTCAAGTTCTTATAAGTTTATAACATGAAATACTACGAATATACACTTCATAACACATATAGGTAATTTATGAGGACTATGGTCTTTAAACTACACATATCGGTCATACGATTGGAATATATAATGAGACAATCATTGTTTGGCATAAAGATTTATCTATATATATATGCTACAAGCCTACAACAATAAATGAGAAATATCCAAATCAATTTAACATTGTAAAATGAGATGACCTAAAACAAAGAATTCCGTGGCGGATCTAAATCGGCCCCCCTGCCCTGTTGTCTCTCATAGCCGATTGCGGACTCAATGAACTCACAGTAGTTTTCCCATGTCATGTACGAGTACATGGCCTTATAATCTATAATATACTGCTTGTATTGGCGGTCATCAATCCCTATGAGTATCCCGAGTCGAGGATAAGCATTGCTAGATCAGGTGTCACGAGGTGCACGTCGAGGCTGCGAAGTACTAGCTTGAGATCCTCGGGATGACGTCGACGGAGTAAGAGAAGATCTCTGTGGAGGACCTGGAGGAGGAGCGTAATACTCAGGGAAGAAACTGAAACTGTCACCACCAAAGAAGCTGCCCTGGCTCTGCTCGGGCTGGCTACCTTGATAGTTCTCACTGTTGTAGTTGTTATATCCTCCATACCCATTGTTGCTACCATATCCATAAGATGGAGGAGTATACGCCTGAGGAGGAGGAGGTCCAGGTAGAGGAGCAGGAAAATATTCAGGTAAGACGCCAAATGATCTTTCATCTTGTGAGGTTCCATATCCACCCATGAGACTGGGTGTTCCTCCACGGTATGAGCTGTCAATGTCCATGCAACTCAACGAACCTACATATGATATCAAATCGTCCATGTAGCTATCTGTAGGATGATGGCTACATCGTCCATATACATCGTAATCCATAGGTCCTGGACTCAGACTTGGGACAAATTGCCCATGTATGTTTCCACGTCATTCCATGTATTCTCGCCCTGACTCGAATCTTGTATCATCACGTGGTCCATGACCACCCCCTGCAGACCCTAACCCCCCTGAATATTTCTCCCCATCACCTGATCCACCAGGCCACCAACAGCATCATCATCATCATTGCTCCCATTGTTATCTTTTGATTTTGATTTGGATTTCGATCCAATAGAGAGAATGTCGTCCACAATCGCATCAAGCTCCACCCCTCCAAGAGGGTCCGTGATTCGCCCAGATCTGGCCATGTAGTCACCAACATCTGCTCTCATTTGTTGGCTTATATTCTGATTCGGTCTGCCTCTCGGTTGATCGAGCAATGGAGCACCGTTGGAATCCAACCACCTCTGCAGAACATCTTCATCTGCATCGTCGTCGTGCATCTTGAAAATACATGCAAGATCGATAGGGTCTGTGTAGTCCTCTCTGTCATGCCCCTCTCTTGCATGTTCCATCTTCAACCTCACGTTGTAGTGCACAAAAACAAGATCGTGGAGCCGTTCTCCCAACTTGTTCCGCCTCCTTGAATGGATCAAGTTGAAGGTGTTCAAGTTTCTCTCACAACCACCGGCAGATGTTGTTTGGGACAATACTTTCACTGCCACTTTACGTAGGTTGGAAGCTTCCATCCCATACAATAATCACCATTCGGCTGCGGAAAATCCAAAAGAGATAAATAAATAATAGTCATGTTGTTACACATCACAATCAGTAGACTTAGTCCTTAACAGGAAGAGTACTACCACGTCCATTAACCGTATTTACCCTACCAAAAGAACTCAAGGCATCACTAAAGTATTTAATCTGTACATTAATCAAAACCTTAAGTCATAACATGGTTTGTGCCTCAAAAAAATTTTAAAGACATTGTAATGTTGTATGCGATTATAGATTGTACATTATGCAAGCGTTCTTACTTCTTAGTATTCTTACGGGTTTATCTCATTCATGCACGAGGTTTGTGCCTTCTCGTCCTTGACGAGCTTCTCCACCACAACTTGTACAGTTGTTAGAAGGTCAGCATTTGTACCAAGATTGTTCTTGTATTGGTACTTCGGATTCAAGTAATATCCTGCAGACGAACAATTCTCAAATTTTAATCATTCTTAAGTACATAATGGATTAAAAAATTTTAATAGATAATAATATATACCAGCCTTGTAAAGAGGATGTGAGAGCGTCTTGGACCATCGTTCGTCTATGATGTCCAACTAAGCTTTAAATCCTCTCCCAACTGCTTCTCTAACCTTATCCCTCATGCAGCGCATTACCTCGTAGAAGACTCCCATGGTTAGCTTCTTATCCCCATCTACGATACGCAATGCAGAAACAACAAGTTCTATCATCTTCATGACCCTTGTCACGTCATCCCAGAAATGGAGATCATTGATGATTATTTCAACTCTCCTTCCTCCTTCAGTTCGAGCTTCTGGGTTCTCGAACCATTCACCTTGGCAGCACATGTTCTTTAACCCTGTCTTGTGTTGTTTGAGGCTTTGCAACGTTATAAAATTGGTTGCAAAGCGTGTGATGCTAGGCCTCACCAACTCACCATTGCATGTCCGCCTCATCAAAGCCAACACTTTGGAGTGGTTGTAAATAAAATTCGTGATCGCCCATGCTTGTTCCATCACCTTCACGACGAGCTTCCTCTTGCTGAAATCCTTCATAATCAGATCTATGCAATGCGCAGTACAAGGTGTCCAAAAAATGCCCTAATTATTGGACCATTATTGTTTCTCCTGCTTTCTTAAAGTTGTTGTCGTTGTCCATAACAATCTGTACAATGTTCTCTTTCCCAACATCTTTAATGATGTCCTTCAGCAACTTCAGCAGTTACTTGTAGTCCTTGACTTGTTCAGATGCATCGACGAATTTAAGGAAAATGGTCTTACCGTCGCAATAAACGAGGAAGTTGATGATCTGTTTTCTCGTATTACTTGTCCAGCCATCACACATCAGCGTCACGTCGTACTTTGGCCATCTCTTCCTCAGGTTCGAGATACACTCGTTCATCTTCCCCTTCTCTTGTGTAAGATACTTGTTCATTAACTCTTTGGCACTTGGAGCCTTCACTCATGTTCCAGTTGCGGTGATCTCATCAATGGTGTGTTGTAAGAAAGGTCCACTAGCGACATGGGCTGGGATGCTCTCCCCAAAGAAGAGCTTGCCGATGGCCCTGCCCACACTCTCTCGTGCATTGGTGAACATCTCCTTCACTGTCTTTTGCTTCGGGTCCTTGCTTAGCTTGTATTGCATGGACCCACTTCTCGTTAAGAATGGTTCTAGTCTCTTCCCCTTGTGTTTCTTAGTGCGTGGTGGTACTAGTGCACCTCTAGAACCACTCCCACTACCACCAGTACCAAGGAAGCCGCCGCGTGCACCAGCGAGTTCTCTCCTCTCAAACTCGCTCCTCATGGACTCTTTCGTCGTCCTCTTGTATGTCCTCCACTCCGTTTCGGTTTGAACGTCATCGGGATAGACAAAGTCCTCGTCGTCTGAATCTGAGAGGACATTGAACTCCTTCTCAAACATGAACTCTTTGAACTGTTCATCCCGTCTTGACCTCTCCACATCCTTTTCCTTTTTCCCCTCCATGCTGGCCTTCACCAAATCCCTCACGTCTTTTGGACATCGAGTGCACTTGGCAACATTTTTATTGTTGCCAACAAGGTGATACTTCAGTCTAGTAATACCCCCTCCTCCCAATCTCTTACCACGCTCACTCATGAGATATTGGGAAGATCAAATTCCATACACGATCGTCTCGCTTTGAAAGCTTGACTGATTTTGTAGCCAAGTGTCGGCGACATATCGCCGACAACTAATATATCACAGATATATCTGTGATATATCGCCGACACCCGGTATCTAGATATGCAGGCCAATATCAATATCCCCGACCCAGCGATACCGATATATCGACGATATATCGCTGATATATCGTGATACAACCCTCCATTTGCCAGGCACCATCAACTCCAGGCCATCTGTTCCAAGCTAGATTTCCAGCCTCTTGCTGACCCAGCAAGTCCAGGCGGCAACGCCGATGCCCTAGCACAGAGCCGTAATCTCAGGTTCTGATTTGAGAACAAAAGAATTTTTTGACGGTACTAACGTCGCCCCCGCCTCAAGCCTGCACTCGTCTCTTGCGCATATCTAGGTCACGATCTCCAGGCGGTTGCAAATCTCTCCCTCAGACATCAGGCGTGCATTGCATGAACCCCATGCGCTTGCACAGGCCTAAGCGGCTACCCCATCTTCCAGTCCATCGCGGCATCTCTTCCAAATTAAGCTCCTGATGCTGTCACCGATTTCTCTAGCCACATCCCTTGGCTTCGATAATCATCACAGCAGGGGCGAACCCAAGCGATATCACCCTTCTCCATGCGCAAACCGGTCCATGTCTCTTTCCTTGCGTTATGCGCTCTTGCGCGTTGGTGGCGCTCCAGCGAAAAAAACCCCATCAGGGGCACGGCAGCTGCGTCTCAGTCTCCAACAACATAGGGCGAGCCTGCCTTCCCCTTGTGCGGTCTTTGTGTGAAAACTCCTGCAGATCTTCCAGGAGTGATTCATCCTCTGCAAGTGCAAGCGGCGCCGCTCCATGTAGGTCACCATCAACTAAACGGTTGCGCCCAGGACCCCCATTGCCGGTTGCGGGGTTTTGAAGGAAAAGAATCTCCCATGTGAACCCTAAAAGAAGGGTATCCAACATCTTTAAAAAAAATTATTGTATGGGGTTATTTATTGTAAGGCCAAAGGGCTACGACTGCCTTAAAAAAAAGGGAAGTAAGGGGTCTTAAGGAAAAAAAAGGTCGAGTTTCAAGTTAAAAAAAAGGCACGTACATACAAAAGTCGTATGCAAAAGGTTAAAGAAAAAAAGAGGGTAAGTCGTACAAAAAAAGAAGGAAACGGCTAAAAAATGTTGTTAAAAAAGATATGGTATATTAAAAAAAATGATGATGGCTATTAAAAAAAAGATGATGAATGATAATAGCAGGAAAAAAAATACATGATTTATGTTTTCCCCATTTTATTTTCTTCTCCCAACTTTGTCGATGACATTTTCCGACAAGTATGGGAGTAAAGGGGAGTATGTGTAGAGTCACAGGACCAATTTTCATATTCTCCATATTCAAAGGCCAGCCAGATTTCCAGATTCTACAGTTCAGATTATTCAGACTCAACGTCGGATTCCAAGCCTTCGGTCTCAAACACGCACATGTATGCGGTCTTCTTTTAAGATGTGCACATGTTTGCCATCTTTTGTGTGGTCCCCATCTTTTATGTTTCCGCCAGGATTTTCATGTGAGGCATAGGGCTCCAGAGTAGAGGGCCATTCCCTATGCCATGTTAGCTAGGGTTTTCATGTGGTATCAAAGGTACTCTAGAGTAGAGTTCCATTCTCTGAGCCAGATGGGAGAGACTCAGTTCTCCGACGAGGAGATTTCTCCAAGCGCGGTTTCAGACTCTACGGTCAGATTCCGAGTCCTCAGTTTGACTCACACTCCAACTCATTCATCCTCCTCACACGCACGTCATGAGAAGCAACTTCCTCGACAGCGGCCGACAGTTGTGCGCGTTGAGTTGATATTATCCGTAGTGTCATGTAGTTTCTTTCTATTTGTCCAAGCCGAGCATTGCATGCTCCAGTTTGAGGGGGAATGTTAGAGTATTTGTTATATACGCCTCATGTGTGGCAGATGGGTAAATGGTTCTCTCCAGGATCCATTTACCCCATCCAGTCTTTAGTCCCACATCTACCAGTTTCGAGACGTGGAGACTCAATGGGGGCTATATATAAACATCCACATCACTATAGTCGGATGAGAAAGTTCAATGAAGCATATGGCCCTGTGAGGCCTTCTCCCGTGATTTCATCTCGCTCCTTAGGGAGTAGGGTTCCACGTAAAAATCCTGTTGTTCTTCAATCTTTATTCTTTTTCCATGTTTCTCTTCTGCGTGTTTATTTTCTAACACTCTGTTGCTAAATGAAAATCCTATTGTGCAATGTAAGGGCGTTGGGGCGTGCGGAGAAGAGGTTAGGAGTCAAGAATATGTTTATGGAAGCCGGTGCCGACATCTTTCTCCTCCAAGAGACGAAGTTGTCTCGGGGGGTGGAGGAGGTCAGGCGAGATCTGGACAAAGGCGGCAGGTTCGATTTCGTTGAAGTGCTAGCTCAGAGCGCCTCGGGTGGCTTGATGACTGGGTGGAAGAAGGACGCCTTTGATCTGGTTAACGAGTCAAGGTCTGACTACTGCTTGACGATCAAGCTGAAAAGGAGAACTGATGAATTGATATTTGTTATTACCAATGTATGGCCCCATCAGAAGGGAGAGGGGCTCCTTGGCAGCCGAGATGAGCACCTGGGGGCTTTGCACACGTTCGAGCAGTGGATCGAGGGTGAGGGACCTCAACGCTACTCTTCTTCCGGGCGATCGGCTGCGTCGGGCTGGTGGTTTCGATCCAGACTCGGATGACCTTCGGCTGGCGGTACACACTTCGAGCTTGTCCCTCGTCGATGTGGATGGTTGTGCGTTCACTTGGCGTAATGCGCGCGTGCGGTCCAGATTGGATCGTTTCCTGTTGTCTTCGGAGGGTGCGACGACCTTCCCTCTTTCTAGGGCATGGGCCCTCTCGCGGACCCTCTCCGATCACACGTCGATCTTGTAGCACTCTGGGGAAGAAAGGAGCAGGTTCGTGTTCTGTTTCGAGTGCAGTTGGCTTCTGGAAAGTGGCTTCAAAGAGGAGGTTGAGAAACTATGGAGCGAGTGGACCCTCGAGGGCTCGGCAGTCGGGAGATTGGTGGTAAGCTGCAAATGCTGAAGGAGCACCTTATCAACTTTGGCAGGGAGGTGAGGTTTAGAAGAAGTGCAATGCCGGAGTGGCTCGGTTGGATGCTCTGGACGATGAGAGAAGGTTGGCCGAGGAAAAGTTGCCAGAGTCGGTGTTGTAATAGTCGGGCGATTATCCTGAATAGTCGATCCGACTATCTGGTGGGGGGGTCCTCGATTGAACAGACCTCCAGTCGGGCAAGGCCGACTATCCGACCAACTGGCCCGACTATTAGGCCGACTGAAGTTTGACTTTTAATATATTTATTTTTTTCATTTTCAATTTTTATGGGTTACATTTTATCACGATATTGCCACAAATGTCAAATTCTATATATCTATTATATTGATTGGTACTTTTATATTGGATTCATGTTAAATAATGACCATATATGTATAAAAATTATAAGAATATACAGCAGCAACAACAAAGCCTTTTCCCACAATTAAGTAGGGTCGGCTACATGGATTCTTCGCCTCCATTCAGATCTATCTTGGGTCAATCTCGGACTTATATCCAAAAAACTAAGATCCCTTCGTATAGTCTCTTTCCAACACTTCTTGGGCCGTCCTCGCCCTCTCTTAGCCGACTCAACATCCCACCGCTCGCATCTCCTAACCGGTGCATCAGTTGACCTTCTTTGCAAATGACCAAACCATCTTAAGCGGTTTTCTCGCATCTTATCCTCGATCGGAGCTACACCAACTTTCTACTGATTGCATCATTCCGAATCCGATCTTTATGTGTATGTCCACAAATCCATCTTAGCATTTTCATTTCTGCTACAACCATTCTCTGCACATGTCTATGGTTCACAGGCCAACATTCAGAACCATAAAGCATAGCAGGTCTCACGGCTGCTTTGTAAAACTTTCCTTTAATTTTTAAAGGAATTTTCTTATCACAGAGAACAGCGGAGGCTCATCTCCACTTTAGCCAGCCTGCATTTATTCTATAAGTAACATCACCATCAATTTCCCCATCATGTTGCAATGTAGATCCCAGATATCTAAAAGAATCTCTCTTCCGAATGTTATCGTCACCAATCTTCACCTCGATTCCTTCACCATTGCTTCCATCAAAGGTGCATTCCATATATTCCGTCTTAGCCCTAATTATACGAAAACCTTTAGTCTCCAATGCATGTCTCCAAACCACAAGCTTCTCATTTAATCCATCTCTAGTCTCGTCAATCAACACAATATCATCAGCAAATAACATACACCAAGGTAACTCATCCTGAATGTGACTTGTCAACTCGTCCATAATCAAAGTAAAAAGAAATGGACTCAAAACTGAACCTTGATGTAAACCAATGTTGATATCAAAATAGTCAGTCTTCCCAGTCAGGGTCCTTACACAAGATAAAGCCCTAGCATACATATCCTTTACGAGATTAATGTATAGGACAGGTACTTGTCTCTTCTCCAAAACTCTCCACAGTATCTCTCGCGGGACGGAATCATAAGCCTTCTCCAAATCAATAAAGATCATATGGAGATTCTTCCTTTTAGCTCTATAAATCTCCATTGTTCTCCTCAGTAAATGGATGGCTTTAATAGTTGAGCGACCTGGCAAGAATCCGAATTGGTTTTCTTTTATTTGGGAAACTTGTCTCAACCTTCTTTCAATCACACGTTCCCAAATTTTCATAGTGTGACTCATCATCTTGATACCTCAGTAATTTGAACAAATTTGAATGTCTCCTTTGTTCTTATAAAGAGGCACCACGATACTCCTCCAATCTTCAGGCATTTTCTTGCTTCGCCAAATAACATTGAATAGATTCGTAAACCAAGTCAAACCACGCTCACCTAAAACTTTCTATAATTCTACAGGGATGTCATCTGGTCCAACACCTTTCTCAGGTCTCATAACCTTCAAAGTCTCCTCTACTTCTTTTCTTTGTATTCGTCTATAGCATG
Organism: Ottelia alismoides; assembly: GCA_037367405.1. Lineage (NCBI taxonomy): Eukaryota > Viridiplantae > Streptophyta > Magnoliopsida > Alismatales > Hydrocharitaceae > Ottelia > Ottelia alismoides. The sequence goes on along the minus strand of JAZKJV010005589.1, from coordinate 108,852 downwards.
CACGATTCAAGTAACTTTCACTACTAGCTAGATCACCCAAAGTGATCTCTCTATTTCCTTCTCCAATGAAAGGTTTATGGAAGTATTACTCCCATCTAGTCTATATCCTTCTGAGTAACAAGCACGTGACCTTCCTCATCCTTAATGCATCTCACTTGAGAAAGGTCTTTGATCTTTCTTTCTCTTGCTTTGGCCAACCTGAATATATCCTTCTGGCCCTCCTTAGAGTTGAGATTTTTATAGAAAACGTCGTAAGCTTTTGACTTAGCTTCGCTTACAGCCTTCTTTGCTTCCTTCTTCGCTATTTTATAGTCTGTGACAGTTTCCTCTGTTCTATCCTTAGACATAGCTTTAAAGCAAACTCTTTTAATTTTTAGCTTCTCTTGCACCCCTTCACTCCACCAAGCCTCCTTTTGACCCGGAGCTCCTCCTTTTGACTCGCCTAGCATCTCTTTGGCTACCTTTCGGATACAAGATGATACAGCCTCCCACATCTCGTTTGCACTACCGCTACAATCCCAAGATAAGTCTTCTAAAACCTTCTCCCTGAAGCTTGATTGCTTCAGCAGAAGATTCCACCACCTAGTTCTAGTGATCTTAGGAACCTTCCTTTTCTTTACCAGCCCTTTTATTTATAAATCCAAGACTAACAAGCGATGTTGGATTGTCAAACTCTCTCCAGGGATTACTTTGCAATCTTTGCAACACAACCGATCTCTTCTCCTCAACGCAAAGTAATCGATCTGTGTTCTAGTTGAGCCACTCTTATAAGTAATTAAATGCTCCTCCCTCTTCTTGAAAAGAGTGTTTGCTATGAAAAGATCATATGCAGTTACAAAACCCAGAATGACTTTTCCCTCTTCGTTTCTATCCCCAAAACCATGTCCTCCATGCACACTTGCATACCCTGAAACATCTTTTCCCACATGTCCATTAAGATCTCCACCTATGCAAACCATCTCTCTTTGTGGGATTCCTAGTAAAATCTTATCCATATCCCCCAAAAAGCTTGTTTAGTCCTTTCATCTAAACCAATTTGTGGTGCATAAACTGAGATGATATTCAGAATTTCTTCTTCAAGCATCAACTTTAGCAAAATAATCCGATCCCCAAATCTTTGCACCTCAACCACACAATCCTTCAAATCTTTATGAACAACCACTCCAACACCGTTTCTGCCCTTATCTTTACCTGAATACCAAAGTTTAAAGCCTGTCTTCTCGATCTCACTTGCTTTCTCTCCAACCCATTTAGTCTCTTGAAGACATAATATATGAATCTTCCTTCTTTCCATTGTATCCACTATCTCCAGCAATTTTCCAGTTAAAGTACCGATATTCCAACTAGCAATCCGTAACTTCCTTTGCAATCTCTTTTGGACTAACTTCTTTACTCGCATGTTAAGTTCTTACCCTTCACAAGATGTGACGTATAGGCTACACAAAGAGTAGCTCCCGAGAACTTTGATCGTTTCTCCACCTGATAATTACCTATTTGGCAACTCGAAGACGCGGAAGCACTTTAGAAACATGAACATAAGCAACTCAAAGTGTTCTAAGCAAACAACTATGAACCTTACACCATTCATATCTGAATCTCGCATAATTGCAGTACTTCACAACTTGCTCAAGGCATCATGACGCCTTAAAAGTATATCAGCGAATCTTGACAACAAAGAATTTGGCCGATGATAGATTTGGAATCAGGATAGCAGATTACACTTGGCCAGCTCTCCCATGTTCGTCGTGAAGCTAATCCTCAAGTGCTATACATGAGTAGGGTTGTAGATCCATACCTGGACCCGTGAACGATGCGATGCCACTAAATCCTGTCCGACTATCCAGAAGTAGGTATCTCTGATAATCTCTTTAGAGAATACATCATAATATTGAAATATGAACATCGTATCTTTCCTAAAGGATAGTACTGCAGCAGATACAACAAAAGATGAAAGGATCAACAAGAAATCTAATCACGAAAGCAAATATAAAAGTTGTAGATTCATTGACGTTTACATTTTTGAAGTTAGGAAACTAAAAAAAAATCCATAAAAAATAAATTAAAACTTGAACCATCAAGGAAAATGAAATCGATGGATCTAAACACGGAACATATTTAATCCCATACCTTGCTGCCGCTCCCCTCAATTTGCTATACCGAGGATGTGTTCCTTCTATGTCGGTGAGATCCATCGCATGCGACATACCAGATGCTATATGTAATCAATCACTTTCAAGGTAAAAAAAGAAGATGAAGGTAGAAGAAAACACAAACACATATGTGTATAAACTTATAACTTTAAAACTTGGGCTGTTGATTACATGAATAAGAAAAATGAAATGTATCCTCCTCCTGCAACTTACGGGGGAGTCTGGACAAACAAAGCCAGAAGGCTACAGAAAGCTTATGAGAAGAATGCTTTGCTAGAGCATATACTATGTCAAAGGCAAACATATGGACCTCCGGCTTTAGAAACAAGCGGATCAACATTACCATCCAGACTTCAGGAGCCGATCTTACTGCATGCTCTAAGGATTTAATTGCACTCGCTATCCTCATGATCACATCTTGGCCCTGCCAAACGTAACTAGAATTAGAATCAATCAGACTAAATATTGCAAGTGGCGTTCGGATGGGCGGATGGGTAGTTTGCAGGTGCAACTGTGCAAGACAAGAGTATTCGGATGGGTAGTTTGCAGGTGCAACTGCGCAAGACAAGAGTACAATTCAAAGATGCAATCCTCAAGAAAGTATGCGACGGATATATGTAGCTAAACTGATATTAATACTATCGTAGTATCGTCCTAGCATGACTTCAAAATATGCAATCCTAATACCGCCACCCACACACCTTGGGATATTAAGATATCCTTGCCATGATTGTATGATTAGGTCGTGCTCGTAAGAGTGAACAACATATGTTAATACGTCACAAGGCTAATGGACCTTGCACATGCAACAATCTTTCATTTAAGGTCACATTCTCTTCAATCACTTCTAGAACCCACATGCTTTTTTTAATGAAATATGGCATGTATTTGTGAGCAAGTATGGTTCCATAACACCATACAAATAATCCAAAATTTGCAAACAGATTCTAGCAAGCCAGATATTAAATCATGTGTGGTTGATGTACAAATTCATGGCACTCCAGATGTTTATCAATTATTATGCTTCATGTTTCTACAACCAATTAACTTTTGCAAATACATAATCAACTATTGTGACCCAACCTAGTCAATCAAACAAACCACAGAATTCTTGCTGGATTAGCACTAATATCAAGATGTTAGCACAACAACAAAGCCTTTTCCCACATTAAGTAGAGCCGGCTAATCAAGATGTTAGCAATGACTAAAAAAATAAAGATGTTAGCGAAATGTCAAAAGATAGCCAATGTACCTCAACATTAGCTCTCTTCATTGACCCTTCAAAAAAGCACTGCAATGATTGTTCATCGAGCAAGGCATCAGAGGCTTTAACAATGTCCTGGACAAGGAATACCCTGACTCTCTGCCCTTTCTCAGACAATATGAAGTGAAACAGGTCCTCAGTAGCAGAAACTACAGCTCGCATGTCAAAAGACTCCCAACCGGGAGGATTGAGATCGATCGAGTCATTGGGTGACCCACTGATAGATTCAAACGCTTCCTCAGAAATTGCTGCTATCTGAAATATGCAACAAATTTACATTCACAAAATTGTGACCACTTAGGCAACTTGGTGGCATATAAATAGGTTGGGAAATTACAAAGAGATGATCTTTGCATGGAAAATTACAAAGAGAGGATCTTTGCGTGGAAGTATTACAGTACAGGTCTGCTGTTTATTAAATTTCACAATTCTCCTTTTTTAGTCAATTAATGAATGTACTTCATTGTAAAAGATGCTTCATTATAACATTGCTATTATTCTCTCCATGTCCCTTCATTGTCCCGTTAAGGCTACCTCTCCTCCCTTTTGTCCCTCCTTCACTTGGCTTAGGCACTATCAAGGATCACAATCACAAAAATCAGCAGCAGTTGAAAAGCGGATCCTGAAAAATTATGAGGGGAAAAGGAGGAAGCAAGAAAGAGCACATGTGAAAATAGAATGGTAGTATTTCAAAGGGGGCTTACATGATTACCCTGTAAAGGAATGCAACTACATGGATACTCCTGAGTTTTCATACATGCGCAGCTACTCCTATGAATGTTACAATAATGTTTTCTGAATTGTTGCTTTAAATAAAAGAAGTCCCATATTCTTAACATCTATTTCTCCCACCTTCCCGAAATCGTTGCCCCCAGCTGCTCCCCAACATGCCAACCCACCCTTCATCTCCCTAGCTGTCATTCCCCACAACTTGCTGCTTCCCCTGCTTCATGGAAATGGACAGACCTCATCATGGACACCATTGTGGAGGCATTCTACACCATAAATATTAGATGGCTGCCGAGAAGATGAGAGAGTGGAAGAAGACATGGCAAAAGAAAGGGGAGAAGATGAAGGCAAAAACAAGGATGCCTTTAAAAAATCGTTCTTTTATTGTAAAATGCCTCGATACTTTTTGTAGAAGCCAAAATGATCATCCAACAGGGATGTATGCAAGAACCGTAGCAAATATAACACTTTGTGCCTGTTTCAGGGCCATTTTATTCTGTAGACATTAGTGGTAAGCCTCCTCCTCAAAAGCCAAAAAACAATTTTAATTTTCAATCATATGTCAGTCTTCAGTACCAACCTGCAACACCTAAGCCCTTGTTTGCTTGTCATCTTCTAGGAGGTTTTATCCCATTGTTACGAGCGAACACTTGGACTTAGGGAAGTTAATACCTGCGGGCTAAAGGAAGGATTATAATACTTCACCCATCTCCAGCAACCCTTCTATTTCATCACCATCCCAATAGTATATTATCATCAAGTATCATATGAACTAGGTGCACACCCAGTGCTTTGCACGGGCAAATGATCATTGTAAAAACATCGTGAAAATAGACATAAATATAACAGAATATTTATATGGTATAATCTTGAAAACATGGTTTGAACGGGCATGCAGGTAAAAATAAAAACTTAAAAACATCTATTAACAATAGGTATACATGTCTCAACCATGGCCAATCCCAAGCCCATATAAATTGAGGAGGGTTGCGCGTTAGGTAGCCGACAACTAGCGTAAGAGAGACAAATTCCTAAATAGTGTTCTTTTTAGGAATTTGTCTCAAAATAGTTCGGATCTTTTAGACATGGATTTAAGCAAACATTTAGATTTCGTTGGGACGTTCCCTGCTAGCGACGTGTTGCATCGTCCGAATGCAATAAGAAATTGGCAAGAGCCGCTACATCGCCCTGATGTAGTTCAAAATTTTAAGGGTTCTTGCATGAGGAACGCATGTGAGTAAATAAACTAATTCCGCTACATCATCACCCGGATGTAGTCCAAAAATTGCAAGGATTCTCGCATGATTGATGCATGCGGGTAAAGAAGAAAGTCACATCACTGACTGACTATTTTGACATCAACATTGGCATGCATCAAAGTTCAACTTTGAGTCCATTCCTTTTTACTTTGATTATAAAGGAGTTGACAAGTCATATTCAGGAGGAAAATCTTGGTGCATGTTATTCACTGATGATATTGTATTGATTGATGAAACTAGAGATGGAGTAAATGAGAAGCTTGAGGTTTGGAGACATGCATTGGAGACTAAAAGATTTCGTATAAGTAAGGCTAATACAAAATATATGGAGTGCATTTTTTATGGAAGCAATGATGAAGGAATCAGGGTGAAGATTGGTGATGATAACATTCAGAAGAGAGATTCTTTGGGATTTATTTTGCAACATGAAGAGGAAATTGATAGGGATGTTACAAATAAAATAAATATAGGTTGGATAAAGTAGAGAGGAGTCTCTACTATTCTTTGTGATAAGAAAATCCTTTGAAAATCAAAGGAAAGTTTTACAAAACAGTTGTGAGGTATGCTGTGCTCTATGGATCTGAATGATGGCCTATGAACCAAGACATGTGCAGAGAATGACAGTAATGGAAATGAAAATGCTAAGGTGGATGTCTGGATACACCCGTAAAGATCAAATTTGCAATGATGCCATCAGAAGGAAAGACGGTGTAGCTCCTATCGAGGATAAGATGCGAGAAAATCACTAAGGTAGTTTGACCATTTGCAAAGAAGGTCAGTTGATGCACCAGTGAGGAGATGCGAGTTTTTGAATGTTGAGACGGCTAAGAGAGGACGAGGAATGTCCAAAAAGTGTTGGAATGAGACTATACAAAGGGATTTTAGATTTTTGGATCTAAGCTCGAGAATGACCCAAGATAGATCTGAATAAAGGCAAGAATACATGTAGCCGACCCTACTTAATGTGGGAAAAGGCTTTGTTGCGTTATTGTAGGTATACATGTAAGCTATACATTTATAGTGGATATATAATAGATATTCATGAGAAATCAAAAAATTAAATCATAATTAAATTCATTTATAAAAGGGTCATTTGTATACGGAAATCTATAAATGTACATTATCAAATATGTGATTACAATTTATTCATTACCCATATTATATAGGAGCATATCATATGTGATTTAGTGATGTGTTCGCAAAAAATAAACAATAAACTTTAAGCTCTTGATGTGGAAGCAGTCCACTTAGCTTTACATTTGTTCTAAGGAATTACATATCTAATACAAATGTCGAACAAGCTCCTACACATTCACTACATTACATGCACATATTATAAATCTTTACCAAGAGTGACATCGTATCTATAAAATTTATCTTTGGAAATAAAATATTTTGATTAGGTAAAAGGATGGCCGACGGCCGAGTCAAGTGTCCACGTGCAGAGGGATGTCAAGAACTTGCGGCACATCACCAGAAAATGGCAGAAGGAAGCTCGTGGGGAGTCAAATGGGATCCAAAATTTCATGCAAGGGTAAATTGGGAATGCCAGGAATGTTGCTACAGTAGACGGGGCCCATGAGTTATAACATATAGTAATATAATTATATAATCCATAATCAATATTTAATATCATTCATTTCCTAGTCCAATAAAGTATCATTTAAAATATCTCTGCAAACCCCTCCTTTGCCAATATTCCTATTGTTGTGTGCTTGTAGTATAGGTAATGGATTTTGTGTGCGGATTCATATACCCGTATGAGAACTATGTATCCTTCTTTCCTTGGCTTTCATTATGTGAATGAGAAAAAAGAAAACCCCAGCCGTCTGGAATGGGGAGGGACTTGCCCCGTGGTTTTCCCTTTCATCTTGAAGGATTTCCACGTAAACCTTGTCTTTTTTCTGTATTTGTTTTCTGTATTTGTTTGTATCAGTTTGAAAATGTAATATTGAATTATGTAACTATTCCTACTATTCAGGTTGTTTATCATAAGGTTGAGGCTGAGGAACATTGGAGATCGGTGATGGATAGTTCTCCTAGGTGGTTCGTGATACTAAATAATCTACACTAGTATCTCAAGGGGGTACCATAGGGTAGTACAATGGGAAATGTACCTACTGCATGAAATCAAGTCATACTATTTATTACAATTGAGATCTTAATCCAGAGAAGAAACAATCGAAAAAGAGAGGTCCGATCAAAAGCCCACGAAAGTCACTACCATTGCATCCAAACAAGATGGCGGACACAGGAGAAAGAGCATTCTCAACCAGATTTAAGATCTTTAAACCTGTCCATGGTACTAAATATCACGATACACCGAAAAAGAGAGGTCCAATCAAAAGCCCACGAAAGTCACTACCATTGCATCCAAACAAGATGGCGGACACAGGAGAAAGAGCATTCTCAACCAGATTTAAGATCTTTAAACCTATCCATGGTACTAAATATCACGATACACCGGTGATGCGGAGGGAATTTCGATATTAGCATGCATACAAATTTATATGATATCGACCAATATCTCACGAAATATTGGTGTATCAGTCAAAGTTTGAAGAATTACGTACAAGATATCCCTAACATAAGCCGATACCAATCGTTACCATCGATATTCATTGATATTATTCAATAACACCCATTTTTTTAACTTTTGATCGATTTATTTGAGAATTTGCTTTTCTAGCTATTCTCAATAGCAAGAACGTGTTTATATACTTGTTTCGAGTTGGGGTGCTACTCATACACCCTCACATGAGGGGTAAGAACCTCCCCAAGCTCGGTGATCAGGTAGCGAAACTCCCATTTTGAATAAAAAGGTTTTGTCCCCTTCCGGCAATAGAGATGAAACAACTTTAGAGCTAAAAGTCACCACACATATATTGTACATGTTATTATATTAATATTTAATAGTTGATACATAGTAAGTATAAGTAACATAGTGATATAGAATCACAGATTTGATCTAAAATCATCATTGATTTTCTTTTGTTTAATTATAAAGTTTTGTTTCCTAACTATCCTAACTCATCACCTTTATTCAAATTATGATTATTATGAATAAAGTTCTCTAAAAGCCCTGTTATCATGCTCATTTATTTATTTATTTGTTATCTTTAGCATTTTGTTTAAGCATAATATGTGATAGTTGTAGAGAATTACTTATGTTACGTTTTAAGTGTTTCGTAATTACTACTTATGTTTTGTAAGACTCTGTAATTTACCCAAGGGTTTTCTCTCTATATAAGAGACCCGAGGGCTCTATAGAATAAAACATCTCAGTACTCTTTTACCCTAACATGGTATCAGAGCCATAACCCTAACCCTAGAGTTCTCCACCGCCGTCCCCCCCCCCCTCTCTCTCTCGCCGCCTAGGGTCTCGAACCCCACCTCCCGCCGCCGCCTAGGGCTCGTTGCCTCCTCGCTGCCCTTCGCAGCCCCCAGCGGGCCCCTCCAGCACCCAGCCCCCCTCCCAGCGGGCTTACAAGCCCCCCAGCGGGCTTCCCAATCGCCGCCAGCCCCTGCCAGCGGGCTCCCACCGCCGCCGGGGCACTCCTCGACCAACCGCCAGCCCCTGCTGGGCCTCCCCATCGACGCCAGGCCCTCATCAGCCGACACCGGGCCCCTCCACCTGCTGTCCAGCCGCTGATCGTTCCTTGTCAGCCGTTATTTTTTGCCAAGTAGAGGCTACCAAGGCCTTTACTCGGTGCCGGTGTGCCGCGTTCTTCCTAGGACTCGGCGTTATGTTTGATTCAAGTGCATAATCGTCTACCTATGCACTTGGATCCTACAAGGTCTTGGTAGACAGCATTCTTTTGATCTATCAGTAGTTGATCTTCTCCGGCGTCATGTCAGATCAGAAGCTTGATATGCCCGTCATAGGTGCCTTCAAAGGTTCGGCACCAATCGTCAAGATGGACGGGACGAATTACGAACTGTGGGCGATGCAGTTCCTCAGTCTCATGAAGTCGTGTGGTAAGAAGCATATTCTTACCGAGGATGAACCGCCGGAGAAGACAGGAGTCTATGCCTCATGGGAGGCCGATGATGCGTACGCCAAGGTTTGGCTCTCAGGTACGCTCACAACAGAGATTGCGAATGATGTCCTTCACCAACCCACCGCCAAGGCGATGTGGGATATTTTGGCCATGACATACTCTCAGGTCCGCAATGAGACGAAGATGCTCCAGTTGCAGCATGATATATTTACCACGAAGCAGAATGGCAGGCCGCTTCATTCGCTATACACGTCGCTTCGTGGTATGTTCGAGAAGCTCTATAGCACCATTCCCCTCACAGCTACGCCGGAACAGCAGAAGACGTTCCGCAATGCCACAATGGTTGGCGTTTTACTCGCTGCCCTAGACCCGGAGTATGAGGCCGCACGGTCTCAAATACTAGCAGATGCCACTATCCCGCCGATGGAAGAGGTATACAGGAGGCTCAGTCGTGTACCTGTTCCATCTACTACAGCAACGGCACCTCCGTCTGCAATGGCAGTTTCCAGGGGACGTGGTAGTTCGTCCTCGTTTCGTGGCAGAGGAAGTAGTGGACGTGGACGCGGAGGTCGCATACGTTCCACGTGTTCTTTCTGTCGCCGTACTGGTCATTCGGAGGATACGTGCTATTCCAAGCACGGTTTCCCCCCGTCTGCACGTGTCGCGGATCATGTTCAGGGTCCTTCAGCATCTACTCCAGATCACAGGTTCGAGGAATTGGTGGCACGACTTCGTGATATCATGCCACAATCGTCGACAGAGGGTGCTGAAGCTTCTGACGTTGCAGCTTCAGCCTCCGCCAGTTCATCTGCCTCAGCCAGTGCCTCAGGTAGTGCCTCAGTCTCATCTACTAGTCATGATCTCACAGGATGGATTGTCGATTCCGGAGCTACTCATCATCTATGCCGTGAGAGAGATATTCTGCAGTCTTACAGAGCTGTTCAGCCTGGTCGCTCTGTCCTCATTGCTGATGGCACTCATTCCCCGATCATTGGTCAGGGGGAGACGGCTTTGCTTCCCTCTATGCACTTACAGAATGTGCTACATGCTCCAGAATTCTCTATGAACCTCTTGTCGATTAGCCAGATTACACGTGATTTGCACTGTCGTGCTATTTTTGATCCATCGTCTGTTATTTTTCAGGATATACTAACGGGCAGGGTGATTGGCTGTGGCTCTGAGCACAATGGCCTCTATCGTCTCGTCCGTACTTCTTACGCTGGCGTCTCACTGCATTCTCAAGGCTCCGTATCTCCGTACACCTGGCATCTTCGATTCGGTCATCTACCGCTGCAGAAAATGCGTCATCTTCTGCCTCAGGTCTCTCCGAGTTCCTCTTTTCGTTGTGAAGCGTGTCAATTAGGGAAGCATCATAGGTCTAGCTTCCCCAGTCGTCAGAGTCGGAGCAGTAGCTCCCCGTTTGAATTATTTCATATAGACATTTGGGGTCCAAGTCGTGTCCCGGACCATCAGGGGCACAGGTTCTATTTAGTTGTAGTTGATGATTTTTCTAGAGTTTCATGGACTTTTCTTCTGAAAAATAAATCTGAGGCAGGAAATGTTATCCAAAATCTTATTAATGAAATCCAGAATGTTTTTTCATCTGCTGTTAAGTATGTGCGTACTGACAATGCCTTAGAATTCTGCACTCGCTCTCTTGCAAATTTCCTTTCTTCTAAAGGCATCATTCACCAAACAACATGTGCGTACACCTCTCAACAAAATGGGGTTGCTGAACGAAAACATCGACATTTTCTTGATATTGCTCGCACATTACTGATTCAGAGTTGTGCTCCATTATCCTTTTGGGGAGATGCCATACTTACAGCATGTTATCTGGTCAACCGAATGCCTACAACTGTTCTTGGGGAAAAGTCCCCGATCTCTGTTCTTTTTCCCGACAGAGACTTGTTTAACCTTACACCTCGAGTCTTCGGCTCTGTTGCGTTTGTCCACCGCTTATCTCCGGGACTTGATAAGCTCTCTCCTAGGGCTATCAAGTGTGTGTTTGTGGGTTACTCCAGAACACAAAAAGGATACCGTTGCTATGATCCTGTTCATAACAAGTACTATGTGAGCGCAGATGTTACATTTTTCGAACCTGTCATGTACTTCTTCCCTGCAGGTGACAGATTGGTCTCCTCCACATCACCAGATTCCACGGTCTATGTTCCTCCACCTCCAAGTCTGGGTCAAACCTCTTCTCCACCGAAACCACCACCACCTCCAGTTGTCCCTTTCCCTAAGTTCTATTCAAGGCGGACTGGCCCTGCTTAAGCTACAAGTCAACCATCCAACACGCCTCAGGTATGTTCTGACGTTAACACTGATGATGGGTTAGATAATGCACCTGTGCAGGAGCCTTTCCTATAGGAGGAAGATCAACCAGTTAGCACGGTCTTGGATGATTTGGACCGCCCCATTGCTCACAGGAAGCAGCGGAGACAGTGTGCCTCCTATCCTCTTGCCTCTTACGTCTCCTTTCATCGTCTCACTGGGGACTTCCAGCGGTTTGCAGCTGCCGTATCATCAGTCGAGATTCCACGGACATATCAGGATGCCATGAAGACTGACTGCTGGCGTTTAGCAATGGAGGAAGAGATGTCTGCCTTGCGATCTCGCGGGACTTGGTCTCTTGTCCCCATTCCTCCAGGTGCATCCGTGGTGAGTTGCAAATGGGTATTTACGGTAAAATATCATGCGGATGGTCGTCTAGACAGATACAAAGCAAGGCTCGTGGCACGAGGATTTACTCAGACATATGGGGTTGATTATTTGGATACTTTCTCCCCGGTGGCGAGACACTCTACTCTACGCATTCTTATGTCTGTTGCTGTGGTACGTAACTGGCCTATTTTCCAGCTTGATGTCAAGAATGCTTTCTTGTATGGTGACCTACAGGAGGAAGTCTACATGCAGCAGCCACCCGGGTTTGCTGCTGAGGGGGAGACCCAGATGGTGTGTAGACTTCATAAGGCTATCTATGGCCTTAAACAGAGTCCTCGGGCATGGTACCAAAAGCTCTCCCAGCTTATGGAACAACAGGGGTTCAGAAGGTCAAATGCGGACCACTCACTGTTTGTCCTGAAGACCCCTAGAGGTACTATTGTCGTTATGATATACGTTGATGACATATTGGTCACAGGAGATGATGCTCAGGGGATTGAGCGAACCAAGTCAATGTTGGGGAGCCAGTTCATTACAAAAGATCTTGGCACAATACGTTACTTTCTGGGGATAGAGTTTGCAAGAAATGCACAAGGAATGGTGATGACTCAAAGAAAATATGTCACAGATTTGCTAGCTGAAACAGGAATGACTGGATGCAGACCTTCAAGTACACCTATGGACCCGAGCATGAAGCTGTACGATGAGGATACAGAGGAGGTGGACAAGAGAAGGTACAGAGAAATGGTGGGCAAGCTCTTATACATTACCATCACTCGACCGGATATTGCCTTTGCAGTAAACCGGGTGAGTCAATTCATGGAGCAGCCGAGGCAAGTTCATATGGATGCCGTGCATATGATATTGAGATATCTGAAGTCTTCCCCAGGCGCAGGGTTGCTGTTCAAGAAAGATACAGATCTGTCTATTTCAGCCTGCGCAGATGCAGATTATGCAGGATGTCCAAGGGATCGTAAGTCTACCTCTGGATTTGCTATCTTCATAGGAAGCTCCTTAGTCTCGTGGAAAAGCAAGAAGCAGACTGTTGTGGCGAGATCCAGTGCCGAATCTGAGTACAGAGCCATGGCTCAGGCAACCATGGAGATGATGTGGGTTAAAGCAGTTTTAGAAGATCTGAATGTCAATGTCCCCTTGCCTATGAACCTTCAATGTGATAATCAGGCAGCATTATTTATTGCCAACAATCCAGCCTTCCATGAGAGAACAAAGCACATCGAGGTGGATTGTCATTATACTAGGGACATGATTCAGAAGGGCTTCATTTCCACATCACATGTCAGTTCAGAGGACCAGACTGCTGACATATTCACGAAGCCATTGCTCAGAGGACCTTTCCAGAGATGTTCGTCCAAGCTGAGCATGATAGATATCTATGCTCCATCTTGAGGGGGAGTGTAGAGAATTACTTATGTTACGTTTTAAGTGTTTCGTAATTACTACTTATGTTTTGTAAGACTCTGTAATTTACCTAAGGGTTTTCTCTCTATATAAGAGACCCGAGGGCTCTATAGAATAAAACATCTCAGTACTCTTTTACCCTAACAATAGTTAGGAACAATGTGTCTACCACACAAAAGACCAGTGTTCAAATCCCACTCTTGCAGGGGTTGCGTTAGGTAGTCGACGGTTAGCGTAAAAAATTAGTTGAATCTTTCAACATGGATTTGAGCAAGAATCCATGTAGCTGACCCTACTTATAGTGGGAGAACGATTAGTACATTTATCTTATAATATGTGACATGATATAAAGTTAATGTAAGTTTAGCATTTTGTTTAAACATAATATGTGATGTGATATAAAGCTAATGCGTCATATACACCTCATTTATGTCTCTAAGTTATTATTTCTGAATTTCATCAATTATGTTCCAATACCTCTTAGCAGTCGGTAATCAACAAACATTGACAACGACTATATGTGTGATATAATGTATATTGGTGTGCTAAATACACTGCATTCTTTCATATAAGTGTATTTATTTAATATATATTGTTTTAAGAACAAGAATGATCTTAATTTGTCAAAACCACTTTTGTGCCATTCTCGAGATTTCCACCGATACCATTATATCCCTTTTCAAGTTGATTAATACATTATTGATATCGATACTTGAAATCTTAAGTATACCTCTCTATGATAATTGTTAGGAAATATGAAGAATGCGGAAGCGAACATGGAAAAGATAAAGAACAAAATAAGAACAACGGGATTTTACGTGGAACCCTACTCCGTGAGGAGCGGGATGAAACCACGGGAGAAGCCCTCAAAGGGGTGTGTTTCTCTATTGATTTTCTCAATGAGTACATGAGGTCTGGGGCTCCTTATATAGCCTCTCCAGAGCCTCCAAGTCCCACCACTAGACGATGTGGGACTAAACAACTGGGTGGGGTAAATGGATCTTCTCCAGGATCCATTTACCCTGCTACAACTCATGACGCATAGAACTAATACTCCCACAATCCCCCTCAAGCTGGAGCATGCAATGCTCAGCTTGGACAAACAGAAAGATACTCAACTCAACACTACAGGACACTACCGACAATATCAACCCAACGCGCACATTGCTGCAGTCGAGGGCGTTGCTTCTCATGTCGTGCAGGTGAGGAGGACGAACGGACTGGAGTGTGAGTCTTCTGAATCTCCTCGTCGGAGAGCATGTGCACTGAACTACGCATGTCAGAGTCACTGCAACTGGAAATGAGTCTCCTCGTCGGAATACTATGGCCCACTACAATAATGTGGAGAACTGCTCCATCTCTGAAAAGGGCCAAACTGAAAAGGACCGTGGCTGTGTAATCCTCGTCGGAGTCCACGGTCGCTGGAGAATGGAGTCTGAAAATAGTCTCCTCGTCGGAGAACTGGGTCTCTCCCATCTGGCTCAGAGAATGGTGCACTGCTCTGGTGTACCTATGATACCACATGAAAACCCTTGCCAACATGGCGTAGGGAATGGTTCTCTACTCTGGAGTCCCTATGGCTCACATGAAAACTCTGACCTAACAACAACAAGAATGATGGGGACCTCGAACTGATGATGGCAACATATGCTCATCTGAAAAATGACCGCATCCATGTGCGTGTCTGAAACTGGACTCAGAACCTTCTAACGTCGAGTCTGAACAACTGTAGAGTCTGAATATCTGGCTTGTCTGGATAATCTGCATCTGGTATCTGAATCTGGAGCACAAGACCTGTAACTCTACATATACACTCCCCCTTTCTCCCATACTGGTCGGAAAACAGAGAAATCGACCAAGTTGGGAGAAGACAACATAATGGGGAAAACAAAACATGAACTTGCGGCTTTTCATCATTATCTTTTTTTAAGACGCCAAAATTTTTTTGTAACAATTTTTTTATAAAGCCGTTTCAACCCTTTTTTTACGGCTTTTGTTGCATTTTTTTTACTTGCATATGGCTTTTTCTGTACGCGTCTTTTTCGTTTTTTTTAATCAACTCTCGGACCACCTCCGGGCCCAAAAATATACAGCATCCCCCCCTTTTTCTTTTTCCTTTCACTCCCTTTTCTTTCTCTTTTTTTCGTAGACAAATCATGCCATCATTCTTCCCTCTCCTTTTTTTATGGCCTTTCTTTCTCTCCTTTTTTTGTTGAAACCACTCACGGGCCAAAAACAAATGACGCCCTTTTTTTTCTGTACGGCCCACATGGGCCCCTTGCAATAATACTATTTTTTTTGTAACCGTAAGGGGCATATTTAGGGTTCCCAACAGGGAACCCTTCGCTCATGAGATTGCCGCCCCCATGGGTTTTGCGCCGCTGGACAACTTGGGGGCGACGCCGCGAGACATGTTCACGCGAGGAGGGGCGCTGCCTGGACTCTGCTCGCCTGGAGATGGGAGAATGCCGAGTGTGCGGTCATTTGTTGGAGTGGGGGGGGGGGGGGTGGAATCTCGCCGCCTGGGGGAATAGCGCTTGATGTCGGGGTGCCGCCTAGAGAGTGTTGCTGAAGATTGCATCATGGAGAGTGCTCCTGGAGAGGTGCGTCATGGTTGGTGACATCACGGCATGGCTGAAAGATGACATGGGTGAACGGGGGGGGGGGGGGGGGGGGGGGCACTGGAGCGCCGCCTTGCGCCTGGGATGCTGCCTACACGCACAGGAGCCCACGGGAGATGTGAAGGGGCTCCTTCCAGGAAGGGGATGCACGCTTACGATGCCATGGGCTCCGCCTATTGCATTTTTTTAACACAGGATCTGATCTGGTGTATGGCGCCGCCTTAGTTGAAAAAAATAGGGTTTTAAAAATCAAACCCTGCCTGGAAGAGGCGTTGGCCAATCAAAGAACCTCGCGCTACATAGATCTTCACGAAATAAAACTCCCAACAATCTAGGGTTCCAGAAAACCCTCAAGAAAAACTATCGAATCTCGAAAAAGATAATGAACATAAAAAAAACTCCCCGAGAAACGAACCCTCTCTGATACCATGTTAGGAAATATGAATAATGCGGAAGCGAACATGGAAAAGATAAAGAACAAAATAAGAACAACGGGATTTTACGTGGAACCCTACTCCGTGAGGAGCGAGATGAAACCACGGGAGAAGCCCTCAAAGGGGCGTGTTTCTCTATTGATTTTCTCAATGAGTACAGGAGGTCTGGGGCTCCTTATATAGCCTCTCCAGAGCCTCCAAGTCCCACCACTAGACGATGTGGGACTAAACAACTGGGTGGGGTAAATGGATCTTCTCCAGGATCCATTTACCCTGCTACAACTCATGACGCATAGAACTAATTCTCAAAAAATAATGTTAGTGTTGAGATAATTGTTTCTTACTGTATTACTTTTATATTTTATGTTTTCTCTGAGTATCACTTACGTAATTAACCCATGACTTTTCTCCTATATAAGAGAGCCTTGAGATCTCTTCTATGAATATGAATAATCTTTATCCCAATATGGTATCAGAGCAACGGTCCTAGACCGGGGTTCTCTACCACCCAAAACCCTAATCCTAACCCTACACCGACCGCCCCCCTCACCCCCGGCACCGCCCCACGGTATAGGGGTTCCCTCAACCCTCTCGTGCCCCTCCAACGGAGCCCTCGTCACCAAGTGGAGCCCTCCGTGCTCCAGCGTCGTCCTCGGTGCTCCCTCTCGGTGCTCCAGCGGAGGCTTCCTCGCCCTCCAGTTGAGGCTCCCTGTGCTCCAACACCATCGTAAGTCTCGCCGCAGGAGGCTTCCTCGCCCTCCTACCTGGCCACTAGGCCCTCCTGTGTGCAGTTCTGAAGCTATAGGGGCCTCACCTGCCGACTGTGCCACCGTTGCAGCCCCCGTTATCGCCTGGGGTTGTGAGAAGCCTTTCTTCATGCTGCTACGAGGTCTGATCTGGTTAGCAATCGGTGAAATAATCTGATTTCTAACGTGTTGTGCAGCTCTAGAACTTGACAGAATATCTAAGGATGGTTGTATGAGTCTACACAAACAACTATTCCTTTCTATGGCTCTGTAGACAAATCTATTCGTGATTTGTTCCCCACTTGTTCTATTTCTTGGCGTATTGGTAATATGACAGAGAATAAGGGTGATGTGTTCTCATCATCTGGTGCTTTCAAGGGCCCAACATCTATTGTGAAGATGGACGGGACCAACTACAAGTTATGGTCCTTGCAGTTTCGTACCCTAATGCAGTGCCACAATAAGGAGCATATTCTGTCTGACTCGGAGCCGACGGACAAGACTGGGGCTAATGCATCATGGAAGCAAGATGATGCTATGCTCGTATTTGGCTCTCTAGGACACTTACTGCAGAGATCGCCAATGATATTGTTAATCAGTTAACCGCAAAGGCTATGTGGGATATACTGGCAACCACATACGGACAAGAGAAAAATGAAAGAAAAATTCTTCAACTGCAGTTCGAGATTTTCTCAACCACGCAGAATGGTCGACTTCTCCACACACATTTCTCTCATCTGAGAGGCATGTTTGAAAGACTCCACAGTTTATGCCTATTACTACCAACACTGAACAACAACAGGCATATCGGAATGCTACTATGACTGGATTTTTCTTGTCATCCATTGACTCAGAGTATGATGTTGCTCGTACTCAACTTCTGATTGGCGAGACCATTCCACCGATGGAGGAGGTCTACAAGCGACTGAGCATGATTACTACCACGCCTACCACTACACCACAAATGACTTCCTCGGCTATGGCAGCCTCTCGGGGCCGTGGAAGTTCTTCCCAGTTTCGTGGTCATGGACCTCGTAGTCGGGGTGGCGATCGTCAGCGTGGCCCATGTTCCTAATACCATCGTTGTGGTCACTCGGAGCAGACATGCTTTCAGAAGCATGAATATCCGGCATCTACACGTGCTGCTGAGCAGAGTGACTCTACTTCTGTACCTACTATAGATGTACGTTTTGATGATCTTGTCTCCAGATTTCATGAGATGGTGATTACCCCTACGACTCCGACTGGCAGGTCCATCAGGTGCAGCGGCCACAGCCAGAGCACTGTCCAGTTCATCTGGTATTCCCTATGTCCTTACCAGTAGCAGTAGTTTCGATGTGACATATTGTATTATGGACTTTGGAGTGTCTCATCATATTTGTCGAGATCAGATACAGTTTACCTCTTACAAGCCTACCCCTCATGGCAGGTTCGTGGTCATAACCAATGGAGTTCGGCTACCCATTGTTGGTCAGGGGGAGATTGTTTTAGCTCCGTCTATACGTCTTCAAAAACGTCTTACATACTCATGATTTTCAAATGAATCTTTTGTTTATTAGTCAAATTACAAAAGATTTACACTGTTGTACCATCTTTGATCCCTCTTCTTTTGTGTTTCAGGACATACTAATTGGCGGGATGATTGGTCATGGTCGTGAACAGAGAGGATTGTATAAGCTTGACAGTCCATCATGTGCTGGGGTGGCGTCTTTTCCCTCTGGACCTATTTCTCCTTTCATGTTGCATCTTCGATTTGGCCACCTTCCTCTTCAGAAGATGATTCATGTTCTACCACATATGTCTACTCGTAATGCTTTGGACTGTGAAACATGTCAACTTGGGAAACACCATCGCTCTTCGTTTCCGAGTCGTCCGAGTCGTAATAGTAGTCGGTCTTTCGAGTTGTTTCATTTCGACATTTGGGGTCCAAGTCGTGTTCCTGATCATCAGGGGCATCGTTTTATATGGTTGCTGTGGATGATTATTCTAGACTATCTTGGGTATTCTTGTTAAAACATAAGTCTGAAGCTGGTGCTATCATTAAGGCTTTTCTTATTGAAGTCAATAATATCTTCTCTGCTAATGTCAAATTCATTCGTACTGATAATGCTTTGGAATTTTCTACATTACACTTAGCGGAGTTTCTCAGGACTCTTAGTATAGTTCATCAGACTTCCTGCAATTATACTTCACAGCAAAATAGTGTGGCAGAACGTAAACATCGTCATCTTCTTGATGTCACGATGACTTTGTTGATTCACAGACGTACACCTCATTCTTTTTGGGGGGATGCGATTCTCACTACCTGTTACTTTGTGAATCGCATGCCATCCACTATTCTTGGAGAGAAGATTCCCTTCTTGATTGCGTTTCCCGAGAAGGAATTATTCTCTTTTACTCCCAGGGTCTTTGGATAGGTGACCTTTGTCCACAAATACACTCTTGGCCATGATAAGCTCTCACCTAGAGCTGTCAAGTGTGTCTTTGTTGGTTATTCTCGTATCCAAAAAGGGTATAGATGTTTTGATCCTGTTGGGAAAAAATACTATGTGAGCGTTGATGTTACAATTTTTGAGTCTATTATGTACTTTTCTCCTACAGGTGGCACGTTGTCTAATGCCGGTTCTAGAGAGGATGTTGTGGTTCCTCTACCTCCATCTTGTCCATCTCCTACCCCTTGTGACACTCCTTGGTCTTCACCACCTCCACCACCACCTCCACCACTACCTCCACATCCTACCACTGAATACACGTTTTTACCCTATGCTTATACTCGCAGGTCTACTACTCGCCCCTCTGCTCATGCGCCGTCCACATCATCCGTCATGCCTCAGGTATGTCATGAACATATTATTTCTACTGATGGCATCGGGGATTTGAATAATATACAAGAAGAGTTGATTCCAGAGGACAATGCGACTGATGACCTGGAGATACCTATTGCCCTAAGGAAGCCTCGTCGCCAATGTTTCCTGCACATGTTTCCTTGGATCATTTGTCAGCGAAGTACAGGAAGTTTGTAGTGGAACTATCTGTTGTTACTATCACACAGACGTATCATGAGGTGCTTTAGAATAGTAGGCGGCGACTTGCAATGGAGGAGGAGATGGCAGCTCTACGATCACGTATCACATGGAGCATTGTCTCAGCTCCACCAGGAGCCTCCATTGTGAGCTGCAAATGGATATTCACGATTAAGCTGAGGGCAGATGGCAGTGTGGACTGCTTTATGGCAATGCTTATGGCTCGGGGGTTCACCCAAACCTATGGGGTGGACTATCAGGACACCTTCTCTCCAGTGTTAAGACACTCAACACTACACATTCTTCTATCTGTTGTTGTTTCACGAGACTGGCCTCTTTACCAGCTTGATGTAAAGAATGCATTTCTCTTGGAGATTTACAGGAGGAAGTATATATGCAACAACCACCAGGATTTGCTATTGAGGGGGAGTCTCAGAAGGTTTGCAACCTTCATAAGGCAAATTATGGCATGAAGTAGAGTCTGAGAGCTTGGTAACAAAAGCTATCGGAGTTGATAAAGCAATAGGGGTTTGTACGGTCTACTGCGAACCACTCACTGTTTGTTCAGAGGACACAAAGAGGTACGATGGCTATTCTTGTTTATGTGGACGATATTGTCATCACAGGAGATGATGAGAGGGGCATTCTTACTGCCAAGGAGTTCCTAAGTCAACGGTTTGTGACTAAGGACCTGGGCAATCTTCGTTACTTCCTTGGGCTGGAGTTCACCAGGAACAAGCATGGCCTTGTAATGACTCAGAGGAAGTTTGTTATGGATCTTCTCTCTGAGACAGGTATGACAGGGTGCAAACCTGCTACTACCCCTATGGTGTAAGCATGAAATTATATGATGAAGACACTGAAGAAGTTGACAGGAGGAGATACAGAGAGCTTGTTGGGAAGCTCTTATACGCCACAATCACCAGACCGGATATTGCTTTTGTAGTAAGCAAAGTCCGTCAGTTCATGGAGCAGCCCAGGAAGGGGTCTATATGATCTTGAGATACATGAAGACTTCACCAGGATAAGGCCTTATATTCAGTAGGAATACATCTCTTGAGGTGATAGCATGTGCAGATGCAGATTATGCTGGTTGTCCCAGGGACAAAAAGTCCACCTCTGGTTTCGCTATCGTTGTAGGTAGCTCACTAGTTTCATGGAAAAGCAAGAAGCAGATGGTGGTGGCTAGATCTATTGCAGAATCTAAATACAGGGCCATGGTACAAGGATGCACAGAGATGATGGGGATTAGATCGGTATTGACTGACCTTACTGTTGAGGTTTATCTTCCTATGAAGCTTTTAAGGTATTAATCAAGCAGCTTTATTTATTGCGAACAACCCTGCTTTTCATGAGAAGACGAAGCATATCGAGATGGATTGTCACTACACTAGAGATATGATCCAGAAAAGTCTTATATCCAACTCTCATGTTTCCATAGGAGATCAGACGACTGACATCTTCACTAAGGCTCTTGCTAAAGGTCCATTTCAGAGGTGTTGTTCCAAGCTGAGCATGATTGATATTTATGCTCCAGCTTGAGGGGGAGTGTTGGGATAATTGTATCTCATTGTATCACTTTTATATTTTATGTTTTCTCTGAGTATCACTTATGTAATTAACCCATGGCTTTTCTCCCTACATAAGAGAGCCCTGGGATCTCTTCTATGAATATGAATAATCTTTATCCCAACAGTTAGCAATGATAAAGCTTCTGGCATCAACCATGATATTATTTCCAATGCTCAGAAAAAGTAATAATGTTAGTAATAATGAGTGTAGAGAATGGACAATTGATAGTAATATTACTGATCATATGATGGATGATGAATAATTTGTTGAGCATATAAACTAGTCTTCGGAAACGATCTTCCTGATAGGTACCATATTACAGTGGCATGAAAGGGAGCATTTCTCTCATTAACAAATTTACGATCCATGACATCCTTTATGTGCATGATATATCTCTTAATCTTCTCTCTGTTAGCAAGATAACAAAAGAATAGAAGTATCAATTAATTTCCGGTCATTGTATGTTACGTGACTTGGTGACAACGAATTAGATTGTGATTGGTTTAGTTTCTTTTTTTACGGAACGATTGGTTTTGTTTTTGAAGGCTTGTTACGTCTTCCTATCAAAGTTGTAGTTTCCTTATGTTATTCGAGGAAAATGTAGCAAAAAGAAGTGTCACCAATTAGTTCTGCAGTAGCATGAATGATTAGGCCATCTCTCTTTTGGTTCTTTTAAGAGTTGTTTCCTTACTTTTTTGAGGATTTAAAAGTTGAGACCTTATTTGCCATGTTTGGTCAATGGATAAGCACATCCATACTATCGATTCGATTTCTGAAAGAAAGATAAACAAGATTTTAACTTTAGCTCACTCTGATGTTTAGGGCCCTTGTAAAGTAGATTTTTTAAGGCTACGAGTATTTCATTACTTTTATTGATGATTATTAGAGAAGTACTTTTTCTTGCCTTCTTCGTGATCGTGGAGAGGTTATTAGCACCATGGTATGGAAAGGTGTGCCTTAAGGCGCAAAAGGTGCTGAGGCGAGGCGAGGTTGGGCAAAAGAGCCTCCAAGTGCTCGAATAGTCTTATGGTTGAGGGGAGTGCCTCACATACGAGGCAAGAGATGTGAGGTGTTGAAGCAAGGTGTCTGCCTTGGGTTTTAGGGCAAGGCCTGAAAAATAAAATTCCCCACCACAAATTTATTTATGTTAATTAGATAGAAAATTATAGCGTGGAAGCGTATCAAAGATAAAGAATAAAGAATAGTAGAAGAACATTAGGATTTTACGTTGAACCCTACTCCGTGACGAGCGGGATGAAACAACGAGAGAAGGCCTCTCAAGGGCCATGTATTTTGTATCGATTTCTCTTTTTCAACTATTACAATGGGAGTGAGGCTTCTTATATAGAGCCCCAACAGTAAGACCGAGTCCCACACACAATAGGTGTGGGACTAAACCATGGATGTGGTAATTGAAAACTAAATGGATCCAATGACACATCTTTGAGATGACACATACTTTAACGCTCCCCCTCAAGACGGAGCATGCAATGCTTAGCTTGGACAAATAGAAAGAAATCACTCTTTCACACAATGCATGTTACTAGGGATAACATCAACTCAACGCAAATTTGATGGCAGCATGTTGAGGATGTTGCTTCTCATGCCATACTGGTGAGGAGAAACTGGAGGGCTGGAGTGGACCATGTCTCCTCGTCGGAGAACATGTGCTCTGTACAATGTCTGTCATAGTCACTGAAACTGGAATGGGTCTCAACCTAAAGAACTCTGACCCATAACTGCATTATCTCTAAAGGCCCAAACTAGAAACGGCTATGAAAATATCTTCGTCGGAGTCCACGATCAATGGAGAATTGAGTCAGAAAGTCTCCTCGTAGGAGATTAGGTATCTCCCATACTGGCTCTGAGAATGCAATCTCTATTTTGGAGTCCTTATGAATCCACAAAAAAAAGCTCATAATGGCTCAAAGAATAGGATCTCTACTCTGGAGTTCCTATAGATCACATGAAAATCCTGAGCCAAGCAGATCAAGTGTGGGGACCTCTAAAACAATGAATGCACACATGTGTGCCTTGAACTCTAGACTTAAAACCAATCTGTATATTAGTCTGAATCTGACAATTTGTAGGGTCTAAAATCTAACCTGTAGAACTCTACATAATACTCCTACTCCATCTTTCTCCCATACAGGTTAGAATAGATGGCATCGACCGAGTTGAGAGAAGTCCTGAAGATAGACAAAACCAATCTCAAATGAAAAATATTTTTCTTCACAAAATTATTTTTCTCATGTACGGTATTTTTTCTTTTTTTTGAATGCTTGCCCAACCAAACTTGGACAGAAGAAACAACTCAACCCAATCGGGCTCTCTTCTTCATGCGGCCCAGTGGGGCCAAATACCAAATATTACACCTCTTCTCCTTTTCTTTAATGCAACCTCTTCTTTTATCGTTTTTAAAGAGCCACTTCCCAATGGGGCATAAATCTGCAACAACCCCCTTTTTCTTTGCAAAATTCGTTCCCCACTTGGGCCTGAAAATGAAGCAGCTCCCTCTTCCTTTCTTTGAAGATACTGCCCACAATTGGGTCAAAAAAATTCATCTCTTTCTTTTTTTAACTACAAACACACTCGGACCAGTGACTTATTTAGGGTTTCGTATTGGGAACCCCTCTCAAGGTTGTTGCCCCACGGCAGAGATTGCTGGAGAAGGATGGAGCGACACGATGAGATGCAGGAAGAGGTGCATCCCGGATCAATGTAGCTGTGTGGCACCTTCACGCACGCTGATCACCATCACTTCGAATGCGGTAAAGATTATATCACCAGGTGAGATGTGCACTACTGGAAGGGGGGTTGTGATGAGACTATTACCTCCTGCATCGATCGAAATGCTTGGACGATGATGATGCTTAGAGGAGAAGAACATAGCTCTACCTGGAACCACTTGATAACGCACAGGGTTTGTGGGGGCATCGACCACTAGAGTTGCACGAGAGTATGTGCGTACGTGGGGGCCTCTTCTTCTTCAAACGATGGAGTAGGGCATTGAAACCCTCCTTCCTCTTCTTCTTCGACCTTCTTCTTCACGCGACAACCTTGTTGTGCCTGGAGATTTTTTATCATCTTAGTTCCTTCTTTGATGACGATGGATTTGGCCTAGAATCGTGCAAGAATAGAAGGTTCCAGCCTCCACCAAGAATTGCGGCTGGGAACCGTAAGATCCCTAGAGATTATTAGTGCCTGGAAACAGATTCTTATTAAAATCCAAAAAAATGTAAAAACACCTTTAAAAATTCCAAAAAAAATTAGAGTATACATATTATTATATATTTTACCTTCAGACCAAAAATCACTAAAAAATACAAAATAAAATCTTAAAAATCACAAAACCTTAAAAACACTATAAATATCAGAAAAAAATCACATAAAATTCAAACATGTTTGATCCATGCGAAGGTAACTTTATGAGCAATTACCTAACAACAAATTAATAATAACCACTAGTATAAAAGTAAACACGGAAAGTGCACCTGCTCTCTCAAGTACACACGTACATACTCCAAAACATGCTTAGACAAGGCTAGTTTAACTCACACATGAACCCTAGAAGTTTCTCAACTTGCCAATTTTCGACATGATTTTCAATATTACTATTAAACCAAGATTGCTGGAAATGAAGCCGTATATAATATATGGGTCCAGAAAACCCCTAGATCTTGAATTTGAACCAATAAAAAAATCTCAAGCATAGATGTTCAAGAGCGAACAACCAAAATCAAACCTGCTTTGATAATTGAATCTCGAATAGATAGGTATATAAAATAAATCATCGAGAATCACAGCAACTCCGATACCGTGTAGAAAATGATAGTGCAAAAGCGTATCGTAGATAAAGAATAAATAACAATGGAAGAACATCAAGATATTACATGGAACCCTCCGTAAAGAGCAGGACGAAAGCATAGGAGAAGGCCTCTCAAGGGTTGGGTATTCTGGATGCCTTCTCTCTCTCTCAACTTTGACAATGGATGTTAGGCTTCTTATATAGCTTCACTAGTAAGATCGAGTCCCGCTCATAATAGATGTGGAACTAAACTAGTGGATGTGGTAATTGGACCGTGGAGAAATCCAATTACCCATCGATGAGATGACGCATACTCTAACATATACTAATTTAAATATTAAAATATGACATAAAGTCCATTTCTCACATTTGGCCTCTAATACATTTATGGCACAAAGAAAAAGTTTGTATATAATCTAATTTTCAATATCTTTCATTGATTACATAATTTAGTCTCCCTCCGGAAGGGAGGGAGGATAAGAATAGATGGTTAGTGTTATAGTATGTAATAGATAGGTAAATGGATCTCTCCAAGATCCAATTACCACGGCTCTTGTTTACTGCCACAACATCTAAAAGTGGGACTCCAGTAAGTCTATGGGGCTATATAAGAAGCCCCATACCACATGTATTTCTTGAGAGATTCATAATACTCCAGTTCTCTTAGGCCTTCTCTCGTGGTTTCATCTCATTCCTCACAGTGTAGGATTCCACATCAAATTCAAGCATTTTACCTTTCATTTTTTATGTTCTTGAGTTGATTATTGATTCTTCTTCCGCATTATTTATTTTAACAAGGTATCAAAGCGAGTCGATTTTGGGATTGTCTTCAAGATTTAATTTTTATTATTGCCTTGCACTTGTATGAGTTTTGGATGGCGGTTCTATGCTATTTTATGTTCAAGTTATCGCGAATTCCGAGAAAACATGGAACCCTAACAACATTACCTTCTTCAAGCATCACATGCAACAACAATGGTTCCCCACTGAAACCCTAATTATGATGTGTCAAAGCACATCATCCAAGTGTGCATGCCTCCATGCATGATCTCCATGCATTTGATCCGCGCGAAGTACAAAGGCTTCCATCGGAACTCTAGGTTCCCAGTTCATCAAAGAAGACGCGCATGGCCTCAAAAAGAAAAAAAACTCCACACAGTACCGACAGCCCCCACGCACCGTCTCATGATTGGCAATAACGGGTTGACAACTCCCTACAACCACAACCCAAGCCCCAAACGAACCTTCAGCATCATGCCAACATATGAAGCACTACTGACCTCCTAACCTCCTCCACACTTGCGTGAAGAAGAATCCCACAACTCCTCCATACACACAACATGATCATCTTCCATGACTTCAGGCAACTCCTAGCTCCATCGACTCTATCGCCCTCCACGAGAAGCATCACCGCAAAATTTCGTTCTTGCATGTCTCCATGCTCCAGGTTTCAACTTCCATGGCGAAACAACCCCACCAAGTTCCATTCTCAAGCATCGATCCTCACTTTAGCGAGATCTCGACTCCAATGACAAAGAGGCTCCAACTTCCACGGTCGCAATAACCCCCATCAAGCAACGAATGCTTGAGGAGATTGATCAGGCAGGTCGAGCCCTTGCAAAGGCAGCAACAATATTCCCCATATGGATCCCTAAGCTTCTCGATGCCTTATTTGAAGGGGTTATTGGGCACTGAAGTTTTCTATTAAGTTGAGTTCTGCTATAACATTATTTAAAAAAACAAAGAAAAGGTGCCCAATAGTGGATTGTTGAGGCTCAATGGAGGATTGTTGCTGAAAAAGAAAAAAAAGGGGGAGAGCAAGAGGTTTTAGGCATAAATATAGGGTCATCGTTGATTAAAAAAAAGGGAGCATTTGAAAAAAAGAGAAAAAAGAGGGAGTTGATAAAAAAGTGGAAGAAAACTGAAAAAAACATACGGTTTACATAAAAAAGGAAATGACTTCAAAAAGGGAGGAGAGAAAAGCTGAGAAAAAAAGAGAGTGAATGCTATATGTTTTTTTATTTCTATATCTGAGAAGCATAACTCAACCATGGTCAGTCCCAAGCCCAGTAAATGAGGAGGGTTATGTTAGGTAGCCGACAGCTAGCGTAAAATAATCGAGGACAAATTCTTAAATAGTGTTTTTGTAAAAACACTATTTAAGAATATGCCCCAATTCAATCGGATCTTTTCAACATGGTTTTAAGCAAATATTTGGATTTCGTTAGGGCATTCCCTACTAGCGACGCGTTGCATCTCCGGAATGCAATGATAAATTGGCAAAGCCGCTACATCGCTGCGCGGATGTAGCTCAAAATTTGCAAGGGTTCTCGTATGAGGAACACATGCGAGTATACAAGCTAGTTCTTTTACATCGTCACTCAGATGCAGTCCAAAATTTGCAAGGGTTCTCGCATGAGGGACACATGCGAGTAAAAAAATTAATCCAAAAGAGGACATCGAGGAT
Organism: Ottelia alismoides; assembly: GCA_037367405.1. Taxonomy (NCBI): domain Eukaryota; kingdom Viridiplantae; phylum Streptophyta; class Magnoliopsida; order Alismatales; family Hydrocharitaceae; genus Ottelia; species Ottelia alismoides. Next base: position 80,692 of record JAZKJV010005589.1, on the reverse strand, counting down.
AGGTCGTTGGAATATTGACATTTTAAGTAGCAAATCGAAGGAGATAGTAGATACGATAGAAAGAATGAGGATCCATATACTATGTCTCCAAGAGACAAAATGTTGTTGGAGTGGTTGTTTATACGGATCTGAAGGATATTGTGGTTGAGGTGCAAAGATTCGAGGATCTGAATATTTTGCTAAAATTGGTCCTAAAAGAAGAAGTTATGAATATAATCTCAGTTTATGTGCCACAATTTGGTTTAGTGGAAATGATTAATTGTTTTTTGGAAGGATTTGGATAAAATTATCCAAAGAATCCCACAAAGAGAGATGATTCGCTTATGTTGATATCTTAATGGACATGTGGGAAAGGATGCTTTAGGGTATTCTAATATCATAGAGGCCACGACTTCGAGGATAGAAATGAAAAGGAAAAAGGTCATTCTGGATTTTTTAACTGCTTATGACCTTTTCATAGGAAACACTCACTTCAAGAAGAGGAAGGAGCATTTACCTGACTAAAACACATATAGATTACTTTGCGATGAGGAGAAGAATCTGTTGTGTTATAGAGACTGCAAAGTAATCCTGGGAGAAAGCTTGACATCTCAGCATCATTTTCTAGTCATAGATGTGGAAACAAATGGGTTGGTAAAAAAGATGATGGTTTCCATGATCAATAGAATTAAATGGTGGAATCTTCAATTGAAGCAATCAAGCTTCAAGGAGAATATTTTAGAAGACTTATTCTAACAAAAGTGCAAATCAGATGTGGGAGGAGGTAGCATCCTGTATCCGAAGGGTAGCTAAAGAGATGTTAGACGAGTCTAAGGGAGGAGTTCCGAACCAAAAAGAGGCTTGACAGTGGAGTTAAGGGGTGTAAGAGAAACTTAAAATTAAAAGATCTTGTTTTAAACCCATATATAAGGATAGAATAGAGGAAATTGTCACAAACTACAACATAACGAAGAATGAAGTAAAGAAGGCTATAAGTAAAGCTATGTCAAAAGTTTATGAAGTTTTGTACAAAAAGTTTGACTCGAAAGAGGGCCACAAGGATACATTCAAATTGGCCAAAGTAAGAGAAAGAAAGATGAAAGATCTTTCTCAACTGAGATCTATCAAGGATGATGAAAGACATGTGCTTTTTATTCAAAAGGATATGGAGACTAGATAGAAGCAGTATTTCATAAGCTTTTCAATGGGGATGGGAATAAAGAGATTACTTTGAGAGATCTTGCTGATAGTGAATGTACCTGAATCGTGCAAGTTATAGACAGATACAAAGGAAGGAAGTAGAGGAGGCTTTAAAGGTTATGAAACCTGAGAAAGTGACAGGACCTGATGATATTCATATGGAAGTTTGGAGAATTCTAGGTGAACATGATTTGACTTGACTTGTAAATTTATTCAATGTTATTTGGCGAAGTAAGAAAATACCTGAAGAATGGAGGAGAGGCATTGTGGTGACTCTTTATAAGAATAAAGGAGACATTCAAAATTGTTCAAATTACAGAGGCATCAAGCTAATGAGTCACACTATGAAAATTTGGGAGTGTGTGATCGAAAGAAGGTCGAGGCAAGTTTTCAAAGTAACTGAAAACCAAGGTTGCTCAACTATTGAAGCTATCCACTTGTTGAGAACAATGGAGATTTATAAAGCTAAAAAGAACCTCCATATGATTTTTAATTATTTGGAGAAGGCATATGAGTCAGTCCTACATGAGATATTGTGGAGAGTTTTCGATAAGAGATAAGTACATGTCCTATACATTAACTTTATAAAGGATATGTATGATGGTGCTTTATCTTGTATAAGGATCTATTCTGGGAAGACCGATTATTTTAACATCAATATCTGTCTGCACCAAAGTTCAACATTGAATCCATTCCTTCTTGTGTTGATTATGGACGAGTTGACTAACCAAATTTAGGATGAGATCCCTTGGTGTACGTTGTTTGTCGATGATATTGTATCGATTGATGCGACAAGAGATGGAGGAAATGAGAAGCTGGATGTTTGGAGACATGCCTTAGAGACTAAAAGTTTACGTATAAATACGACTAATATGGAATATGTGGAGTGCAAATTTAATGGAAACAACAGTGAACGACTTGAGGTGAAGATTGAAGATGTTGCAGAACAAAGAATCTTTAGATACTTGAGATCTATGTTGCAACGAGATGGAGAAATTGATGGAGATGTTACTCATAGATAAATACATGTTAGATAAAGTAGAGAGGAGCCTCTACTATTCTTATGATAAGAAAATCCCTTCAAAAGTCAAAGGAAACTATTACAAAGAAACAATGAGACCTGTTATACTTTATGGATCAGAATGTTGGTATATGATTACTAGACATTTGAAGAGAATAACAATAGCAGAAATGAAAATGCTAAGGTGGATGTGTAGTCATATACGAAAAGATTGGATTCTGATGATGCAATAAGAAGGAAAGTTGGTGTAGCTCCTGTTAAAAAATATAATACGGTACCTTGATCAGAGAAATAAAGATAAAAAAATTAAGAACAATAGGATTTAACGTGGAACCCTACTCCATAAGGAGCGGGATGAAACCACAGGAGAAGGTCTCAAAGGATCATATGTTCCATTGAACTTTCTCACTGACACAGGAAGTGAGGGGCTTCTTATATAGCCCTCACTGAGTCTCTACATCCCACAGACGGTTGATCTGGAACTAAACAACTGATGTGATAAATGAATCTTGAAGTGATCGATTTACCCATCTACACCATAAGTGATGCATAACACATATACTCCAACACGGCCCTGCAAGCTGGAGTATGCAATGCTCAGCTTGAACAAACAGAAAGAAATCTCAAACTCACGCTATAGGACACTACGAACAATATCAACTCAATGCTTACAATTGTCAGTTGCTGTCGAGGACATTGCTTCTCATGCTGTGCAGGTGAAGAGGACAATATGGGCTGGAGTATGACTCAAACTGAGTGTGCTATGTATTCTGCATGTAAGAGCTACTGAAAATGAAAATGATTCTCTACCTGGAGAGCTCTGGCACATCACATGTAGAAGGTTGGATCATGTGGATAACTGCTCCATCTCTGAAAAAGCCGAACTGAAAAGCTGCAGAGACATCCTCGTCGGAGTACACAATCGTTGGAAAATAGAGTCTGAAATGTCTCCTCGTCGGAGAATAGGGTCTCTCCCATACTGGCTCAGAGAATGGGATCTCTACTCTAGAGTCCCTATGAAGCCACATGAAAACCCTAACCCCCATGACATAGGGAATGGGATCTCTACTCTGGATTCCCTATGGAACACATGAAAACTCTGAGCTGATCAGAAATGATGTAGATCTCTCAACTGATGATCACATATATTTGCAAATCAAACTGAAGATTCAGAATTTGATCATCGAGTCTAAAAAACTATAGAGTTTGAGAATCTAAATGGGGCATCTGGACTAGAATCTGAACGAGCATCTGGACTGAAGATTCTGAACTCTGACTCTGAACCGAAATCTGAATCATCAGAGTGATGATGTTGTATAATGACGTATAACTCTACACTATACTCCCCCTTTCTCCATACTTATTGGAACATAATGATATCAACGAAGTTGGGAGAAGACAATAAAGGGGAAGCCAACAAAACATCAAATAAGAATAAACCATTGATTTTTTAAGACTCTCCTTTTTTATTTTTAATTTTTTTGCTTGGCTATTTTCCTCTCATTTTTTAATAGTTAACTCATTTTTCTTTCTTTTTTAATCGCATATGGTTTTTTTACACATTTTTTTCAAAAGAATATCTCATCTCTCTTTTTTCTCGAAACAAGCCCTTCCTTTTCTTTCATTTGGCCTCTCTCCCCTTCTTTTCAAGAAAGTTTTCTCCTTTTTTTACAAACACGATCCAATTTAGGGCTTTATTTAGGGTTCCCGAGGGAACCCTTTCTCTCATTCACTTCTCCCGATGGGGGTCTATCATTGCAGCCACCTGAAGGCTCCTGCGAGAAGGAGCCGGAGAAGGGCTGGATAAGGAGTTGTGGTAGCATGTGCTGCTCGTGGATTGGGCTACCTCGATGGGGGCTCCTTGCTGATGGAGTATCTCCGCTGCACATGGAAATCGGAGGGGTGGTGCGAACTCCGTGCAAAGCTGTTGGGATCTGGAAAGGAGGGCGGCAACGAGGAGGTCTGGGAGGAGCGGCATGATGCTGCCTCAAGATGGGAGGAGCGTCGCCTATGAGGCGATGAAAGGGAATCGCCGCATGGATGTGTGTTGGAGAATCATACAAAGATGCTTGAGGGGGAGGAATGTCGACTTCAACCTGAGGTGTTCTGGTGGTGAATTCGACGTTGATGGTGGACTTGGACTCCAAGTAGAACTCGTTCATGGTGAATCTAAAGAGGATGTTGGTAAGCACAATCTTGAAGAGGTAGTCATATTTGTGATCCACCTTGTGAGCCATCTCAATAAACCCCGAAATATAGATAAATGGGAGCGGAAAACCCTGGAGAGATAGGAGGGAATTTAACGGTTCCCTGATCAGAAACCACCAAAACCCTTGTAGAGATATGGAGTGCCGCACGGTGCAGCTAGGGCTGCTGGGAACTGGAGGCTGGAACCGGAGAAGAATTGTGATCCTGGATATAGGTTTTAAAAAATCTCTCGAACTGAATCTCAAATCTAGAATCATATATGAACCTGAATGCTCTTTAAGAATATAAAAATCGAATCTTGAATAAAGAACTTGAAAACCTCGAGAATTGAACCCACTCTGATACCGTGTTAGAAAATATAATGCAAAAGCTAGATCTGAGAAATAAAGATAAAAACCACTAAGAATACCAGGATTTAACGTGAAACCCTACTCCCTAGGGAGCGAGAAGAAACCACAGGAGAAGGACTCAAAGGGCCATATGTTTCATTGAATTTTCCGACTGATACATAAGGTTGAGGGGCTTCTTATATAGTGCTAGAAATAGGAATGCGGAAGCGGAATCAGAGAAATGATAAAACATAGAAAGAACACAGGATTTTTACGTGGAACTATACTCCCTAAGGAGCGATATGAAACCACAGGAGAATGCCTCAAAGGGTTGATGTATGCATTGCATTTTCTCACTGAATACAAAGGGTGAGGGGTTTCTTATATAGCCCCTTACCGAGTCTCCACATCTCACAACGGGTAGATGTGGGAATAAAGACTTGGATGTGGTAATGGATCCTAGAGTGATACATTTACCCATCTGCAATTCATGTGACGCATAACTCAAATATTCCAACACCCCCCTCAAGCTGGAGCATGCAATGCTCAGCTTGGACAAACCGAACGAAATATCAACTCACAATACTTGACACTACAAACAATATCAACTTAATGCGCATAACTGTAGGTTGTTGTCGAGGACGTTTCTTCTCATGTTATGCATGCGAGGAGGAAGGAATGGGCTGAAGTGTGAGTCAAGTTGAATCTCCTCGTCGGAGAACATGTTCTGTGTACTACGCCTGTTAGAGTCATTGCAACTGGAATGAGTTTCTACACGGAGAACTCTGGCACGCCACAACATGTGGACAACTGCTTTATCTCTGAAAAGACCGGATAAAAAATGTCATTAATTATCCTCACATAGATCTCTGAAGACGGGTCTCTCTCATAGGAACCTCAAGGTGGTCTCCCTCTCATAGGAACATCGGAACGATCTCGTACTGGAGTTCACGAACACTGGAGGACGGAGTTTGAAAGACTCATCGTCAGAAAACTGGGTCTCTCCCATCTGGCTCAGAGAATGAGATCTCTACTTTGGAGTCCCTATGAAACCACATGAAATCCCTAGCCTACATGGCATAAGAAATGTCGTCTCTACTCCGGAGTCCATATGGTTGACATGAAAACACTGACCGAAACACAAAAGATGGGGACCGCAAACAATACATACATTTGCACATCTGAAAAGAAGACCCCATACATGTGCGTATCTGAACCGAATACTCGAAACCATCTGAACGTCGAGTTTGAAACTGCGCATCACAAAGAGGACTCGAAATCTGAACATCGAGTCTGAAACTGCGCATTTAAAATCTTCATCTAAAAAACTGTAGAGTTTGAAATCTGCCTGGCCATGCATATGGATTGTAGAATTTGAGTCTGGAATGGAATATGGAATCTGGCATGTTATAGAACTCTATATAATACTCCCCCTTTCTCCCATACTTGTCAGAAATCAATGGCATCGACAAAGTTGGGAGAAGACAAGATAATGGGGAGAGCAAAAAATCAATAAGCCAATCACATTTTTTTCGGCTTTTCAAATCATTCATTCATTTTTTAAAGTTATCTATATATTTTAATTTCCTTTTTTGTACGTTTTTTTGGTACGATCCTCCTTTTTTATAATGGTTATTTTCCTTTTTTTTAAAGCCGTTCATTTTTTTATTTGCAAAATTTTTCTTGCGTACGCCTTTTCTTCTTCTTTCTTTGAGGCCTACGCCTTTTCTTTTGTATGCTCCTTTTTCAATTTTTTTGAAACATAACTTCTTGGCTCAAATAGTGTGCCCAAATATTGCAGTCGCCTCTACTACCATTAGTTACTCAAATTCTAACATGGAAAAGGATCTAGAAGAGGATATAATAACAATGGTGATGATGTGAGCGCCAAGGAGTTGAACTTAAAACAGGATTCGGCCACGTAGAAATGTGAATGAAGTGAGTCAACTTGGTGTTCATTAGATTGTTTGAAGTGGATCCACATTATAAATTTCATGCCAAAAAGACGTAGAAATATACATAGATACACTTGTTGCAAGAGAATTCAGTCAGAAATATGATATTGATTACCTTAAGACTTTTGCTCCTGTGGCAAAAATGAATCACAAGAATTGTTCTCTCACATGGATGTGAAAAATACTTTATGAATGGATATCGTCTAGAGAAATTTACTTACATATAGCACATGACCATGAGAAGATGGGAAAATATTGCAACTTAAATAAATCTTTACATTGACATAAACGATATCCTAAAGCGTAGTTTGAGAGGCTTAGAGTTGTGATGTTCAGATTGGAATATCATCAAAGTATTCTTTTTATCAAGAGGGACATAATTAAAACATCTTTTATTTTTTTATCGATGAAACGAGCATCACATTTTGAGGGAAATCACAAGTTAAGCATCAAGGAAGGAAAACAATCGAATGAGGACTTAAAAAGTAGGTAGCATATACAAGCGGGAAAGCTAATTTATCACACCTTGCTAGACACGATATTACTTATGTGGTAAACGTGGTGAGTCAATTCATGCATGCACCTAAAGATATGCACATGAAGGTAGTACAATACATTCTTTGCAGCATAAAAAAGATCTTGGAAAGGACTCATTTTTACCCAAAATACAAAGATGGAGATTTAAAAATACATTGATGTTGATTGGGATGAACACATGGATACGAGAAAATCTACAACAAAATATTGCTTATTCCATGATAGCAACCTCGTGATATGGAGAAGCAAATCAAAATCGATACATGTTAGGTCTATCGTAATGAGATGTGTTTGAAGACAATTCTCACAGACATTGGAATAAATCCAGGCTGCCTATGAAACTATTTGTGCTAACAGAGTTACCACAAATCTTTCCACCAATCAGGTCTTACGTGATAGAACCAAGCACGAGGATTTCGTTCTTCACTTTATCAGAGAGAAAAATTGACTCTAAAGAGCTTGTTTCATAATATATAAAAACTGGTAATAAAGTGGTTGATGTTTCTTCATTAAGGAGCTCCTCATGCATAGTTTTGAGACGAAAATGAGCAAATTGGGCATGTCCAATCCATATGGCCATCTTGACAGGTAGTGTTGAGTGCTTATATTATAGGTAGATCTTGGGGATCCATTTACATGTCTGAGAACTGTGTATCTTTCTCCCCTTCTCTTTTATTATATGAATGAGAAAAAAGAGAACCCTAACTGCCTGGAACAATGAAGACTTTTCCTGTGGTTTTCCCATTCATCTTGAAGTGTTTCAATGAAAACCCTATTATTTCATGTGTGTTTGTTTGTTCAAGACCTATAAATATAGGACTACAAAGTACATATCAGTTATCATATCACTACTTGTCTAAATATCATTTATTTTTTAACACCCACATGGTAACAAAGGTTGCCCAACGGTCATTTCGCAACCTACAGATTAGGTGAGAAGAAAAAATGTATCATTATTAACTCTAACATAGAGCACTACAGAGGGACTGATCCATCATCTAGAAGTAAAGAACAAGGCTCTGTCAGCCAAGACGGTTGCGAAATCTCTCATAGAGTCATACCAAACCATAGAAGCCTCCCCTGCAAGACAATGTTAAGCATCTTAACCAACTGAAGTTATTACCCGATCCTCTATCCGACAATCAGCAAGAAAGTGGACGGATATGCTCTAATGTCATCTAACACAAAGCAACCATTTATCCTGCATGTGCATTGTTTTCTACCATATTTCCTATTTCCATATCATCAATAAGAAATATCTTGTTATTGAAGATACTTGATGTAAAGCAAGAATCCTGGAGGAAAGTAAAATATATGCATCACAAGATTTCACTCTATTATTATTGTTGGAGTATTGTTATGTGCAGGGTAAATGGATCCTGGAGAAGATCCATTTATCTCATTCTATGTTTAGTCCCACATCGTCCAGTGGTGGGACTTGGAGGCTCTGGGAAGGCTATATAAGGAGCCCCAGACCTCCTGTATCCATTGAGAAAGTTCAATGCATAACACGCCCCTTTGAGGGCTTCTCCCGTGGTTTTATCCCGCTCCTCACGGAGTAGGGTTCCACATAAAATCCCGTTGTTCTTATTCTTGTTTATTCTTTTTCCATGTTATCGCTTCCGCTTTCTATTTTATAACATGGTATCAGAGCGGGTTGATTCTCGAGGATTTTTTTAAAGTTTTGTAATTCTATTCGAGATTCGTTTCTTTGAAGTTCTTGTTATTTGGAGATTTCAAGTTCCTAGGGTTTTCTTGAAACCCTAGTTCTGTTCGCCACATATCGCAGCGGCCGTCTTCAGATCCAGGCCCTGTCATCTTCCAGCCCTAGCCGCGACGGCGTTCTCCACGAGATTGTGCATATTCAGTGCACGCAGGCAGCATATTCCAATCAGTTTTCGCGACGCGAGAAGCTTTCTTCCCATGCGTGAAACTCCTGCAACAGTTCCTGTTCCAAAGGCGCGCAGGTGTCATCGATTTCATTGTGCGGCACCTTCATCGGCTCCAGATCGCGCCTGCGCTACTCCTCTTCCAACATACAGGCGGAGCCCTAGCGCCTATTCCCATCTTCTCGCGCGCCTGACAACGACGACCTTCCAAATAGCGTGCGCACATCTTCAGGGCGCGCACATCTTCATGGCAGCAGCGCACCCCAGCGCATCGGGACCCCAGCCCCCCTTGGCGTGATCGGCGCCCCTACCAGGTGCAGGCGGCGATGCAGATAGGCGCGCGGGCACCCCGATCCCGTGCGGCGCTCCCAGTGCGCGTGCTTCCAACCTTCAAGCCCAAGGCGGCGCAGACAACCCGATGTCCAGCAGCAGGCGCCGCCGCCCCAAAGGCCCCGACGGCCTCCTTCGATCCTCTCCTGCGCGATTCTCCAGCAGAGCTCCACAACCCTCCAAGCATCAAGCTCCAAGCAGCCCGCTCCAGGCACGAGCGGCCTTGAGCAGAGCCCTATCGGGCGGCGGCGGCAATGGGTTCCTATCTGGGAACCCAATTTTTCTTGAGAAAGGAAAGGACGTGGTTGTTTCTGAGTGAGGGTTTTCCATGGCCCTAAACAAAAAAAGGGGCATATTTCAGAGCCCCAAGTGAGCCGTTTCATTTTTTGTAAAAAAATATAACAAAAAAAACATAAGAGAGGGGCCTTCGAAAAAAAACACAAAAAAAGAATGAGGTTGTAGGGCCCAAGTGGCCGAATATTGTTAAAAAAATTAATTAAAGGAAGGGAGAGATCAGGGCCCAACGTTTTGGGTCGAGTAAAAAAAAGGGGAGGTCTGATTTGAGAAGAGAGAGGGGCCCTTTTTTTAAAAAAAAGGAGGAGAAGTACGGAAAAAAAGAAGAAAAGAGAGAAGGGAAAAGAGATGTATTTTGCAAGGTTTCTTTGGGCCCAATTGGGCCACATTTATTTTGTTTTAAAAAAAATGCATGTAATTCAAAAAAGGCGCGTACATTTGAAAAGCCGTACGGTGTTTAAAAAAAATTGAGTTGCAAAAGACGGAAAAAAAATGTCGACAAAAAAAAGGCGCGTACAATAAAAAGTCATACGCAGTAAAAAAAGCCGCGTACAAAGAAAAGCCCTATGCGATTTAAAAAAAAATAAAAAAAGATCCGTAAAAAAAAGAAAAAGAAAGGGCCAAAATTCATGATTTGAGAAGTCGAAAAAGTTTGTAACGGCTTATTTTGTTTTCCCTCATTTATGTATCTCTTGTCTTCTCCCAACTGTCGATGTCTTTATTCCGACCAGTATGGGAGAAAGGGGGAGTATATGTAGAGTCACAGGTCTTCTTCCAGCCATATTTAGATGTTCGAGATTCACAGGGAGATTTCCAGACCATTCAGATTCCAGATTCTACAGTTCGGTTTCAGACTCGACGATCATTGTTTCCGAGTCTCCAGTTTCAGACACGCACGAGTGTGCGGTCATTTTCAGATGAGCATATGTTGCCATCATCAGTTCGAGGTCCCCATCATTCTTGTTGTTGTTCGGCCGGAGTCTTCATGTGAGCCATAGTGACTCCAGAGCAGAGAACCATTCCCTATGCCATTGAGGGCAAGGGTTTTCATGTGTTATCATAGGTACACCAGAGCAGTGCACCATTCTCTGAGCCAGATGGGAGAGACCCAGTTCTCCGACGAGGAGACTTATCCAGACTCCATTCTCCAGTGATCGTGGACTCCGACGAGGATTGCACAGCCACGGCCCCTTTTCAGTTCGGCCCTTTTCAGAGATGGAGCAGTTGTCCACATTATTGTGGCGGGCCAGAGTACTCCGACGAGGAGACTCATTTTCAGTTGCAGTGACTCTGACAGACGCAATTTAGAGCACATGCTCTCCGACGAGGAGATTCAGTTGAGTCACACTCCAGCCCGTTCGTCCTCCTCACCTGCACGGCATGAGAAGCAACGTCCTCGACTGCAGCAATGTGCGCGTTGGGTTGATATTGTTCGTAGTGTCATGTAGCGTTGAGTTGAGTTTCTTTCTGTTTGTCCAAGCTGAGCATTGCATGCTCCAGCTTGAGGGGGAGTGTTGGAGTATTGTTATGTGCAGGGTAAATGGATCCTGGAGAAGATCCATTTATCCCATTCTGTGTTTAGTCCCACATCGTCCAGTGGTGGGACTTGGAGGCTCTGGGAAGGCTATATAAGGAGCCCCAGACCTCCTGTATCCATTGAGAAAGTTCAATGCATAACACGCCCCTTCGAGGGCTTCTCCCGTGGTTTTATCCCGCTCCTCACGGAGTAGGGTTCCACGTAAAATCCCGCTGTTCTTATACTTGTCTATTCTTTTTCCATGTTATCGCTTCCGCTTTCTATTTTATAACAATTATTGTTAGAAAATAGAGAATGTGGAAGCGAATGATAAATCTAGAGAAATATAAAACATGGAACAAAGATTTTTACATGGAACCCTACTCCCTAAGGAATGGGATGAAACCACGGGAGAAGCCCTCAAAGGGGCGGATATTATTATTTAGCACACACGGAATCTCCACATCTCCAAACTGGTAGATATGGGACTAAACTCTGGATGGGGTAAATGGATCCTGGAGAGATCCATTTACCCATCTATAACATAATAGGCGCACAACCAAATACTCCAACAATTATTATTCTATCCAATACCAGGTTGACTAACTAACAAGCCATCACATGCTTACCGCAACTTCACAAGGTTGGGCTCCACATACATTTTGCTGCCATTTTCAGCAATTACTACTACTGAAAGAGAGAAGAAAATATAAATAAAATTACTAACCAGGATACAACTACTAATACATGAATCTGTCAGAGAAGAGTTTTTGAGCAAAATAGTATATATCAAGTACAAGAACGGCGCATGGAGTGGGCAAACAGAAGCATGCATATCATGTTTATAGAAAGCAGATAAAATTCTAAGGAATATGGATCTAACCAGATGTTCGAAACGATTCCATCCGATAGAGCCATTGTTGCAAATAATCAATTCTCTCAATATCTTTCTCATGTCAGCATTTGGGTCTGCAAGCAACCTTCCAATAATGAAAGGATAAGCACTTTCGATAACTTTAAAACTGGGATCCAATGCTTTAGCTGTTCCCTTCAGTGATCCCCAAAGCTCTAATCACCAATGCATAATCAGGAGGAAGAGAGAAATTGAACTCATACATAATTTTGTAGAACTGATTCATGATACCCTAAATGATAGCTTCTCATAAGAATAATTGTTGAACTGATTTTACAAATCAAAGTGCATATATAATTGATGCTGCTAATATATAACATGGGTATTTAATGGTTAAACCTCAAGTGGTAATAATTTTACTGCCATAGGCATTGAGAAAACTACATATTCTCTTAATTGAACTTCCTAATAAATACAAAATCATAACCACGAAGGCTATAATGAATTCAAGAATAGGATCCTAGCGACATATGGTAACAATTTACACATAAACCTTTTTAGTTAGGATGCAACATATGTTTAGTAATTTCAAACACACAATTTATCAACTTTCACATTGATTGTAATTAAGTGATGATGAAGGACAATCAACATATTACTATAAGAACAGGAAGAATCAAAAATAAAATAGTAATTATGGTGATCTTAAGTTCTCTGCTTGACATGCTTAATTCTAGAGCACAACTTCCTTGGATTTTTTTTGCTTGCGCACAGATACATCATGTCAACTTGGATGGACACGTGCACAAAAACTGACCAACAAAAAAATTGTCATGTATCTACTAACCGGGCAATGGAATGCTGGAAACTTAACACTATGATGACAAGAGCAAGAGATTTAAGATTTCATGTAGCTTCCCAGCATAATATTGATTTTCAAACCAAGTTAGCATGGAAAAAACTTGATTCCGGTTTGATTGGTGCAGATTACATAGTTTTTATACCAAATGAAAAGATTGTAAAATAAATAGGGTAATTTACAAATCAGTCCCCATCTATAGACCCGATCCTATTTTGGGTCATCATTTTTCATTTCTAACCACCTGGTTCCTCGGTCCGTTATCTAAAACGGCGAAGGAGTTTCCTGTTAACATCATGTCCATAATAAACCAGATTTCAAAAGAATAGAAGTAACCTTTTCCCTGTTCAGTTTCTCCTACCCCAATCGATCCCACCTCTCCCACACAGCTTCCCCGCTTCCCAACTGTGACCTCCCCGAACCCTCCACCTACGACCAGCAAGATCCTTCCCTCCAATGTACAGCAGGTGGACCGCAACTCGACGTGAAGGCACGCACCTCCGGAGATCCCTTCAGCCGCACAAACCTTTGGACCGGTAAATCTTAGAACCTTGGTAGCCATGTCTGGTCTTATGGCCATAGGCTATGATGTTCACTATGTCCTTCGCCAGGCAGTGCTGCTCCATGTTGATCCGATTCCTGTGATTGCGGGGCAGGGTCTCGTTGATTGACTCGAACAAGGTGTAGTAGTGGTCCAGTGCCTCTATGAACCTCGTCAGGAATGGGGATGTGTTCGTGTTGGATTCCTACTCCACTATAGTGGTCACCGTCGGAGACATGCCCTTCACCATCCCGATCATCCTATCCCTTCACAGTTTGCATAATCTTTGATCGAGATTGGCTCTTCACGCAGCTGTTGAAGAAGAAATCTGTCATACAATAATTAAGGTCTGCAAAAATCAAACTTGCATGCAGAATCTCAACTTCTAATTATCATGAAGGAAATCAAGGTAGGATGTACACCAGTACTATACACATAACTCATCAAGGAAGAAAGCCTTGTCATACAAACGTCTCTAAGAAGCAATAACAACTCCATATACATCATGGAACCGACTATATAGAGAGAGGAATCCAAATAATAATAAGATAATAAAGCGCATTTCCACTTCTCCCCTTTGTCCTCGTCCTCATCTGTGCACAGCTCAGGGCTCTCTACGAACTCCACTGTCGCACCCACAAGAGCCTTCCAGTCGAATCTCGCCAGTGCACCATGACAACCACTCATGAACCGCTTCATCTCCCCGAAACTCGCCTCCTCTCTCTCCGGCTTTGCCTTCCCCTTGAAGAGCCTTTGCAACGCGACATCCCATTCCTCTTCTCCTTCCTCTCTGGGGAGTGTAACGACCTAAGCTTGTTAGAGAACACCTCCAGGGATGGCCACTGTATGGCCTGCATATCGAATTCGTCCGAGTTTCGTGGAATCCAATGTCTCGCCTCTGTTGGTATTATCGAGATGGTTCTGGAGTAGCCCTTTGCATTAGTGGGCAGATTTGTGGGACGGGTCGAAATGGAGTGGCCTTCGTCTTCACGGCTTCCCCATGGGGAGGTGAAGAAGGGAAGTGGGTAGAGACGGATTTGGGTGGAGAAGCAATCAAAGGTGTCAAAATTGGATTTTGTGGGGGGGGGAGGTTGGGAGAGCGGGGGGAGGGGTCTAATTGCTGTGCATCAGAGGAGTCCAAGGAGATCACAACCAAGAGATGCTTGTCACGACCAAGGAGCGAGAAAGACGGGTGGGGCAAGGGAGGTTGTTTGGGAGTTATGGGATCGAGTTGGGTAGGAGAGAATGAGCAGGGAAAGAGGTATTTGTATTCTTTTGAAATACGAGGGTACTGTAGTCAAACGCAAACGAGAAACTCCTGATATGTAAAATGCCCAAATAAATAAAGGAACGAGGACTTAATTTGTTACAAATGAAAGATGAAGACCCTGATTGAGATTGGGTCCATATATGGGGACATGGTTTGTACATTACCCAAATAAATAACTAACAACAATCTACACCTTAAGGAACAAATTCTAGATTAAAAAATACATCACAAACCTGAAAGTCTTTTGCATATCCACTTCCATCACCAAAAGATGACTGAAGGGTGTCCGAAATTGACCCTACATCTGCCCCGTCAGGAATAAAACCAAGAGAAAGAAAGTCATTTGCTAACCCCTGAGAGTCACGGTTGACGTAATGTACCAGCTGAAAATAAGTCATTCCATTAATATATACTATCCTAAATAAATTATATGTTGGAAAAAATGCCAAACATAAAGTAGTTAGATGACAAATAAAACAGAGAATTTGCAGGTTCTCCTTAGAGAAATAAGCCCCATGTGCATTTTGCTGGACAATGCCTAGTCATACATGGGCATGCAAATAAAAGAGAACTTTTCTTCCTATTAAAATTGAAACACTGTACAAAAGTAAGGCATTCATTCAAATATTCTTTTACCCATCAAGGTCGGTCAGAGAGCAGGGACAGACCACGAGAGTAACATCATAATATGTGTGCCTCAATGACATGCGTCATGAAGCCATATTAGATATGCAGGAAGGCATTTTGTACGACCCCCTTACTGCACCAGAAATAGGCTAAGCAATCCTGGACAAGTTTGACTATCCTACCTTGTAGTAATCTGATCCAGTACAAACTGCTCACAAGAGTCAAAACAAAGAGCAAAACGTTTACTCCAAAAATTTGGAAACCAAAGGATGATTACTAGATATTACCTATCGCCCACTTCATTGCATAAATCATCAAAAACCTGACCAGAAATGTTGATTTCGATGCTGTTTTGGCAAAGTCCATAAAAACTTTGGACAATTTCATCAATATTTATCTAATATCATTGAAAATCGTGGAAACAACTCTTCTGGTCGATTTTTTCATAAACTAAGGTTTCATATGCTCTTGAACTAATAAATAAGATAGAAATTCCTGCTTATTTGCTAAATTAGAGGTGCATTAGGAGGTATGTGAATGTCGTAAAAACTAAAATATTCAACTAACAAGAGAAACCATAATGCAGTATGAGTTCGACGATAAAAAGATCATAATGATGTAATATTATGAGACAAAAAACAGGGAGTTTTACATACGTAGCCCACCATGCTTTTATTACATTCTGACCCCACCATTATTTCAAATTACATTTATCATTGCAAGATTCGACCGAATAGACCGATAATGCGATTGGGGTAGGGAACCGAACAGAATATAGCTATTCAGTCAATATTCGCCTAAACAGAATATTAGGCCCGAATATACAGGCATTAGGTTGCCTATTCACTGACCGCTAAATTGCCTGATTTTTTTACGGTTCCCATTTATCCCCGTATCTCCAAAAATGTTAAAGCTCCATATATTTAACTTGTTGTTCAGTATTTTTATCTTGGATTCTTGTTGATTGATTGCCTTCTATATATAAATATATAAGAATATAATCAGATATAACTCTTATATTTTAAAAAATAACAAAATAAAAAAAATAATGAAGCTTTCTTCCACTATAAGTAGGGTCGACTACATGGATTCTTACTCAAATCATGTTGAAAGGTTCGACTATTTTTACACTGGTTGTCGACTACCTAACACTAACACAACCCCCACAAGGAGGGATTTGTACCAATTTCTTGGTAGCAAGAAGGCCACCCCTCCGCCGCCAACTGCTCAAAAATGGGTGGGCCCCTATCTTATAGTCCGTCCTCTTAGTCTAAAAGAAAACTTGCCAGTGAGGAATTCATTTCATATAGTAAGTTAGCCCTTGTCGGTTCGGATAGTCTAGTTCGCGCTTGGTTTAGTCTCCGACCGTCGATCTCCTGGGAGAAGCTCTACGCCACGCACGCGCATGGGATAAAGGTCAGAGTATAGGGGCGACCTTTTCAAACTTTTGAAGTCAAAAAGAAGCCGATATTTCTGATAGTCTATATCGTCGTTGCGCCAATCGAAAAATCCCCATATATTCAGCTAACGATCATTTTGTCACCAATTGCCTGAAACCCTAATTTTTTGGGTGGTAGGAACACAACACTACCATCATACCATTTAAGTGGTTATGACTTTTAAAAAAATACAAAATACATCACTAAATAATTTGAAGTATTCTCCTAAATACTGATTATTCCCTATTCAGTGACCCCTTCGATTGAATACCGAATAGCAACACCGACAACACTGATTACACTTAACTCAATGATAGGGAATTACATTTACACCTTATCTACTATTTTACTCCACCAAACCATCCTCCCCCTCCCCCAATTCTCCTCCCACAAGCACCCCTCTTGTCCCTCGTCGTTGACGTCAACTCCACCTCATCTGACGTCCTCATTCCCTATTCATGCTCCCCTCATATGCATGCTCTCCTATAGAATGCAACTTTTAGGGATTGCCATCTAGACCATACCCATCCATTGTTGCTCCTCCCTAGTAGACAATGATCTCGAGGGTTATCATCGTTAGCAGTAAATATCCATGTCGCCCAACCATGCAACAACAACATCCGAGATTCCCATCGCCTTCATATCTACTCGTTACACCTCCACGTTGTGTAGTTTCCATCGCTATACTCCAAGCACACACCTACAATCGCAATCGCCACGCCCTTCCATGCCTCTTAACATCTGAAGGACCTTGTCATCATCTCCCTCACCTCCGTAGCGAACAATCACCATGAGGACCCATCATGATCGTAACAATGTCCCTTCTCCACCTTGAAACGATGGTCAATCAAGTCCCCTCCACTCCTTCAGTGTAAAAGGACCCATGCCCATCTTCCTAGAAGTTGAGTACCCCTCAACTTTATGTTATTAAATCTGATGCAATCAGTTGTTTGTTAGTGTTGGTATGGGGAAGGTAAAGTGGCTACTTAGATGCACTTCTACTCTCCAATTTCTAAATAAATAAATAACAAAACTTATCTTTTTTGTTTTTATTTTCTATGTATACCATCTTCGAGAATAAAATGACCCTACACTTTTTTTTCAAACACTCCTATTTATCGATGTACCCCCCTTCCTATTATATCCCCCTAATCACCCTTTTTGTTCACCAGAAAGTGATCACGACTGATCCACTAACGGAGGTAGAATTTTAGACCACAAAGGAAATTATGCTATTCCACTAACGGAGGTAGAATTTTAAACCATAAAGGAAATTATGCTATAGGGAAAGAGGCTCATCCCATGTGTTCAGAATATATACCGAATGAATCGACGATAGTATCAAGCCATCGAATGAAGTTGACATTCACTATTATGGCACTCTTCGCTCTTGGCTTGCGCTGCTCTCAAAATGTGGGCGAATCTCACGCGATCCTCGTTCTCTTGCCAGCGAAGCTCGTTGAAGCCACTGCAATGTCTCCCTCCAATGCCTACATATCCTCGCCAATCCTATGTATCCCTAGTATGGCCACCAATTACATCATTGAGAAGAGAATCCCCTCCTTTCCCTTTTTTACCACTCCCTCTACTATTGTGAGGCCATGAGTGTCACAACCCCAATTCAAGGCCATCGGATCCTCTCATAGGATCTGTTTACTCAACAATAATTTATTTAACAATCAGAACTAACATTCCGAAATAGACTCCAAATAAAAATACTCAGAAAGAAGTATTTCAACAATTTTTCATTCACAAAATAAAGTTTACATGATACATTGTCCCACTATAATCATTTACAAGTACATCAACTAGAAAGGAAATACAAAAAAAGATCACTAACTACCTTACATAGTAAAGCTACAGTGGTTGGTTGCATAACTATTATGTTAGCTGGTTGAATTATTAAAGTCCTTGGGACGGCTCACCGATACATGCTGGGTTTCCATAAATCATAGGATGAAGATTAGCGAGTGCTAAGTAACGAAGAAAAAATAACAAGTAGTGCAGTTTATCAAAACTTATTATACCAGAAGTTTCCATTCTTCTCATTAGTTTAAGACTTGTTCCTTCTATTCCGCATCAATGATTAGTCCTGGGAAACCCCATCATTAATGGACCCCGAAGCTGTGGACACTTCAGGATAGGAGATTGCATTGATCTGATGAGCTTATACCGCCACATGTCGCCTCAACCAATCCTCTAACACTACTCTGACAATTTCTTTTTCTTTTATTATCCAGGGTTTCAAACCCTCAGCTTGACAAACAAAGGATCACACCGTCCTCGAAGATCCAGTTACTTTGAACCTCAGGCTAACCTTTAATCGCATAACCTAGCAGCTTTAGATACATATTATCGTGACCCAGCCGCTATTGAACCTCCACATGGTACAGCCACATTTTCCATCGTTCAACCCGAATATAAGGAAATCCAGTACAAAACGTTAAAAATCATTCATTCCATGTGCACTTATCATAATAGGGAAACCATGTACCACCTAGGTAGGGCAACACCAATACGGGTTCCTTCCGACAAACCTACAAGTTGCATGCCCGACCTTTACTTCTACTCCAAGTCATTCCTGACTAGACAAACAATCCTTTTTAGGATCCATTTCTATATACATCAATTTCCATTATGAAATTTCTCCGTTAAGCCTTAGACTTGCATAATCATAAACATTGAATATAGATTCACATATATATTAATTCACATATTTATATGCTTATATTTATACTCATTTTAACGTTCAAACCCTAACTTTCCAAGCCACAGTATCCATTTGATACTTAGACCTTATTTTAGTTGAAATCACAAAGCAACTTTTCATATTTCCTAAAAAATAATCAAATTAGGGTTCTTCGTAACAAGGATCATAAAATCAGAAATCTCAACGATCTCATATGAAAACCCAATAGCAAAAAGATTTTGAAGAATTTCGTTACCTAATCGAGTTCTCACGCGTATGCAGTGCTTTATCGTGATTTTTTTTCAGAAAGGATGATTTATGACTCCTGAAACGATCGAATTTCATTTTCGTATAAAAAACCGTGCCAAGAATGCGAAAAACGAACGAAGAAAACGAACAATGCGAAAAACACACGAAGAACATATTTTCTCTTGAAATTTCAGCAGAGCTTCCCCCGATACAGTGTGATATTTCTAGGAAAATATTGCTAGAGTTTCCCTTTATATTAGAACATATTTCTATGAAAATTTCGACATAATTTCCCCTTATATCGGGACATATTTTAAAAGAAAAAGGAAAGAGTTTCCTTTATAAAATCACCGAGAGGAAAAACAACAACGAAAATGAAAGAATATAATAAAACTGCAAGAGATGGAGAATCGGTAGATACCACACATCTTAGGCGAGTGAAGGTGTGATGAATCACAGGGTTCACTGACGTGCATGGCCGCCCGCACCTAACTGGGTATTACACATATTTATCCATCAAAATAGCTATAAAAGTGAAATCGAAAAAAATAACCATAAGCGACGGAGAATCGATAGACACCATGTATCTTAGATGAGTGAAATTGTGACGATCACAAGATTCACAACGTGCATAGTCGCTCGCACCTAAGTAAGGTATTATACAAATTTCTATCCGAACCATACCAGAAAACAAATCGGAAAAAGAAGATGAATCGAAAATCTACCTCAAGTTAGAGCTTACTTACAAACCGAACTAGGAGAGGATCGTACCTTCCTCCTCCTCATGCTCCCAACAGCGGTTCGCAATCGCTCCTTCCCCGTCTCCCACTTCTCTTCCTGACCTCTCAACCCTAGCCCTTGGAGTAGTGATGGTAGTGGAAATCGTAGAGAGTGAATGAGAGGGGGGTTATTTATAGCTTTCAGAATACCACTAAACATGGTTAGTAAATCATGATTTAACTCTTAACCGCGGTTAGCAGCCCATGGTTTTAGCCTATGGTTTTGACCAAAGATTACCCGAAGCATAGGACTTAAGTTAGAAATATCCAAAAGATTCTAAATTCGCTAATAATGCTTAATTAGTGTTAATTGTGACTAACTTTTACTAATCGTGATTTAAGCTTCACGATTTATGCTTAACTTCTGCTAATTATTGATTAATGTTAGCTAATGGTCATTAGTGATCCCCAATCTATCATTAGTTTTTAAATCATGTTTAATTAGTCTTAATGATGATCATTACGGGTTAATGACATCTTAAGCCTCCTTATCTTTTTTCCGAAAATCATAACAATTCGAAATGAAGACTGATTCATACGAAACAAATTCTTTTTGTTTCCTCTTGACGAGACGAATCTTATGATTTAGGATCAGATAGATGACCAAGTTCGAGACTTTACAACTATAACAACCTTAAAGGAAGTTTCGTTTCGAGACTTACAGTGTAGGCATAACAACCTTAAAAAGGATTGAAAACATAACAGCCTTAAAAAGAATGGAAGTCATTTCATTAATAATGAACGTACACACAATACATACAGTTATCACTCAAACAAATATGGGTATTTTTTTCTCATATCTACCTCAGATTCCCATGTAGCTTATTCAAACTCTTGATCCCGCTACAATACTTTAATTAGAGGTACCTCTTTATTGGTGAAGCTAATGAGTGGTTTCTAGGTGAAATGGAGACAAATAATGCGAAGGAAGATTGTCTTTGAAGATGATATATTGACATGGGGAGATGTGGCAAAAGCATCTGGAGTTGCAAAGACACATATATACACAACAACTTACAAGACACAGAGCATCCATTGTTGGATCTTCTTCAAGATGATTTGTTGCTTCATAGGATAATGAAGAAGACGAAATAGAAGAGATAGGGGGAAATGAAGGTGGATGTGAAGTTGATTCTTGTGATGTCAATTTTGCTTTTTTAAGAAAGGTGATATCAATTTTGGTGATAATGAAGATGAACTCGCTATGAATTCATATTTTTTACATATTTAGTTATGTATTCCACTTTTGTTTATGTAATTTCGGTGTTTAAACTAGTGCGAGAATGTTTGAAGTTTTTATCTTTTCTAATATGTGTTTGAATGATGTTCATTGCATGACAGTGCTACAATTGTGTGAAATTTTTAGTTTATATAAGTTATATAATGTTTATATATACACACAATAATTTAAGTGCCTCGATTGTCTTAGGAGAGTGTCTACCTAGCGCCTTAGAGCACACCATGCCTTCTACAACACTACATTGAAGAGATGGAGCTCTCTTCTATTGTAGAGACATGTTATAGGCCAAAATCAACATGAGGGAGACTTATTGTGTGGCACAAGTAACTACGAGTTTTGCGTATTCGAATCATGAGCCATTTGTATCTACCCAAATTGTTCAATAGATCATCATTTCAAACTCTAATTATCATATTCATCATGCTCGATAGCATAAATGAGTTGCATCATCTTCATTATGAGAAACCACAAAGTATGCACTAAGTCAAGGTCATTTGTGTTGCTAGTAGGGATACACCAGATACAGTATGTAACATACAGATCCGCACAAACCTGAACCCGATTAGAGTTTGTTTAACCCAATAAAGTTATCAGACAATATTTAACTTAAATCGATCAATCGATCGTGAATTAAAAATCATTCGGACCGTAATGTGTGCTACAGACAAACCGCGACGCAAATTCGGAAATTGTAGAATAAATCGAGACCGCCTAAAAATCTGATTCGACGAAATAAGACAAACCGAATCAACCGTTCGTCAATCGGAAATCGTTTATTATTTTAAAACCGCGAAATTTAATAATAAACCGAAACTGTATCTCAAAAATCTCGGGCATCCAAACCTGATCTAAAGCATATCTATATTATACTCATTGATCGTCGTCCAGAGACGATCAAATAGAGATAATGTAAATCGAAATTGCATACTCGAGATGCGAATATGGCACCTTTAAGTATGACAAATAAAGAGATTTTTGGTTAAAAAATAAAACAAAATAAAAAAGTATTTTAAAAAAGTACAGATGTACCTTTTAAAAAAATTAAAAAAATAAATATAATTAGAATTTATATTCAATATAAGATTAATAATGACATCACGGATGATGTCATTCTCAATGAAGTCATTAGTGACATCATTGGTGATAATGTCATTATTTGTTTAAAAAAAGAGAGGAAACGAAGAAGTTTCCAGAACCTTCCCCCATTCCTCTTTCCTCTCCCTTTCCTCTATTTCTTCGAAAGGTCCTCTCTTTCCTCCTCTATTTCTCCACTTTTCCTTCCCATCTCTTCCCTTAATTTCCTTCAAGCTCTCCAGCCGAAGATCCAACTTTCATTATCTTCTAGAGGTTGCTAGAAAGCCATTATCCACAGCAACTCAAAGGGGAGTTGTTGTTGCTACAAGGAACAGCCCCCCCCCTCCTGCAGCCTTCGTACAAGGCCAATTGATGGAGCATCCTTACAACCCTCATGCTGCAAAAGAGTCTCGACAGCCCCTATATATTTATGATCTCCATTTTTTGAGATCTAAATCCAATTAGGTACAATTTCCCTCCCCTCATTGCTGCCATACATGACCAATTAAACCTCTATCTTGATATTATCCATAGTTTTGAACACACTAAGTTTTTAATTTATGCCATGCTGGCACAAATCACCCTTTCTTTTACTACCATCTATGAAGTTGCTGCATATTATGATCCTTATTAAAGGATGGGATCCTTGTTATGGATTAAATTTTTTGTCGGAGAGAAAGGGCATTTTGTTCTAACAGTTGAACTTCTCATCAAACGTTTGGGCTCCAGATCAGTTTCATCATGTGTTTATGGACCAAATGACCACTCGCTTCGTGGAAGCCTCTGGGTAGAATTGTGGGATGTGATAGAGACGTTCCAGGATGTAGCTTGGGTTGTGGCCGGGGATTTCACCGTCACGTTGTTCTCTACTGACAGACCAGGGCTGGGAGGGATAGGATCCTGGTTCAGAAGCCTTTATGGAGTTGGTTGGATACTTGCAGTTGGAGGTCCTAGATGCAGTTGACATCAAGTACACGTGGAGAAATTCTGGGTCTCGATCAAGGTTAGATCAATTCTTGGTTTCACCTGAGGTGTTGGAATTGTTCCCCATGTGTGGTGTTTCTTCGCGGTCGAGACCTAGATCTAACCACTCACCTCTCGTTTGGGATGCTGGTGCTGGGGATGCCCCGCGCTCTTTTTTATGATTTGAGAGGGCATGGTTGCTTGAAGGATGGCTTTCCTGAGCTGGTCACCAATAATTAGTGGTCGATGGAGGGGGAGGGTTCGAGTTCGACAGCTTCTTGTCGATCGCAGAAATTAGCAAGCTTAAGAAAGAGGTTGAGCGAGTTCAAGCAAGAGATAAGGGAGACCAAGAGGGCAAGTAGAATGGTGGCAGAGGAGGGGATTGCTAGGCTGGACAGGATCGAGGATTCCAAAGACTTGATGAAAGAAGAGCAGGAAGAGAGAAGGGATTATCAGAGGGATGTTGTTTTAGAGGATAAGAAGAGGGCGGTGGAGTGGAAGAAAAGATCAAGGCAGAGATGGATTAGAGATGTGATGCGAATACGAATTTTTTTCACGCGATGGCCAGTGGGAGGAGAAGGAGAAATCTGATCAGTTAGTGGTGGTGGGGAAATCAAGAGTGGAGGAAGAGGAGATTGGAAGGACGTTGGTGAACTACTTCTGGAGTCTCTCGAGAAGAGTGGTATCGAGATCGTGGAGGTGGACGGGTTGGGGGCACCCAAGCTCATGCTTGCGCAGAGTGATAGACTAGTTAGACCTTTCTCGAAGGAGGAAGTAAAGTGGGTTGTTTCTGCATGGAATGGCGACGAGGCGCCTAGACCGGATGGTTTGCCTGTTTTCTTCTATAGCGAATTCTGGGAGGTGGTGAGTGTTTAAAGTTTTGGAGGTGTTTAGCAGTTGTAACGCAAGATTCAACAGAACCAACAAAGGTCTTATTTTTCTTCTTCAGAAGAAGGAGGCGTCAAAACGTTTTGAGGATTATCGTCACATTGCCCTTTCTAATGCTATCTATCCGATTATTGCCAAGGTTCTTGCGGAGAGACACAGTATAGTTCTTGATGATCTGCTTTCTCTTGTGCAGTCTGCTTTCATCTCAGGAAGACAAATTAGTGATAGCATGGTGATGCCCTCTAAGATTAGAGCAGATTGGCAACGGTGGCAGGCTCGAGTGTTGTGGAAGGTGAACTTCTCCAAGGCTTATGATAGTGTGGGCTGGCGTTTCTTGTGGTCTGTCATGGCTAAGAGGGGGTTTTTGAACCTATAGATCTCTTGGATGAAGAGTGTGACCACAACGTCTTATTCAGTTTTGGTGAACAGCCGTCCAGAAGGTGGTTTCTTCCAGCCGAAGTAGGGGGTTCATCAGGGCTGCTCCTTGGCGTCGCTCCTCTTCGTGTTGGTGGTAGATGTTTTACCTCGTATGGTGAATCAGGTGGTGGCACATGGCTTCACGATGTGTTATTCTCGAGAGACATCTCCCTTCCAGTTCTCCAATATGCAGATGATACTATCTTTTTAATTGATGGTGGGGCAGCTGAGGTGATGGGAATTTTGTTGGTTTTGGAGATCTTTGGTGAGCTCTCCGATCTTAGGCTCAAAAGAGAAAAATCAAGCATGATCTCCTTTGGCCTATTGGAGGAGGAGGTGGAAGCGCGTAGCTTGGAGTGGGCTTGTCCTTGCAGTCCGAGGTTGGGTTGTGGTCGTCTTCTCCTTTCGGACTGGCTCTCCCGGTGATGGAGAAGCTAGAAAGGAGGTTGGAAGGTTGGAAGGGCTCTTTGCTTTCATGCAGTGGTCGCTTAGTTCTAGAAAAGGCAGTCCCGGCGGCAATCCCTATTTTCTTTATGTCAAAGCGAGTTCTTTCAGTGGGTGTTCGCAGCCAGCTTGAGAAGATTATGAGGAGTTTTTTGGGGCACGGCTGGTGGGGATGGCCATGCGATCCATCTTGTGGATTGTGAGACGGTTACACAGCCCAAGGAGGATGGAGAACTTGGTGTGCCTAGATTGGAGTTGATGAACCGCGCACTTATGCTGAAATAGGTTGCAAGAATTTGCGGCGAAAAGGTGGACGTATGTTGTAAACTCATACACAGTATCTATGGGGTCGATACGCACTCTGTTAGTGGTTTGTGTCTCGTACGGTTTGAATCAGCATTGTGGAAGGGTATTCGTGTGATTATCTTAGATCTTCCTCATCTGTTTCGTCCGTACTTAGGTGATGGTTACAGTTTTTTCTTCGGGACTGATTAATAGATGGGAGACAGAACTCTGGCTTCCCGTTTTCCGCATTTATTTGCTTTGGCAAAGGATAAAAATGCTCGTGTTGATGATTATTGGGATAATGGGGTATGGACACCTTACGTCAAGGGCAGCTTCTCTAAATGGCGTATGTAGGATTCTCTGTATTTGATGGAATATTTATCTAAGACTGAGGGTCCCACTTTGGGTAGTGACCACTGGGTGTGGAAAGAGGGTGATTTCACTGTCAAGAAGGCCTACAATATGTTGATCAAGGGAACGGAACAACTTCAAGAGGACCTGGTTAAGGATTGTAGGATGATTTGGGAGTTGAAGATTCTGGCGCGCATTAGGGTATTCCTGTGGATTTTGAGGCATCGGAGACTTCTCACGAGGGAGAGATGGGCTCGCATCTTTCTTTCAAGAGGATAGCTCATGTATTCTATCCAGGTTGATGATGGAAACCGTTGAGCATATGTTTCTTGGTTGTGAAAAGGCAAAAGATTTTTGGTGGACGGTGGATGTGGCTTGGATTGATCACAACAACATGTCGTCTTTCTGAGAATCCCTCCTCAACTCCTGATTCCGGCAAAATGTAGAGAGATTAGTGCCGACTGCAGGCTTGTGGATGATATGGCTTGCCAGGAATGGTGTAATTTTCCACACAGAGAGGTTTTATGTTCAAAATGTAGTTCATCATGCTCGAAGTCTCCTCGAGTCCTGGTTGTTGCAATCTCTTTCTATTAACTTAATGGGGGAGGACACCTATGTGTATTTCCCCCTTTTCTGGATTCAAGAAAATGGCTAGAAACAAGTTTCTAAACTATATAATAAGTGGTACAAAGAATTAATAATAATATATGAATTTCAGTGGAAAAAAGAAATCTATTAAACTAATCTCCACACATACACAAAATACAGACCTTGCATACATTGAATATTTCTTCATGGAAATAAGCAACCGCCATGCAGCAATAGGCATGTATATGGTAGAGACTAGGAAGCATGCCCGCGCTTCGCAGCGGGGAAGAAATTGAAGTAAACATCTACTATATTTAGTAATTTTATAATTATCTTATGATATACATTACGAAATATAAAGTTAGATTTGTATATATTATTTATTTGATATTTTTTAATCATTGTGTTATGAAAATTATTATATATATACAAACGTATAGTTTCATGATAGTATGAGAACATATAATCGTATAATGAAATTTTAGTAAATATAAAAACAACAGAAAATTAAATATATATATAAGAACGATAATAATATTAAAAGAGGAATATTATATTAAAGTGGAGGTAAATATGTGACATCTAGTACGATGATGTATATATGAAGTATATAGAAGATAAATTTGTCTATAAATGTAAAATAATGTAAAATTTGTAAAGATGTAATATATTCAAATGGAGGGAAACATATACTGACTGTAAATAATCAGTTTATTATTTGTAAATCAGACAAACGTATTAGGGGAAAAAAGAATACAAAGATCAATAGTTTAATTAAATATATAAAGAAAATTTAATAAGTTTTATGAATTTAGAGAGGAAATTTTTTCAATATTGTTGCTGAAGTTAGCGTAGAGAACAGATTATTTATCTCTCTACCAATGAAGATGTTATATATAAATGGAGAAAGAAATTGCATAGTAGTATTTATTCAAAGCGCAAAACAGATAATAATAATAATAATCAAGAACTATCAATTTAGAATAGGAGATTATGATCCATAAACCTCACAAATATATAGGACCATGGTAGAATAGAAGTAACAGTAGTTGAGGTAGATAGTCAAACAAATTCTAAGAAGTAAAAATTGAGAATATTAAATGTTGTAATATTATATGAAGGTGTCGTAACTTGAATAACAGAAATTATTAGAATAATGTTGGGAAACGTGAATGAGATGTTCTATTCCATAGCCCTAGGCTCTCTTATATAGGAGAGTAGCCTATGGGTAAATTACATAAAGAGAATAACAAGAAAATAAAATAACAAAGAGATACAAAATAGCCTATGTGTCAACACTCCCCCTCAAGATGGAGCATAGATATCAATCATGCTCAGCTTGGACGCACACTTCTGGAATGGGCCTTTAAATAATGCCTTGGTGAAAATATCAGCAGTCTGATTCTCTGATGTGACGTGAGATGTAGCAATGAACCCCTTCTGAATCATGTCACGTATGTAGTGACAGTCGACCTCAATATGCTTGGTCCTCTCATGAAAAGCTGGGTTATTTGCAATGAACAAGGCAGCCTGATTGTCACATTCCAACATCATAGGAAGAGGTATATCAATACATAGGTCTGCAAGTAAGGATTTTACCCACATCATTTCTGTGCTCGCCTGGGCCATAGCCCTATATTCTGATTCAGCACTGGATCTAGCTACTACTGTCTGCTTCTTGCTCTTCCACGAAACTAGAGCATCTCCAACATAGACTGCAAACCCTGATGTTGACTTCCTGTCCTTGGGGCATCCTGCATAGTCTGCATCCGCACATCCTGTAACAGAAATCTCCTTTCCTTTCTTAAATATCAAGCCTGCACCTGGAGATGATTTTAGATATCTCAGAATCATGTGTATGGCATCCATATGGACCTGGCGTGGTTGCTCCATGAACTAGCTCACACGACTCACTGCAAACTGTATATCAGGTCTAGTGATAGTGACATACAGTAATTTGCCTACCAGTTCTCTGTACCTTCTCTGATCCACCTCTTCTGTGTCATCATCATACAGCTTCATGCTAGGGTCCATTGGTGTCGTAGCAGGTCGACACCCTAGCATACCTGTCTCACTCAGTAGATCTGTGACATACTTCCTCTGTGTCATGACTAATCCATATGGATTTCTAGCAAATTCCAGCCCCAGGAAATATCTAAGGACTCCCAAGTCCTTGGAGACAAACTCGGTCCCCAGCCTTTCCTTTGCTTGCTTAATGCCTTGGTCATCATCACCTGTAATCAAGATATCATCAACATAAACCATGATTACAATGATACCTCTCGCCGTCTTCTGCACGAACAAGGAATGATCAGCATTGGAGCGTTTATATCCTTGTTTCTCAAAGAGGTCTGAAAGCTTCTGAAACCATGCTCTGGGGCTCTGCTTAAGACCATAGATGGCCTTATGCAATCTGCAAACCTTGGAACACTCCCCCTCAACAGCAAAACCAGGTGGCTGTTGCATATAGACTTCCTCCTGCAAGTCTCCATACAAAAATGCATTCTTTACGTCCAGTTGATAGAGTGGCCAATCTTTAGCAACCGCAACAGATAGCAGGATCCGTAAAGTGGAATGACGCGCCACAGGGGAGAAGGTGTCTAGGTAATCTACCCCATATGTCTGCGTGAAGCCCCGAGCAACAAGGCGTGCCTTGTACCTGTCAATGGAACCATCTGCATTGTGCTTAACTGTAAACACCCATTTGCAACTCACCGGGCTAACATCTGGAGGTATAGGAACCAAACTCCAGGTTCTTCTAGACTGAAGTGCCTCCATCTCCTCTTCCATTGCTAGTCGCCATCTAGCATCCTGCATAGCATCATGATGGTTCCGTGGAATGGCTGTAGCTGAAAGTGCCAATGCAAACGTCCTGAATGGTCCAGATAGCCTCTCAAACGACACCACTGCTGATACTGGATACTGGACACAGCTTCTCTTCGGCTTGCGTAGAGCGATTGGAACATCTAGGTCCTCTGTGGTATCACCATGCTCCTGTAATGCACCCTGCTGAGAAATGTCGTCAGATCCATCAACATTAATATTCTCATTACATACCATAGGCGAGCTAGTTGACTGGTCAGGACCATGAGCTTGATTCGGCCTCCGGGTGTAATGGAATGGTAACGGAGGTACTATTGATGGCGGTGGCGGTGGTGGTGGTGGTTCAGATGTTGGTGGCGGTTGTGATGTTGGTGGTGCCATGAATACAATGTCAGGGGATATAGGTGGCGGCTGCATCTTCCCAGAATCTGAGAAATACATGATGGATTCAAAGAATGTAACATCTGCACTGATCATATACCGCCGACGCACAGGGTCAAAACACTTGTACCCCTTTTGAGTTCTGGAGTACCCCACAAAGACACACTTGACAGCCCTAGGAGAGAGCTTGTCAGAACCGGGCGACAACTGATGGACAAACGCGACTGACCCAAACACACGAGGGGTAAGAGTGAACAGATCCTTGTCAGGATAAATCAGTGAGAAAGGAACCTGTTCATTCAAGACAGACGAGGGCATACGATTTATAAGATAACATGCAGTAAGGACTGCATCACCCCAGTATGAATACGGAACATGACTCTGAATGAGAAGTGACCTTGTGACATCAAGTAGGAGACGGTGTTTTCTTTCTGCAACCCCATTTTGTTGAGACGTATGGGCACAGGATGTTTGGTGAACAATTCCTTTAGAGGAGTAGTAGTTGGCTAGATTATTGGTGCATAACTCTAAGGCATTGTCACTTCTCAAAAATTTGACAGTTGTGGAAAAAACATTCTGAATCTCATTTAGAAATTGAATAATAATATTCCCAGCTTCAGACTTATTTTTCATTAGAAATACCCATGATGCTCTTGAGAAATCATCCACAAAAACAATATAAAACCTGTGCCCCTGATGATCGGGAACACGACTTGGACCCCAGACATCAACATGAAACAACTCAAATTTGGAGTTACTACTCCGACCTTGACTACTGGGAAACGATGACCTGTGATGTTTTCCCAACTGACACGCCTCACACTGGATAGGTGTGTGAGAAAAACTATAAGGTAAGACAAGACGCAACTTCTGAAGCGGTAGATGACCAAAACGCAGATGCCACAGGAGAGAAGATACTTGTCCAGCGGGAGAAGATGTGATTCCGGCAAATGGGGTCTGGTTCAGACGATAGAGGCCTCCTTGCTCATAGCCATGACCAATCACGTTGCCCGTACGGATGTCCTGAAAAATCAAAGAAGATGGATCAAAAATAGCTCGACATTGGAGATCCTTCGTAATCTGACTGATTGACAAAAGATTCTTAGAAAAATGCGATGCATGTAAAACATTCGTGAGCTGCATAGAGGATGTCAATCTAATCTCCCCCTGACCCGTGATGGGAGAATGTGTGCCATTGGCAATCACTACTGTCCGTCCTGGAGGGATCTGAGTATATCCTGAAAGTAGACTCTGGTCGCCACATAGATGATGTGTAGCGCCTGAGTCCATGATCCATGGCAATGTATCCGATCTACTACTATGAAGTGCAAGTGTACTACCTGAAGTACTCGTAGAGGCAAACGCAGAAGCAGGAGCAGCAACATCAGTATGACTCTCTGTCATCGGTGCTGGGCCAGATAGTGGGATAATGCCCCTGAGGCGGGCAACCAGATCATCAAAACGCTCATCCAGTGAAGCAGCAGAAGGAGGCTCTATCTGCTCAGCGACTCGTGCAGATGCAGGAAATCCATGCTTTGAGTAGCATGCGTCCTCAGTATGTCCGATGCGGTGACAATATGAGCATGTAGGCCTAGTGCGACCACCCCTTCCACGGGGAGTACGTCCACGGCCCTGGTAATGAGAACCACGGCCCCTGTTGGCCGCCATGGCTGAGGGATTCTGACTAGCAGCTGCTGAAGGTACAGTTATCCTACTCAATCTGTGAAAAGCCTCCTCCATGGGAGGAATAGTCGAGTCCGCCAAGATCTGTGAACGTGCGGCCTCATACTCTGGATCAAGTGCAGCGAGATCGTTGCATTCCTGTATGTCTTCTGCTGCTCTGGTGTGGCGGTAAGAGGCATGAAGCTATAAAGCTTCTCAAACATTCCTCTCAAAGATGTATAGAGAGAATGTAACGGGCGGCCATTCTGCTTTATCGTGAATATATCATGTTGTAGTTGCAGGATCTTCGTCTCATTCTTTGCCTGAGAATAGGTCGCTGCGAGGATATCCCACATGTCTTTGGCTGTGGGTTGATGTAGAATGTCATTGGCGATTTCAATAGCCAATGTGCCAAATAGCCACACCTTGGCATATGCGTCGTCTGCCTCCCATGAGGCATGAACTCCAGTCTTCTCTGCAGGCTCGGGCTCTGTGTGAATATGCTTCTTGCCCGTGGACTTCATCATACTCATGAACTGCATTGCCCACAGTTCATAATTCGTACCATCCATCTTGACGATGGGCGCTGGACCACGAAATGCGCCCATAGATGGGGTATCTGCCTTGCTTTCTGACATACTGGAGATGGAAGACTGGAGTGACCGAGAGATAACAATCTTCGTCTACAGTGACATAGATGGGATTAGTTGCGTGTGTAGACGTCAGGCAACTGACCCCATGTATATCAAGATCTGTGCCCTAGAGTTTTAGGGCTTGTGGCACGCAGGCACGTGCAGGAAGCACGCGCACGCGCAACTGGATGAAGCACGCAGTGTCTGGATGTGCGCGCAGTACACAGCACACAGAAGAATGCGCAGTGGCTGGGTACGCGCAGGAGCACAGTCGGTGGAGACGCACTGTACGCTAGAGATGCAGGTTGCGCGCTAGATACACGCGATATCGGAGATAAGGCGCTGCAGGTTGCGCGCTAGATGCGCACGTTGCGCACTGTATGCGCTCGATGCGCGGCGCACTAGATGCGCTGGAGTAGCGCTAGATGCGCTGATCGCAGGAGCAGAGATCGGGGAGGCGCCGCAGATCGGAGAGGCGCCGCAGATCGGAGATCGGAGATGCGCAGATCGGAGAGGCGCGGAGAAGAGAGGCCAGCGGGTGGGGTTAGGGTTAGGGTTAGGTTTCGAGAACTCCGGTCTAGGACCGTCGCTCTGATACCATGTTGGGAAACGTGAATGAGATGTTCTATTCCATAGCCCTAGGCTCTCTTATATAGGAGAGTAGCCTATGGGTAAATTACATAAAGAGAATAACAAGAAAATAAAATAACAAAGAGATACAAAATAGCCTATGCGTCAACAAATAAATATGTACGCAGAAGAAATAATATTGTGATAAAGAAAGATATAATAGTCAGTGTAACCATACCTTGTTAACGACAACATGTGAGTTTACATATAAAGTTTGCAATTTTAGAGAACAAAGTAGAAGAGACATACGAAGATAAGTAACTGTGCAATAGTTTACATTAAACAAACATTTGCAAACACTTAAGGAACATGATGAAATCACGTTTTGGAATTCAAAGGTTGGCTGGTATGAAGTTCACAGATACTTGAACAATGAACAAAAACAAATATCAATAGAAGAACGGGTATTCAAAAAATTAGTAACGATGGACATTAAAGAAATGGAAGTTATTTATATTGATAATATTAAACGTAAAACTACAATTATTCATATGGATATTATTGTTATACGAAAAAAAACATATACTAATAAGTTTATTACAATTAATTTTAAGGTAAATTATGAGAAAAGAATGTAGAATTCTTACATATTTCACTGTAAACTATTTGAGTCACATTCAGATGTCGATGATGCAGCAGTTTCTGATTGGACGCTGTAATATGAGAAAGAAATGAAGAATTAAATACAAGTTGATATATGTATTTAAGGAATATAATAAAAGTATAGTATATTATATATTTTAATTATACCTTTGGTGAAAATTAGAGACTTCAGGGATATTTAAGTCCACATGAAACTTAGTAAAAACAATGGAGCATAGTACGGGATCACCGGAAATAGAATAAAAGTTATGCAATATTCAGAGAACATGTAAAAAAATATAAATGCCTAATTAAATTCGCAGGTAAAAATACTAATCAAGGTAATATTTTATAGTTAAACATGTGAAGATAATGACGACCTTGTTTTTTTTCTCACGACGAAGATTTAATGAAAAGTTTTCTACTACTTTTCCCAACAAAGTAATGAACAGTATTTTCTGACTATTTATTTTAAAAAAGTTAGATCAACTGAGTTAATTTATATAAAGAGTGAGATATTTCAAGAATATTTGGAATTAATTATAAAATACTAATAACTCGTAACATAACTTGTTGTTCTGGATTTGTAAGTTTTGCTTCGCGGGAGCGCCTTCTTCATAGTAAGTTCTTCTGTTATTTTTAGTTAGAAGAAGTCAACCAATTATATCTGAAAAAGCAGATAGTAGGAGTTATTAGAATTAATGCTTGAATAAAATAATGTCAAATAAAAATATTTATTCTTTATTATATAAGTTAAAAGAAGTAGTATAAATATCAATAACATAAGTACTATGGAAGATAGGTGCGGCAACATTTTCAAAATCAACAAAGAAAAAACTTGTATCGAGGAATAGACATGTTTATCTCCATATGATGGATAATATAAGTTATATCTGTAAACATTAAAATTAGTTCATTGGGGACAATTCTTAACGATGTTTTATTTAGATGTGTAGTACAGTAAACAATGATGTAGATTTCTTCTTCGTGTAGACTATGTCCAAAACAAAATCCTTTGTCTATTTCAATTACTCCTTCAATTGTTGTTTCTTACATGGAATAAAATATTTCAAAATAGTTAGGCGTAAAATTTGGAAATTGTAAGCCAAATAATAACTCAAATTTGAATGTAAAAAGTAATTAATAGTATCATCTAATATTTGTATATGCTAAAGACAACATTTTCATCGAAAGCAAGAAAACTTGCATGAGATGGATTGTTCACACAACCTAAATTTGATAAATCTCACAGGCGAATAATTCTGATTTTGATTGTGCGTATCTCGCCCACATTTTGAAGTCAGAAATATATTAGTAGTTCATCGTAGGAAAGTACCTAACATATTTAGTATCAGTTACGTATAACAGTATAAGAAAAATTATCTTTATTAAAAATTAAGAGAAGTACATATAATTTTAGACATCATCAGGAGAAATTGCTTAAGTTTAGCAAGAGATATATATATTTATTTTAAAAGAAACATACCCGAAAAACGTATGTGAATGGGGTAAAGGTTTATATGTTAGAAAGAAGAAAGGTGTAAAGTAGAAAATATTATTCTTTAAAAGATGAGCAATTATTTGAATATATATTTTATTTTATATGAGATGAGTGTATAGATGGTAGAAATGATATATATGAAAAGGATTAAGTTGGAGATGGCTGCAAATAAGATATTAATAAGTTTTTTTTGTAAGAATAAGTATATTAATATGGTAGTAAATAGTAGTGGACAATGAAAATGGGTTGGTAGATGTAGTTTAAGGAAGTAATTTTTTATCTTATTTAAAGACAATGCAACTTTATGTGTACTAATATATAGTTATTATAAAATAAAAAATTGACATATATGAAGAACGAAATTTATAAAATCCTAATACAAATTTACAACATATAAAACTAATATAAAAATTCAGAATTTATAATATAGAAATGTGAAAATAATTTCGCATAAAAACAAGTTGGTAATATATTGAAAAAGCATACATGTTATATTTAACAGTTATTAGATCGAAATGGAGAAATGATGGTAAAGAAATGTGATCAGTAATATTTTTTTGTAAAATATAAAATGAGAAATACATGAAAAAAACATATAGAATAATTATAAATTACAATAAAATAAGATAAGATGATGATAAACAAAATCCCATGTTAATGTGAATATAAATAATATATGTGTGTATGTATTTAGGTATATATCAAGAGGATTTTTTTTCCTTTACTTATGGTAATATAAATATCTTATTGATTTTTACTTTTCATAAAAATATGTAAAAATGATATAACTCTTATTTCATTTGATATTAAACTATATTGGCAGATACGGGAAGAAAAAATATTCAATATTTTGCAACGAAAATCAGAAGTTATACTTTTTAATATATATGTAAAATATCAACAAAAAATATAATGTTTAAATGTTTATTCTTCATATATGTTATTTTACAATAATAATTTATATTATTAGATATTTAAAATTTGAGAATAAACTTAACGGATCATTATACACGAAATATGTTATAAAAAATAAACTGGAATAAGAAATATAATAAAAATGATGAAATGATTTAAATTTGTAAATACTCTATGAATATAATAAAATTTACTTCGTAGTAACTAATGTGGAGAAATAAAAGTTAATGACTAATAATATATATCAGAAAGCGCATGAAAAATAAAAAAACCTTTAATTTTTTTTAAAAAACAGCTAATCTGAAACAGCTTAAGGAAAAAAATTTAAACTTACATAATAGTTACAAATACATTCATGGTAGAAGTATATGAGAGAAAGATATTTGAAGTAGTTAAAAAAATTATGAAATGAAAAATTTTAAAAACTATATTATACCTAACTATTATTTAAAGCATATCGAAATATTAGAGATAAGTCGTTATATGGATTTTTTTAAAAAAGGCATTTAGCTAAAAACATAATAAAGCAAAATTTTATAACTTTCATAACAGCTATATAGACATTATTCTTGAGTGAAGTATACCTGAAAGAGATATATGAAGCAGTGGAAGGAACTATTGAATGTAGAAATTAGAAAATCTATAGTAAAAGCAATTGGTATTTAAAAAATAGCATAGCAGTAGAAATAAATTATTGTATAAATATATCTCTACATTTTTTTGAATAACAACAAGCTTAAAACATCGAAAAAAAATGTTCAAAACTTTCATAATAATTACATATATATCAATGATGAAAGAAGTATACATGTAAGAGATATATCAAGTAGGCAGGCGGATTATGGAGTGCAGAAATTTGGAGATCTATATTAAATGCAACTGTTATTTAAAGTACAACATAGCAGTAAAGATGAACTGTTGTTTGGATACGTGTCTTCATTTATAAGAAAGAATTGTACATATGTCAGATATTATCTATTTAGGTGGAGAAAAGAGTTGGTATATGTGTGTATCTTTACATTTATATCAATACATTGTACAAATGACAACTATAATATACCTAGGTGGGCAAAATATATACAGCAATGGCATACAACATATGTCATGTCATTGATAGATGAAATTTATCTACTTTTACTATTTATAAGTTTGTATTATTTCGACTGTCATCTTTTCAATATTGTAAGAGGTGATAGTAAGTAATGAGAAGTTGTTGTTACATGCATTATAGTAAAAAAAATTTAAATATAAACACAAAGTAAATTAAAGTAATTCATAAACTGAAAAGTTAGTATAAAGAAATGTCAAATAATTTAAATTTAAACGCGAAATTATCACCTTAATTTTCAATATAGTAACAGTTAACACAGTACACAATTGAGGTGTTGTCTTTGTTTAAAAGAATCAAGATAAATTGGCTGATCTAACCATTCAATCGTAGCCATCTGATTTCTCTTTCAGTCGAATATAGCACAAATATTAGACTATTTTACAATTAATGATGTATAAGATATTTTTGTTAATATCTTTTATTCTAATAAGCTATATTTCTTTCGAATATAATTTAAAACATTGAATTTTTTCGTTACCAATAACTCATATGCAGAAACTATTTACTAGTATTTTAAAAAAAAGTCATTAATTAGTTTTTCATCTTTTTCTAGTTATTCATGTATAATATTTTGATAGCCAAAATAAACGTTTTTGTTCATTTTTCATATCTAAAAGTATAAAATAAGTTATATACTAATAATGTAAATGAATCGGATAGAAAAGAAAATGTATTAAATGAAAAAAATCATACTGATAAATAAGAGGAAAATATTTTAATAATTAAAAAAGGCATTACAAAGATGATATGAAGAACAAAGAAGTTGCAACAGAAAAATTATCATTATACAAATATATAATATAAATATATGTATGTTTGATATATAAATAATCATTGACAAAAATAGAGACCTTGTAAAAAATCATAAAGTAAATGTAAAAGTTTTAATAGAATATCTCATATATACACAGTTAACGTAAAATGAAAAAAAAAATATTTAGAAAATACGCTATATTATTCTATTATATTTGAAAAAATATGTACAAAGTAATAATACAGTTAACATAAATTATATAAAATATTATAATAAAATATTTAATATATATTTCAGTATTTGCTCTATTTTATATATTTATACAAATGTATAAGATAAAATATATTTGGAAGGTATATTGTTGATAGAAATATGTAAAAAATATCAATATAAGTATTAATTATTTTAATAAATAAGAGTTTCAAATGCTTATACTAGAAGATATTTATCAATATGGAAAATATATAAGAAGCTCAGAATTATTTTGATTGGTATTATAATGAAATATTAAAGTCATATAAGATAAAATTTATCACGGATTTCAAATTATCCATCCAATATATTATAGCTGATAATTATAAATTACTTCTTTTAATAAAATTATTTAATTATTATTATTTTAAAATATTTGATTTCAATATCTAAGATATCATAAAAGTTTAAAAACTGTATAATACATTAGAAAATAAAAATGCAAAAACATTTCAACAATAGTGGTAAATATGGTTCTAACTATTTTATTGATTTTTTTATTTATTTCTAAGGAGTATAAAAGTAGGAAAATTACATAATATATTAAAGATATGTAAAATGACATGCCATTTCAGTAATAATATGAAATATTGTTTTCTATTAAAAATAATAAATAATAGAAAATTAATTATTATAGTTAAGTATGTTAAATATTATAAAAGAATAATAATTAAGGGATTAAAGGAAAATTGATTAAAGTTAAATTAGGTAAACTATATTTTGAAAGGTTTATATTTGGCAAAGTTTATTTCAATAGATAATTGTATCTATTTTATAGAAGGAAATATTAGTAAACGATCAAAACATGTTGACATAATTAAAATAAAATAGATATTATTATCTAATGAAATAAATTTCGCCAAATATAAACCTTTCAAAATATAATTTACCTCATTTACTTTAATCAATTTTTCTTTAATCCCTTATTATTTTTTATAATATTTAACATACTTAAGTATAATAATTAATATTTCTATAACTTATTTTATTTAATAGATAACAATATTTCATATTATTACTGTAATGGAATAAGATTTTACATATCTTTGATTTATTATGTAACTTTCCTACCTTTATCTTACTTAAAAATAAATAAAAAAGTCAATACAATAGTTAGAACTGCATTTATCTGTTGTTGAGATATTTTTCCATTCTTATTTCTGTAATTTATTATATAATTTTCGAACTTTTATGATAACTTAGATATTGAAAGTAAATATTTCAAAATAATAATGACCATATAATTTTATTACAAGAAGTAATTTATAATTATCAATTATATTATATTGGATGAATAATCTGAAATCAGTGATACATTTTATCTTATATCTCTTTAATATTCTATTATAATATCAATTAAAATAATTCTAATCTTCTTATATATTTTCCATATTAATAAATATCTTATAGATTAAAATAATTCTAATCTTCTTATATATTTTCCATATTAATAAATATCTTATAGTATAAACATTTGAAACTCTTATTTACTAAAAAAATAACTTCACATACATTAATATTTTCTATATATTTCTATCAATAATATATCTTTCCAAGTATATTTTATCACATAAATTTGTATAAATATAAAAAATAATACCAAATACTGAAATATATATTAAATATTTTATTATAATATTTTATATGATTTATTATATTGTATTGTTACTTTATACATATTTTTTTTCAAACATAACAGAATAATATAGCGTATTTTCTAAAAATATTTTTTTTTCATTTTACGCTAACTATATATATGACATATTTTATTATAACTTTTACATTTACTAATTTATATTTTCATGCTTTTTTACAAGATTTCTATTTTTTTAAATGATGATTTATATATCAAACGTACAGATATTTATATCATACATTTGTACAATGATCATTTTCCTATTAAAACTTCTTTATTCTTCATATCATCTTTGTAATGTGTTTTCAATTATTAAAATATTTTTCTCTTATTTATCAGTATGATTTTTTCTTTTAATTATCTTCTTTACTGTCCAATTCATTTACATTATTAGTATATAATTATTTTTATACTATTGGATTAAAAAATGAAAAAAAATGTTTATTTTGGCTATCAAAATATTATATATGAATAATTAGAAAATATAAAAATTTAATAATACCATTTCTGTAAAAATACTAATAAATACTTTCTCCATATGAGTTATTGCTAACGAAAAAAATTAAATGTGCTAAATTATATTCGAAAAAAAATACAGCTTATTAGAATAAAATATACTGACAGAAATATCTTATACATCATTAATTGTAAAATAGTATAATATTTGTACTGTTTTCGGTTGAAAGAGAAATCAGATGGCTACGGTTGAAAGGTTAGATCAGCCAATTTATCTTACTTCCTTTTAAATAAGGACATCACCTCCATTGTCTGGTGTGTTAATTGTTACTATATTGAAAATAAAGGTGAGAATCTCGCATTTAAATCTAAATTATTTGATATTTCTTTATACTAACTTTACAGTTTATAAATTATTTCAATTTACTTTGTATTTATATTCTGTAATTTTTTTACTTTGTTGCATGTAACAACAACTTCTCATTACTTACTGTCATATCTTAAAATATTGAACAGATGGCAATCGAAATACTACAAACCTACAAATATTAAAGGTAGATAGATTTCATCTATCAATGATATTACATATGTTGTATGCCATAACTGAATATCTTTTTGCCCACATAGGTATACTATAGTTGCCATTTGTACAGTATTTTGATATAAATGTAAAGATACACACAGATAACAACTCTTTTCTCTACCAAAATACACAATATCTGACATTTGTAGAATTCCTTCTTATAAATGAAGATATGTGTCCAAAGAACAATTCATCTTTATTGCTCTGTTGTCCTTTAAATAACAATTGCATTTAATATATATCTCCAAATTTGTACACTCTATAATCCGTTTGCTAGCTTATATATCTCTTACAGGTACACTTCTTTCACCATTGATATATGTAATTATTATAAAAAATTTGAATATTTTTTTTGATATTTTAAGTTTTTGTTCTTCAAAAAAATGTTGAGATATATTTATATGATAGTTTATTTCTGTTGCTGTGCTATTTTTTAAATAAAAATTGCTTGCATTATAGAATTTCTAATTTCTACATTTCATATTTCCTTTCACTGCTTCATATATCTCTTTCATGTACAATTCTTTTAACAACAATATCTATATAATTGTTATAAAAGTTCTAAAATTTTGCTTTATGATGTTTCTAACTAGCTGCCCTTTAAAAAAAAATACACATAACGACTTATCTTTATTATTTCGATATACTTTAAATAACAGTTACCTATAATATATATCTTCAAATTTTTTCATTTCATAGTTATTTTGACTAGTTCAAATATCTTTTTCGAATATACTTCTATCATAAATATATTTGTAACTATTATGTATGTGAAATTTTTTCCTTAACGTGTTTCAGATTAGCTGTTTTTTTAAAAAAATAAGGTTTTTTTATTTCCCGTGCGCTTTCTGATATACATTATTAGTTATTGACTTTTATTTCTCCAAATTAGTTAATACGAACTAAATTCTATTATATTCGTAGATTATATACAAATTTAAATCATTTCATCAATGTTATTATATTTCTTATTCCAGTTTATTTTTTATAACATATTTCGTGTATGATGATCCGTTAAGTTTATTCTAAAATTTTAAATATCTCATAATATAATTTATTGTTGTAAAGATAACATATATGAAAAATAAACATTTAAACATTCTCTTTTTTTGTTGATATTTTACATATATATATTATAAAGTATAACTTTTGATATTCGTTGCAAAATATTAAATATTTTTTCTTCCCGTATCTACCAATATAATTTACCATCAAACGAAACAAGAGTTATACCATTTTTACATATTTATATGGAAAGTAAAAATCAATAAGATATAATTATCATAAGTACAGTAAAAAAATTCCCTTGTATATATACCCCCCCCCCCCGCACACACACACACAAATATATATATATATATATATATATATTATTCACATTCACATTAACGTATAATTTTTTTTGTCATCATCAATTTTTATTTTATTACAATTTATAACTTATTTTATATGTTTTTTCATCTATTTCTCATTTTATATTCTACAAAAAAGTTTAT
Organism: Ottelia alismoides; assembly: GCA_037367405.1. NCBI lineage: Eukaryota > Viridiplantae > Streptophyta > Magnoliopsida > Alismatales > Hydrocharitaceae > Ottelia > Ottelia alismoides. The sequence goes on along the minus strand of JAZKJV010005589.1, from coordinate 38,464 downwards.
TACTTATCACATTTATATACCATCATTTCTTCATTTCGATCTAATAATTGTTAATTATAACATATATGTTTTTCCAACATATTACTAACGTATTTTTATGTCAAACTATTTTTACATTTCTACATGATAAATTTTGAATTTCTATAGTAGTTTTATATGTTATAAATTTGTATTATCGGATTTTATAAATTTCGTTCTTCATATATGTCATTTTTTATTTTACAATAATTATATATTAGTACACATAAAGTTGACTTATCTTTAAATACAGATAAAAAAATTACTTCTTTAAACTACATCTACCAACTTATTTTCATTGTCCACTATTATTTACTATCATATTAATATACTTATTCTTCCAACAGAAACTTATTACTATCTTATTTGCAGCCATCTCTAACTTAATCATTTTCATATATATCATTTCTAGCATCTATACACTCATCTCATATAAAAGAAAATATATATTCAAATAATTACTGATCTTTTAAGAATAATACTTTCTAATATACACCTTTCTTCTTTCTAACATATAAAATCAAAATTATTCGCATGTGGGATTCATCAAGCTTAAATTGTGTGAACAATCCATCTCGTGTAAGTTTTCTTGCTCTCAATGAAAAGGTTGTCCTTAGCATATACAAATATTAGATGATACTACTAATTACTTCTTACATTCAAATTTTAGTTATTATTTGGCTTAAAATTTCCAAATTTTATGCCTAACCATTTTAAAATATTTTATTCCATGTAGGAAACAACAATTGAATGAGTAATTGAACTAGACAAAAGATTTTATTTTAAACAGAGTCTACACGAAGGAGAAATCTACACCATTGTTGATTGCACTAAATATCTAAATAAAACATCACTAAGAATTATCTTCAATGAACTAATTTTAATGTTTATATATAACTTATATTATTCATCACATGGAGATAAACATGTCTATTCCTCGATACAAGTTTTCCTTTGTTGATTTTGAAGATGTCATCGCACCTATCTTTCACAGTACTTATATTATTGGTATGTATACTACTTTTTTAACTTATATAATAGAGAATAAATATTTCTATTTGACATTATTTTATTCTAACATTAATTATAATAACTCCTATTATCTGCTTTTTCAGACATAATTGGTTGGCTTCTTCCAACTCACAATAACAGAAGAACATAGTATGAAGAAGGCGCTCCCGCGAAGCAAAACTTACAAATCCAGAACAACAAGTTATGTTACACGTTATTACTATTTTATGATTACTTTCAAATATTCTTAAAATATCTCCCTCTTTACAAATATTAATCAGTTGATCTAACTTTTTTAAAATAATAATCAGAAAATATTGTCCATTACTTTATGGGGAAAAGTATCAGAAATCTTTCCATTAAGTCTTCGTCGAGAGAAAAAAAAAGGTCGTCATTATCTTCACATGTTTAACTACAAAATATTACCTTAGCGAATTTAATTAGTCATTTATATTTTTTTACATGTCCTCTGAATATTTCATAACTTTTCTTTTATCTCAGGTGATCATGTACTATACTCCACTGTTTCTACTAAGTTCCATGTGGATTTAAATATCCCTGAAGTCTCCAATTTTCAACAAATGTATAATTAAAATATATATTATACTATACTTTTATCATATTCCTTAAATACATAAATCAACATGTATTTGATATTTCATTTCTTTCTCATATTACAACGTCCAATCAGAAATTGTTACACCATCGACATCTGAATGTGACTCAAATAGTTTACAGTAAAATAGGTAAGAATTCAACATTCTCATATTTCTCATAATTTTCCTTAAAAATATTTATTATAATAAACTCATTACTATATTTTTTCATATAACAATAATATCTATATAAACAATTGTACTTTTACGTTTAATATTATCAATATAAACAACTTCCATTTCTTAAACCATTACTATTTTTCTGAATACCCGTTCTTCTATTGATATCTGATTTTGTTCATTATTCAGGTATCTGTGAACTTCATATCAGCCAACCTCTGAATTCTAAAACGTGACTTCGTCATGTTCCTTAAATGTTTGCAAATATTTTTTTAATGTAAACTATTGAACAATTACTTGTGTTCGTATGTCTCTTCTACTTTGTTCTCTAAAATTCCAAACTTCATATGTAAACTCATAGGTTGTCGTCAACAAGGTATGGTTATACTGTCTATTATATCTTTCTTTATAACAATACTATTTCTTTTGAGTATGTGTTTATTCTAATAATTTTTGCTATTCAAGTTACGATACCTTCATATAATATTACACATTCAGTATTCTCAATTTTTACTTCTTACAATTTGTTTGACTATCTACCTCAACTACTGTTACTTCTATTCTACCATGGTCATATATATTTGTGAGGTTTATGGACCATAATCTTCTGTTCTAAATTGACAATTCTAGATTATCACTATTATCTATTTTCCGCTTTGAATAAATACTACTATACAATTTCTTTCTCCATTTATATATAACATCTTCATTGATAGAGAGATAAATAATATGTTCTTTATGCTAACTTCAGCAACAATATTGAAAATATTTCCTCTCGAAATTTATAAAACTTATTAAATTTTCTTTATATAATTAATTAAACTATTGATCTTTGTATTTTTTCCCGTATTATGTTTGTCTGATTTACAAATCATAAACTGATTATTTACAGTCAGTACATGTTTCCCTCCATTTGAGTATATTACATCTTTACAAATTTTACATTATTTTACATTTATAGACAAATTTATCTTATATGTACTTCATATATACGTCATCGTACTTGATGTCACATATTTACCTCCACTTTAATATAATATACCTTTTTTAATATTATTACCGTTTTATATATTTAATTTTCTTTTGTTTTATACTTACTAAAATTTCATTATACGATTATATGTTCTCATACTACCATGAAAGTATACGTTTGTGTATATATAATAATTTTCATAACACAATGATCAAAAAAATCAAATAAATAATATATACAAATCTAACTTTATACTTCCTAATGTATATCATAAGATAATTATAAAATTACTAAATATAATATATTTACTTCAATTTCTTCCCCGCCGCGAAGCGCAAGCATGCTTCCTAGCAATAAGAGTATAGATGTGCAGCTGATGCTCTTATCACATCATGTATATATGGGAAAATTTAATATTTCTTCAATTTGTCCTTTCTTCTCAAGTTTTAGGAAGTGTATAGTAAGTGAGTTGGTTTATAAGGCAATTGGTAATTGTACATATTCACAATATACAGACTCCACAATCATCTAATATTTCTTCCGGTTGCTAAAATTATGGGAATGTTTGTAATGACACTAGAATAAGTCATGACCTTGGGAGTATCATACATTTTAAATGTATTTATATAAAGCATACAGTTATAATAACAAAGGATGGTTAATAATGTGCCTAGATCCTAAGTATCAGGCAACTTTCAGCCGTCAATTTACTGGTACTGGGATGATACCCGCGCTTCGCGGCGGAAGAAATTGAGTTGCTATGATTTGTAAAAATACCAAGGTTTATTACTTGTAATGAGCCATAATTTTTTGAAAAAAATAATGCTACATATTTGTGTTATAGAAGGTATAAATCCAGAAAAGATAATGTTTATTTAAATAAAATTGGAATAGTTCAGTTAAATAAATATTTATAGAAATATAAGACCACTCACGAAAATATAAATTTAATAAGGGATCATACAAATCTAATTTAAACAACAATCTGTAATGCTATCTACAATATATACAATATATGCAAATTTTTCCTTTAAGGACTTCTTGAAATACCGGAACATGTAAACCATGAAACAAAACAGTTTTTGTTTCTTCAGAGATAGGAAAAAAAATACAACAATATTCATAGTATATCATTTTCTCCTGTTGCAGTGCATCATTGATATAAGGTATGTTCATTGCCCTATATGAAAAATATGCATACAAAATCATAGAAAAAGGTAAATAATATGAATAATAAAAAAATATTACACTAAACTTGTTATAATATGTGAAGAATACATCTTTATTGTAAAGCTGAAGGTTGATTATAATAAAGAGAGTCAAAACACATGTAGGAAATGTAGTATATAATCGATAGACAACAATAAAAATGATTGCATTATTGTAAACTACATCGTGCGCGTGCACTTCATCTGCTTGCTGCAAATCCACAAATAAAATTACAGCGTCTTGATTTTTTGTCACCTTTTGCATGGAGTGACTGATTCTATATTATATTGATAGATGCTTGCAATTTTTTTAGTAATTTGTTAGAAGTTGTTATGCAAATTTTAAGTTGATGTATCATCTGATATTCAGTTTAAAAACTTTTCCAACATAGTTTCATTATTGTTTCTCTTGATCTTCTCACTGTAAATTTATATAATAATTTTTTTTTGGTTTGCTAATGTGGTTTGCATGTTTCCAGTATTGTAGTATTGTGTACCTCACATTGTATAGCCTCTCGTTGGGCATTTGAATGTTCACATTTTCGGAAAAATTAGAATTCTTTTAGCTTTCTGTGTTAAGCTCTATAGAACGTCGTCAAAGTTCAAAAACCATCCAAATTAGTCTCTCATTTTCCAAAGATAAATATCATAGCTAACAATAGGGTACTTTTTCTTTCTTTCATAATCAACCTTTTCAATTGGATGACGGTGATTTTTATTGCTGCACGAAATATGCGCAGACTCTGTGCTACGCATGTGGGATCATATATAGGAAGATGTGGAGAATAGGCAAACATGAGACAACATCGAAACAGTTGATCCTCTTCATTCTTTATCGACTAATTTTTATTTTGATGTCCTCACATGTAACTGAAATGCACAATCAACGAAACACCAACCAAACACAGCATGAAGCAAGAATTGCACATCCGACCAACCACTTGATGACGGATAATCATTCACCTATGGAGAGGAAACAAAAAACAACCAAAACCACAACTAAGACCCCCCTGAATAGAATTAAATGCAAAAGAACAGTCCCCTCCAAACAAATCACAACAATAAAAAGAGATGCAATACTCTGGTTGATCATTGATAGATCTCGTTTAATTCAATAGAAGAGTGGAAAAAAGAGCAAACACCTCAACTTTGAAGAGGGGGTCCCAAAGAAAAAATGTTATTAACAATATCACAATAGCCATCGAGAAGGAAGAGAGATTGACTTACCGGTGAGCTTGACGTCGCAGATTGTAAAGATCATCCACAGAGAACTGAAATAGGAGATGCAACAAAAGAGGAGAAGGCGGCGGCGGAAGGAGAGATTGACGGCGTGTATCTTCGAGATTTTCCAGGGCAGATTGACAAAAGGGTGAAGAAATCAGGGTTTCGCCTACGGTCAGACAACTGTAAGGTATCTTCCACGTGTTGACAGGGAGGAGAACTGTGCTACACGGTAGAAAAGATTACTGCCACGTATAGTTGACAAGCCATGTGACGGCTCTCTAATGTAAAAAAGAAAAGACGGAGAGTTTCATATGGGGGAGAGGACAGTGAGAGCTGTGACGAGCTGTGACGAATCCACGTGGCAGTCATTGGTGAAGAAACTCGCCTTTAGAATATGTATATAGATAGATTCCTTGGAACCTTACGTGTCAATACTCATGCCATAATAATAGTTCACACTGACTTTCTAAGTTGACAATTTATATATATATATATATAATAGGCATTAAACAATGTAAAATAAAATTAGAAAATGAGTAACTCGCCTGATTGATTAACTGCTTTCTGTTCAAATTAGCTTTATTGATTCTTTCAGAATCCGTGAGCTTTATTCCACTTATCCATTCCATGGTCAACACTTCTTTACGAGTATAATTCCAATATATTTTTGGCACCTTAATGCCCAGCTTACCTTTGCCACTTACACCATCACCTGAAAAAAGATATCAGCATCAGAGATTATTTCAAAACATTCTATGTAAGAACATTACGTACACTTTGTTGGTAGAATCATGTAATTCGACTATTGAATAGTTGCTAAGTGGTGGGACCCCTTATACTCATGAAGAGATAAGCACAAAAGAAAACCTAGGACCTTGGTGGCTTTCTCATGTGATTTTTTACTGCTCCTTACGGAGTAAAATTCATGTAAATCCATTTTACATTTGTTCTTAGATTCTGCATTTTATCTTTGATATACTCACTCTCAGTGTGTAATTATGTATGCAATAAAAAGAAAACAACAGCAAGTATAAGGAGAGAATCGTATGGTCCTTAATATGAAGAATACCTTATCTTGAAAAGGAAAAGGATGGTTTCTGGAGGTTCATACTTCATAGTCATCCACAAAATATTATTAGGTTGCAGAAAAAATATTACAAATATTCAAAAGGTCACAGAATTGCTGCCACGATCATTCAGCAGTAGAGTCATGTTTTTATAAGAAAATAGTATTAAATTTGAATGAGCATCAGGAGGAAATGGAAATTTTATTAGTTGCATAACGTTTCACCACAGGGACCAGTAACCTTTTTTACATAAGAAACTGCTATCATCTCCAAGCTGCAGAGATTTCCTAGAAATGCTAAAAAAGATAAAACCTAGAAATGCAGGTTGTATGACCAGGAGTTTTTTTTATTGAAACATGGGTGGCCTCCCAAGCTAAGACCCACCTCACTGCTCAAGTATATATTAAAAATTAAAAGTAACAATTACAACTTTTAAACTCATACAATCTAACTCACCACATCCCAACTCAATACACCCCAACTCAATATATTCCAATTCAATACAACAAGCTCGCCACAACACACCAAATGCCCTAATATGTTCAGCCACATTTTCAAAGTAGAATCCATGCCCCTTGAAGATGACATCATTTCTGGCACACCAGATAGATCAAACCACCGCAAAAGAATGTGTTGTTGTTGGCCGCGGACCAATCTGATATCCCTCCACAAAGTGGTTGCATCACGACTCTCCAGCCACGCCGCTTCGGTTCTAACTCAGACCTTTGCCGTAAGAGGGCATGCGAAGAATAAGTGATTCACGTCCACCTCCACTACACTGCATCTATCACACCCAATCTCCTCCGCACCCAGCAAGAGTCCACGGCGAGCCTTCGTGAGAACCTTCCCCCCAGCCACAAGAAACCCTTAATGAGGCTCAGCAACCTACTCCTCCATATCAAACCCATGTTAACCACCGGCTCCTCCGGTGTCACCTCCCCCTCATTCATTAACGGTATGCTCTTTTACCGAGACTTTTCCATCTCCCCACACAAAATGATCTATCCTCGAAGAAGGTGTCTCACACCTCAAAAGACTCGAATACAGTGCAAGGAACTCCTCCACCATCTGATCAGATAAACCGACGGAGAACAGAGGGGTCCACACCCCACCCTCCAAAACTGCCTCACTGCCACCCCTTTGTCCCCAACCAACTGCATCAGACGCGAGTATCGCTCACCCAAAGCTCCATCTTTCGTCCAGTCGTCTAACCCAAAACGAAAGCTCGCACCATTTCCAAGCACGTTTCGTAGGGCTCTAGCAATATCCGAAACCATCTTTGTGACCCTTCCACAATGACGACGGCAGGCGGTCAGGTAAAACTACCAATGACATATCAATCCCATATATCTACCTTACCAAACGGCAAACCAAACTGCCCCAAATACGAACCACCCTCTTCACCATAAAAGCCTTGTTCATCTCCCTCATCTGCAACACCCCGAGCTTGCCATTTCCCTTTGACACAGTCACCTTATCCCATCTCACCACATGAATGCCCTTCTTCCCTTGCCGAGCGTCAGCCCAAAAGAACCTTCTCACAAGACGTCAATCTTTTTTCGCACCCCCATGGGCAACACACGCATACAACATAAGAACATCGGAATCGCGAAGAGAATATGCTTCAACACTAGCTTGCCACCCCTAGATAGCATCATCGCTTTCCATCTCTCCAACTTCGCCTCCAGCCGCTCCAATAGAATCCTCCAAACCTTGGACTTCGGATTACCCGCCACTAGAGGGATCCTCAAGTATGTAATGGGCAACGAGGCAGTCGGGCATCTCAAAATCCCCTCGACCTGGAACTACTCCCTATTCGAAAGACCAAAGGAAACCACACAAACTTCTCCTTTTTCACCACGAGCCCGGAAACACCCCTAAAAGTGTCCATAGGAAATGATGCTCGCCGAATCTTGTCCGGATTGTCATCGATGAAAAGCATCGTATCATCAGCATATTGCAATAGCATGATGGATATCTCCTCCTTGCAAAAACCAGCACGCCAGTTTCCATCAACTGTCAGTCTCATCATGACTTCAAGAACATCGGACACCAACACGAACAAAAGCGGGGCTAGCAGGCACCCCTGTCGAATACCCCTCTGCGGCTGGAAAAAACCTCCCTCTGGTTTACCACTAACAAGCACCGTCAGGGAAGACGTATTAACGCATCTTATGATCCAAGCAATCCACAACCCCGAAAGCCCCTCTTCTCCAGCGACGCTCATAGAAACTGCCAGTCTATGCAATCATATGCCTTTGCAAAATCAATCTTCCAAAGCACCCCTTTGGTCCCACGTCTCTTCCAATCAATGATAATCTCATATGCCAGCAACCCATCTACCATAGCCCTCCCCGGAATGAAAGCAGTCTGCTCCGACGAGATAATTCTGTGAAGCACCATCTGCAACCTATTTGCAAGGATCTTTGAAACCACCAAGTAGATAGCATTGGACAACACAATAGGTCTGTAATCAACCACCCTAGTCGGTGTGCCCTTTTTGGGCAGCAGAAAGATGATTGTCTTGTTCAGCCTTTCAAAACCCTTGTTACCAGTTCTGAACTCCTACAACACATCCATGACATCCTTCTTCACTAACCCCCAAAACTCCCTGTAGAACGCCATGGGAAAACCATCTGGACTAGGCAAACCATCATCATTCAACTGGAAGAACGCTTGTCTGGCCTCCTCCGAGAACTCTGCAACCAACATTTTGGAATCCCCCTCTGTAATATGCGAAATGCCCCTTCCCTGCCAACCCCAAGCCATGTGAGTCCTTTACTTGGCAAAATCATAAAATTGCGAACGCAAAATCGAAATGAAGGTAGCAGTCGAAATGAAGGCAAGACAAGGCGAAGGTGTGAGTTCTTCGCTGGCAAAATCCTGAAAGTGCGAATGCAAAATAGAAATGAAGGCATGACAGGGAGATAACAAAAGGTAAATGTAGAACATTTGAAATGAAGGTAGCATCTAGGATTTAGGGAGGGAAATACAGGTCATCCTTTGCTTAAAGTGTCAAGATCAACATATCTCGTGAACTTTTTTTGCATGCCCCATAAATGGTTTGCTTTGTGACCATCATGTGGTATACCCACCTATCTAGAAAATCACCGTTATTTCGTCTCCTCAAAATACTGTTTATCAAGGCATCTCAACGACAGCAAGGCTGGAAGTAGGCAAACATCTAGATGGAATTATTTACATTTAAACTCTAAGGACATGTGATATTGCTTCTCATCATTGGTGGCATTAAAGATGCCTCCATTCTCCGCACGTGAATGTTAGAAAATAGGAATGCGAAAGTATATCAGAATAATAAAAATAATATTGAAGACAGGATTTAACATGGAACCCTACTTCCTAAGGAGCGAGATGAAACCACAGGAGAACGCCTCAAAGAGTTGGTTTGTTCATTGAACTCTCTCACTAGATACAGAGGGTGAGGGGCTTCTTATATAACCCTCACTAAGTCTCCACATCCCACAAGTGGTAGATGTGGGACTAAACAATAAGATGTGGTAATGGATCTTGGAGTGATCCATTTACCCATCTCCCACATAAGTGACGCATAACCAAATACTCCAACACTCCCCCTCAAGATGGAGCATGCAATGCTCAGCTTGGATATATAGAAAGACATCTCAACTCACGCTACATGATACTACAGACAATATGAACTCAACGCACACAAATGTCGGTTGCTGTCGAGGACGTTGCTTCTCATGTCGTGCAGGTGAAGAGAAACACTGGGCTGAAGTATGTGTCAAACTGGGTGTGCTCTGAACTGCGCCTGTCAGAGCCACTAAAATTGGATGAATCTTCACCTGGAGAACAAGGCCCGCCACATGTAAAAGACTAGATCATGTGGATAAATGCTCCATCTCTGAATGGTCGAATTGGAAAAGCCATGTAAAACATCCTCTTCGGAGTCCACAACCACTGGAGAATGGAGTCTGAAGAGGTCTCCTCAGCGGAGAACCGTGTCTCTCACATCTGGCTCAGAGAATGGTATCTCTACTCTGGAGTCCCTATAAAACCACATGAAAACCCTGTCTGACAAAACAAGAATGATGGGGACAACAAACTATGATGGCAAACATGCACACATCGGAAAAGACTGCATACATGTGCATGTCTGAAATTGAGGACTCGGAATCTGATGTCGAGTCTGAATATCTGAACAAATGTAGAACTGTAGAGTCTAGAAAATCTGGCCAGTCTGGAGAATCTGACATCTGAATCTGGAATAGGCATGTGACTCTACACAATACTCTCACTTTCTCCCGGACTGAATGGAAAACAATGACATCGACCACGTTGGGAGAAGACAGGAAAATGGGGAAAACAAAACCAAAAAAGCCGTCGCATTTTTCTGACTTTTCTTCGTGTTCTTTTTCTTCTTGTTTTAATCATTTTTTCTTGGTTATTTAAAAAAATTAATAGCCTACATCTCCTTTTTTAACAAGCCATTCACATTTTTTACGGCCTTTTGTTTTTTCCTTTTTTGTGTGTACGAATTTTTTTGTACGTGCCTTTTTAAAAAAATCCCCCATTCTCTCTTTCTTTTTATAATACACATTATTTTTGAATCATTCAGCCCACTTGGGCCAACTCTGACTCTTCCCCCCTTTTTTACTTCGGCCCCACTAGGCCCCCCTTTTGTTGTTTCCACGTTGGGTCTCCCCTTATTTAGGGTTCCCCGATTGGGGACCCTCTTACAAAGCCGCCTCTGTTGGGGCTTCTTTCATCGCTACCTCCTGGAGAATAGGGCAAAGGGTCTCCTGGAATATCGCATGGAGCGTCACCATCGCATGGAGCTCCGCACGACGCCTGGAGCATATCAGAGGGGCGGCACTATGAAGGCCTTGCTGCCTGGCGGCAATGGAGGCCACGGTAGGCGCTAGAGCATGGATCTTCTGGAAGGAGGAGCTACTCTCGGTGTCTGGAGAAGGAGATAAATAGAGAGAAGGATGCGTGAGAAGGGGAACGTGAGGGCTCTCACCGCTGCGTGAGAGGGGGAACACGAGCATCGCCTCCTCCTGGAGGGGATGGAGATGGGGTTTGCGCCCCGCTTGGAGATGGGGAAGCTATGGTGGTGGAGATCGAGAGCACCGAAGCCCTTGGCGAGAAGGGTTGGAGCACCGTTGAGGTCTCGTGCCGTCTGTTGGAGATGAGAGACTTCGAGAGAGAGAGAGGCCAGGCCATTGCTGCCTAGACCATCTGGAGCAGGCACGGCCATTAGTGAAGATCGGACCCAGCGGTGAGATCTCTGATGGCGACTGCAACGATCTTCTCATGGGTCTCGCACGAGTAAGACGACCTCCCACTATCAATGAGATCCATCATGTGAATGTCGAACGGGAGCGAGCTATTGCAGAATGGGAATATGGATTCGACGAGACTGATGGAAGCAAGCGTGCCAGTATTGGAGTCGAAGCCTGGAGCCTAGAACTCGAATGGAGTTTTGCGCAGATGAGATGAACAAAGAATAATTTCTAGGGTTTCATCTAAACCCTAGAACAAGAACTTGATAATCGAATCCCGAACCCAAAAAATATAATGAAAAATCTCGAGAATCGAACCTGCTCTGATACTATGTTAGAAAATAGGAATGCAAAAGCATATCAGAATAAAAGAATAAAAACAATATTGAAGATGGATTTAACATGGAACCCTACTCCCTAAGGAGTGGGATGAAACCATATGAGGAACGCCTCAAAGGGTTGGTTTGTTCATTGAACTTTCTCACTGGATACAAAGGCCCAAGGGTGAGGGGCTTCTTATATAGCCCTCACTGAGTCTTCACATCTCACGAGTGGTAAATGTGGGACTAAACAATAGCATGTGGTAAATGGATCCTAGAGTGATCCATTTACCCATCTCCCACATAAGTGACGCATAACCAAATACTCCAACAGTGAATATCTAACAACTCGTGTGGAAGTAAATCTTACAATTGAGCTCCTCCGATTAGCTTGGATGCACACCCTGACACAACATGGAATCCGTTCAGGGTTTTTAACAGTAACAATGTTTTGGAAAGTTTTTGCGGTAAATAGTGGCCACACACAGTCAATAATGGTGAGACGGAATGGAATTAGAACCACCAGTAGAGATGGGTTCCAAATTTGTATATTGGAAGTAATATTTTTTTGTTCATATGGCAAGATTTAGGCAATTTGTTACCGGAGACCTGATTTGTTCTTTAGAACAGCCACGTCTAAACATAATTGCCTGGCATTTACGGGATGAAATTACTCCCACCTTTTGTGCATACATATCTGGCTTGTTTTCAGAAGCAAGGGCAATTGTTTTTGTACATGGAGCTCCGAAGCAGACATTTATGGTCACGAAGAATTTCAAATTCATCTTATTTTGTCAATAAAAAGAAAGAAATAGTGTGGCTGCAACTATCAGTCCGTACTTTTCAAGCCCTCCAGATAAAAATCTAGCCTGCGATGGGCGCATCATGGTTATCAGAGATCTGGGACGTGGCAAGGATAAAGGGCATTCCACAAAAAAAGGTTTGAAAACATATGGGCAGATAAATGTGAACTTCCAAAGAAACTTCGACAAGAACAGGATCACCTTGTGAACCATCAAAGGAGAAATCAAAATGAAGGATATTTAGAACCCATGCAATGACAGACAATAATAAACCCTTGAGAAATACAGACTGAACCTTGAGGCAAGTTAAAATACAAAATATTACAACAATAAAGCATGAGCATTGTAAAGAAGCTCCAGAAGTACATTGTTGTTTTGCCATATCAAAATAATATTTTGTATAGTCAAGACTATTTCAAGATTGGACAGGGAACTTATCTGTAAGTAAAAGCTGACTTGAAAGAAGGCATGAAATATATTTTCAAGTTAGCTAATGCTACGAGGGAAAGGTTCATGGATCTTACGCAAGTTCGGTGTGTCAAGTATGAGAAGGAAAGAGTGCTAGTGGCAAATGATGATAATAAAGCAAAGGAAAAGAATTATTTTGCGCACCTTTTTAAAAGAATGATGCTACTATAATCCCAAATTAGCCTTGGAGATGTCACCAATTCTAGATCACATATGAAATATTCTTGTTATATGTGAATTCAAATGAGGCAAAAGAGGTTTTATAAATGTTGAAGTCTAGGAAAGCAGTGGGATCAGATGACATTCTTGAATATATTCGGAATAGGCGGGAGGGAAGTATTACTTAGCTTAGGAATTTGTTAAATATTATTTAGCAAGAAAAAGCAAGGTTCAGGAAAGCGGTATGCGTATGCGTTCGGACAGGTCACTGAATAGAGATTAAGCGGTATGCGGGGGCATATGCGGGGGGTATATACGGTTCTACGTGGATTTCTATTTTTTATTTAAAAATAAGTAAATACCTACAAAAGTGACTGCAACTAAACTGAATTTATGAGTAAATGTGGTCCAACATAAGATATAAGAAAAATGGTTTCCATGTAGAGATCAAAATAGTACAACTAAATATCAAAATCATCAAAGATAGTATTACATAATCTAATTTAATATATAGAATCAAAATAATACAAGATCTGGATCTTAATATCTGAATTCGATTGCCCAACTGGATCTTAAGCGGGCATACGGAGCGCATATGCGCCTGCACAGCCTGCATATGCGGGCCATATATGCGCAAAGGGTGCATAAAGCAGGGTTTCAGGTAATCGATGCGCTCAGGAGGTCGTTTAGGCATATGCGGCCGCATATACGGCCGCACGGACCACTTTCATGAAAAGAGAGAAAAAGTATTGTGACAGCCTTCATATAAGAATAAATGAGATGCATATTTGTGCCAAATTAATGGGTCATACAAAAAATGTGTGGAATAGGATAATTGAAAAGAGGTTGATTTTCAACAGAATCAGACAACCAGTTAACTCCATGTCTGGTAGTGTGGCAGGTCTATAAAAGAGGAAAAGAGATATGCACCTTCCCATGCATTTGACGGGGGAGTCTAGTATAGTCTCTACCGATTTGAAGAAAGCTTATGATCAATGACGGAAGGAGAAAACTAACCTAAGATATAGGAAAAAGAAAAGGTTGTGGGAAAGGGGAGGGGGTGAACCCGGAAATGAGTATTAAAAAATGCACATAATACTTATAACAAAGATGAAGATGCCCTTGGTGAATGTTTGGTTAATCGGATTCACAATGGGAGTACCATGCAAAAATGAGAGAAACTCGGCTAAGATAAGGTAGACATGTGCAAAGAAATCTATTCAATGCTTCACTTCATAAATATGAGAAGAATCTTGTAAAAATGATCAAGGAAAACTATAGAAGGATATGGCTTTTCAGGATTTAAGCCAGAATATGGTCCCAATTAAATGTGTTTGATAGCAAAGAACCCACGTAGTGACCCGACTTAAAATGGAAAAAGGTTGGTTGTTGTTGGACGATGGTAGCACCATTATGTTAATCTATTCCACGGTACCGTGTCAAAGAGTCTGTTCTTCATGTTTCCGTTCAATGAATAAGCTGTGCATGGGGCTTTTGAATTGAGTACAGACAGTCAATCACCCATCAACATATACAAGATCAGACTAAACCAAACATCGAGTCCAAACTAAATCCCTGAAGAGTCCAGCTACCAATCTAATTAAAATATATAGCTCTCGATACTGGTAAAAAAAACTGAAAGGATCTCCCTCTAACATTCCAAAGGAATGCAAAAAAAAGAGGACACTGGACACTACTAAAAATAATATTGAACAAAGAACTTACTTGAATTGCAGGCATAAAGGCAAGTAAAACGTTCAGCATTTTGAGCCTCCAATATGTAGTCAATCTCCTCAAACATATGTCACACCTGCACGTTCATAATATGTTTTTAGAATTGGCCTATTCATAATATTGCAAAGGAGGTTGGTTGATGCACTGGTTAGAAGATGCGAGATTTGAGATGTTCAGCCGGTTAAAAGAGGGTGAGAAAGATCCAAGAAGTGTTGGAATAGAACCATTAGAAGGATCTTAGTTATTTGGATTTACGCCCGAGAATAACCCAAAATAGATCTGAATGGAAGCAAAAGAATCATGTAGTCGACCCTACTTATTTGTGGGAAAAGACTTTGTTGTTGTTGTAGCTTATTCATAATAGTACAGAGCCATTTAAATATGAACACAATACCAACCTAACATAAAAAATAGCTGAGAAAATGGTGAACGGAGATTTAAAACGAAGAATATCAATATTGTAGAGATACCACCTCATGGTTACGTAAAGGACACTGAAAGCCTACATGCCATCAATGTTGCAGAAGCAATTGGTAGTTCCTACGTTGGAGACAAGGTTGCAGAACTCAGTAGTCAGTCAACTAGGTCACTGACTATGGATTGATCAGCAATCGGACGACTAAAATGATTTAGTCGATTTTGAATTTTTTTAGTTATTTAAGGTACATAACTCAAATTTTTTTTACACATATAATCTAATTGACGTACATAGATTTAGATATTTTCAGCTCTCTTCAAGTATTAGAAGATTTTTATCCTCAAGTATATACCACTAGTTCGTCGTGCTTCTGGACCTAGTTGCTATACCTTGCTGTCCATGTTTTTTGTGCCTAGGCTGATGCATTATTGGAAATGCATCAAAATGTTCTCCATCATTCAAGTCTTGTTACTGCAAGTCAAATGCATCAGTTTATTGACAGTTTAGGTTGTATAACAACCTCATAATGGATCTTTGATAAAGCAAGATTCCCTGCCAAGTTTGCTGCAGTGATAGGATACCATGTTTCTGTTTAATATCATTCTCCACAACCTTTTCTTGCTGAATCTTCGCGACTGTGGTATCTGTTGGTTGTTACTGTTGTTTTTAAACCACTGCTGCAACCTTTGTATCCCCTATTGATTGGTGTTCTTTATGTGCATGTTTTTGAGTGCATTGTACCAATGTCATAGCCTGACAGCCTATTGTTGCCTTCCCCTCCAATGTTCTTTTGCTGTTGTGGACTCTCAGCTTGCCATGAGACATTATGTGTTGTTGTTTTAGTAGTTACTGCTGCTGTGCAGCTCACCCTCTAACAGAAGAAATGGATTGCATCGAACGGACAACAAAGGAATAGCTTTTCTGTATTTGTTATCCACCTTGGTTGTGTTGGTCTTTCTGTTGCTTTCACAGTGGTAAAAAACAATGTTGTTCTTGAAATTAGTCCCCTCCTCAATGTCTGTTGCCCGTTTGATTCTTCGACGGATGATCACCCCTTTGAGAATTGTTACGCACTTCAACTATCATAAAAGCCACAGATGGGCAATTATTGTCCATCTGCTTATGAGGGAGATGGCTGCTACGACCATGATTTTTTCCTGATAACCACCATCCCACAAAAGAAACCGAACGACTAACCGGACCGATTAGTCAGGTTGGCCCACTAATGGATGATTGGGCCTAATGAAGTCGCTAACCATACCCCCCCCCCCTCGTGACTTGAATAGTTGGCAGATTTTGACAAACTTTATTGGAGCAACAAAATAATCTAAAGAAATGGCACCATATGCTTTGTCCAAGGGTCAGAACAGCAAGCAGATTTGGTGTGGACACTAGTGGAGATAACTGATGAGGCGTTGTGAATGAATGTGAATAGTCAGACGTCTCTCTATGTGCATTAGCATGGGTGGCATGGAGGCGATAAATGGTATGGGAGTGCACTCAACAGAGAATGGGTATAATTGACATACTCCAGGTTGCCATTAATGGGCCTTTCACTTAGGCATGTGGATTAGATAAGATGAAGAGAAAATGTCAGGGTTGGAGATCAGAGTTATTGTCTGTGAGTGGCCAAGTGGGGGCAGTCCTCGTAGATTTGCCTTCTTTCACTTGTATACATACATATTACTGATAAAAGTCGAGAAGCAACTTGATGAGTTGATGGTGTGCAAAGAAAATTCATTTGGAAAGAGAATGAGGAGGGAGGATGTGGAACATACTTGGTTATGTTTGTCCAAGGAAGAACAAAGAAGGTGCGGGAATTACGAGTTCGGGTTCCTTCAATAAGGCTCTGATGACCGCGCGGGAACTTGAAGCTGTTGAGAACAAGAGAGGATTTACGTGGCAAGATTTTGGAGGCACACTATTGCAAGAGCATGTCTTTGGAGGAGAAGGTGTCGTCAACAAGAAAGACTCCAATTTTTTGGAAAGGGTTTGATGCACTTGGTTATTAGAGTGTGGCTGTTGCTACAATAGCAACTAGAGGATGGAAATTATTTCAGATTCTTGCCGAATAACTGGTCGAAGGAATGGCTACTAACAGTGAAATTTCCGAGGATGTCCCTGTTGACGCATATTTAGTTATTGTATCTTTTGCTATTTTATTTTCTTGTTATCCTCTTTATGTAATTTACCCATAGGCTACTCTCCTATATAAGAGAGCCTAGGGCTATGGAATAAACAACTCATTCACGTTTCCCAACATGGTATCAGAGCAACAGTCCTAGACCGGAGTTCTCGAAACCCTAACCCTAACCCGCCCCACCCGCCGGCCCTTTCTTCTCTCTCTCTTTCTTCTCTCGGCGCCGCCCTCCGATCTCCAGCGCGCATCTCCAAGCGCGCATCACCGATCTCCATCGCGCATCCTCCTGCGCTTGATCTGCGGCGCCTGATCTACCTCACTGCGGCGCTCCTCCAGCGCTGATCGATCCAGTGCTGATCGATCTCGCGCTGATCTGCATCTCGCGCTGATCAATCCTCCAGCGCTGATCGGTCTCCAGCGCTCCGATCTCCAGCGCTCCGATCGCCAGCGCATGCGCGCATAGCGCACCTTCTCCGCGCCGATCCTCCAGCGCTGATCAGAACAATTTGCGTGCATTTCTAGCCCCAGAAGGAGACTCTCTCGCGCGCATACTCTGGATCTCAACCCTGAACGAACACTTTGCGCGCAGCCCTGATCACGCACTTTGCGCGCAGCCTCCGCGCAACGTGCAGCATCCACGCCCTAAACTCTAGGGCTCAGATCGTGATACATATGGGGTTGGTTGCTTGACGTCTACACATGCAACCAATCCCGTTTATGTCATTGTAGACAAAGATTACTGTCTCTTGGTCAATCCAGTCTTCCAGTATGTCAGAAAGCAAGGCTGATATTCCATCTATGGGCGCGTTTCGTGGTCCAGCGCCAATCGTCAAGATGGATGGTACGAACTATGAACTGTGGGCAATGCAGTTCATGAGTATGATGAAGTCCACGGGCAAGAAGCATATTCTCACAGAGCCCGAGCCTGCAGAGAAGACTGGAGTTCATGCCTCATGGGAGGCTGACGACGCATATGCGAAGGTGTGGCTTTCTGGCACATTGGCTACTGAGATTGCCAATGACATTCTACATCAACCCACAGCCAAAGACATGTGGGATATCCTAGCAGCAACATATTCCCAGGCGAAGAATGAGACCAAGATTCTGCAACTTCAACATGATATATTCACAATTAAGCAGAATGGCCGCCCATTACATTCTCTCTACACATCTTTGAGAGGAATGTTTGAGAAGCTACATAGCTTCATGCCTCTTACCGCCACACCAGAGCAGCAGAAAACATACAGGAATGCGACGATGGTGGGTGTGTTTCTCGCTGCACTCGATCCAGAGTATGAGGCAGCACGTTCACAGATTTTGGCGGACTCGACTATTCCTCCCATGGAGGAAGCCTTTCACAGATTGAGCAGGATTACTGTACCTTCAGCAGCCACTAGTCAGAATCCATCAGCTATGGCAGCCAGCAGAGGCCGTGGTTCTCACTACCAGGGCCGTGGACGTGTTCCCCGTGGAAGGGGTGGTCGCACTAGACCAACATGCTCATATTGTCACAGAGTCGGCCATACTGAAGACACATGCTACTCCAAGCATGGATTTCCTGCATCTGCACGAGCTGCTGAGCAGATAGAGCCCCCATCCGCTTCCACGCTGGATCAACGATTTGATGATCTGGTTGCCCGTCTCAGAGGCATTATACCACCATCTGGCCTGGCACCGTCGACAGAGAATCATACTGATGCCGCTGCTTCTGCTTCTGCCTCTACGAGTACTTCAGGTAGTACACTTGCTCTTCATAGTAGTAGATCAGATACGTTGCCGTGGATCATGGACTCCGGCGCTACACATCACCTATGTGGCGACCAGAGTCTACTTACAGGATATACTCAGATCCCTCCAGGACGGACAGTAGTGATTGCCAATGGCACACACTCCCCTATCACGGGTCAGGGGGAGATTAGATTGACATCCTCGATGCAGCTCAAGAATGTTTTACATGCACCGCACTTTTCCATGAATCTGTTGTCGATTAGTCAGATTACGAAGGATCTCCATTGTCGAGCTATTTTTGATTCATCTTCTTTGATTTTTCAGGACATCCGTACGGGCAACGTGATTGGTCATGGCTATGAGCAAGGAGGCCTTTATCGTCTGAACCAGAACCCGTTTGCCGGAATCATAGCCTCTCCCGCAGAACAAGTATCTCCTCTCCTGTGGCATCTGCGCTTCGGTCATTTACCGCTTCAGAAGTTGCGTCTTGTCCTACCCTATAGTCTGTCTCACACAACTGTCCAGTGTGAGGCATGTCAGTTGGGAAAACATCACAGGTCGTCTTTTCCCAGTAGTCAAGGTCGGAGTAGTAACTCCAAGTTTGAGTTGTTTCATGTCGACGTCTGGGGTCCGAGTCGTGTTCCCGATCATCAGGGGCACAGGTTTTATATTGTATTTGTCGATGATTTTTCTAGAGCATCTTGGGTATTTCTAATGAAAAATAAGTCTGAAGCTGGAGATATTATTATTCACTTTCTAAATGAGATTCAGAATGTCTTTTCCACAACAGTCAAAATTATAAGAACTGACAATGCCTTAGAGTTGTGCACCAACAATCTAGCCAAATACTACTCCTCAAAAGGGATTGTTCACCAAACATCCTGTGCTCATACGTCTCAACAAAATGGGGTTGCAGAAAGAAAACACCGTCATCTTCTTGACGTTACAAGGTCCCTTCTCATTCAGAGTCATGTCCCGTATACATACTGGGGTGATGCAGTCCTTACTGCATGTTATCTTATAAATCGTATGCCCTCGTCTGTCTTGAATGAACAGGTTCCTTTCTCAATTATATATCCTGACAAGGCGCTGTTCACTCTTACCCCTCGTGTCTTTGGGTCTGTCGCTTTTGTCCATCAGTTGTCACCCGGTTCTGACAAGCTCTCTCCTAGGGCTGTCAAGTGTGTCTTTGTGGGGTACCCCAGAACCCAAAAGGGGTACAAGTGTTTTGACCCTGTGCGTCGGCGGTATATGATTAGTGCGGATGTTACATTCTTTGAATCCATTATGTATTTTTCAGAATCCGGGAACATGCAGCCACCACCATTATCTCCTGATACCGTATTCATGGCACCACCAACATTACAGCCGTCACCACCAACATCACAGTCGTCACCACCATTACCACAACCACCACCACCACTGTCGCCACAAACAATATCCCCGTTACCATTCCATTACACCCGGCGGCCGAATCAAGCTCATGGTCCTGACCAGTCAACTAGCCCGCATATGGTATGTACTGAAAATATTAATGTTGATGGATCTGACGACATTTCTCAGCAGGATGCCTTACAGGAGCATGGTAATACCACAGAGGATCTGGATGTTCCAATTGCTCTACGCAAGCCGAAGCGAAGTTGTGCCAAGTATCCATTATCAGCAGCAGTTTCGTTTGAGAGGCTATCTGGACCATTCAGGACGTTTGCATTGGCACTTTCAGCTACGGATATTCCACGGAACCACCATGAGGCTTTGCAGGATTCTCGGTGGCGGCTAGCAATGGAGGAAGAGATGGCGGCACTTCAGTCTAGAGGAACATGGAGCTTGGTTACTGTACCACCGGATGTCAACCCGGTGAGTTGTAAGTGGGTATTTACAGTGAAACATAATGCAGATGGCTCCATTGACAGGTACAAGGCCCGCCTAGTTGCAAGGGGATTCACACAGACATATGGAGTAGATTACCTTGACACGTTCTCCCCGGTGGCTCGTCATTCTACTCTGCGGATCCTCTTATCAGTTGCAGTTACTAGGGACTGGCCACTCTATCAACTGGATGTGAAGAATGCCTTTCTATATGGCGACCTGCAGGAGGAAGTCTACATGCAACAGCCACCAGGTTTTGCTGTTGAGGGGGAGTGTTCCAAGGTGTGCAGATTACATAAGGCTAGCTATGGCCTTAAGCAGAGCCCCAGAGCATGGTTCCAGAAGCTGTCAGACCTCTTTGAGAAACAAGGATACAAACGTTCCAATGCTGATCATTCCTTGTTTATACAGAAGACGGCAAGAGGTATTGTTGTAATCATGGTTTACGTTGACGATATCTTGATTACAGGTGATGATGACCAGGGCATTAAGCAGGCAAAGGAAAGGCTGGGGACCGAGTTTGTCACCAAGGACTTGGGAGTCCTTAGATATTTTCTGGGGCTGGAGTTTGCCAGAAATCCATATGGATTAGTCATGTCACAGAGGAAGTATGTCACAGATCTACTGAGTGAGACAGGTATGCTAGGGTGTCGACCTGCCACGACACCAATGGACCCTAGCATGAAGCTGTATGATGATGATACAGAGGAGGTTGACAGGAGAAGATACAGAGAGCTGGTAGGCAAATTGTTATATGTCACAATCACTAGGCCAGACATATTATTTGCAGTGAGTCGTGTGAGCCAGTTCATGGAGCAGCCACGTCAAGTGCATATGGATGCAGTACACATGATACTTAGATATCTCAAATCTTCTCCAGGTAAAGGTCTGCTATTCAAGAAAGGAAAGGGGATTTCTGTCTCAGCATGCGCAGATGCAGACTATGCAGGATGTCCTAAGGATAGGAAGTCAACCTCAGGGTATGCGGTCTATGTTGGAGATGCCCTAGTCTCATGGAGAAGCAAGAAGCAAACTGTGGTAGCTAGATCCAGTGCTGAATCCGAATATAGGGCTATGGCCCAGGCTGCTACAGAGATGATGTGGGTGAAAGCAGTGCTGACAGATTTGTGCTTAGATATACCACTTCCTATGAACTTGGAGTGTGATAATCAGGCTGCTTTGTTCATTGCAAACAATCCTGCATTCCATGAACGGACCAAGCATATTGAGGTGGATTGCCACTTCATACGTGATATGATTCAGAAAGGATTCATCACCACATCCCATGTTACTTCAGAGAACCAGACTGCTGATATATTCACCAAGGCATTGTTACGAGGCCCGTTTCAGAAGTGTGCTTCCAAGCTGAGCATGATTGACATCTATGCTCTATCTTGAGGGGGAGTGTTGACGCATATTTAGTTATTGTATCTTTTGCTATTTTATTTTCTTGTTATCCTCTTTATGTAATTTACCCATAGGCTACTCTCCTATATAAGAGAGCCTAGGGCTATGGAATAAACAACTCATTCACGTTTCCCAACAGTCCCCTTGCAATTAAGGCATAAGGGGTGATGCAATTAAGGCATAAGGGGTGATAGTATAGTGTTGACGCAGAGTATGAGTGTCTATGTGTACAATACATCTTTCTAAACATAAGCTGCAAGAGTTTGCTTTTCCAGACGCATTGCTTCAGGGCGACCGCTATGGATAGAGTTGTTGATGCTAGGGTTTAGACAGAGAGATGGTAATTTTTCTATTTCAAAGGGTTATAAAACACTGCAGATGCATTCAAAGATTTTGGGTTGTAATTCTGTGTTGTACTATCTACCAAAGGTTAGTTTACATGCCTGGTTGGTAAGGTGAAATATGTTGGTCATCATGATGCATAGGATCAAGTTGGGGATGAGTTGAAACTGTTGGAGTATTTGGTTGTGCGCATGTTGAGTTGTAGATGGGTAAATGGATACCTACAGGATCTATTTACCCCATCCAGTCTTACTCCCACATCTACCAATTTGGAAATGTGGAGACTCAGTGGGGGCTATATATAGACCCCCACACCTCCGGTATTCAGAAGAGAACATTCAATAGAATATCCACCCCTTTGAGGGCTTCTCCCGTGGTTTCATCCCACTCCTTAGGGAGTAGGGTTTCATGTAAAAATCTTGATCTTCCATGTTTATATTTCTTTATTTATGCTCTGTTTATCATCCCGCTTCCCCATTCTCTATTTTTTAACATGGTATCAGAGTGGGTCGATTCTCGTCGATTTTTTTGTTCTTTTGGTTGATTCGAGATTCGAGATTATTTTGAAGTTCATGTTCATGATTCAATATTTGGAAGAAGGGCTACCGCATCACGCTTTTTTTTCCTGAAGTGTGCGCATCTCCGTGAAACACTAAGTGTCCTCCCAGCAAGTTCTGCAGTTTGGGGTTCCTTTGGAAACCCTATTCGTGCACTAATCTCCAAAAGGCGATTCCTCCATCTCTGAACTGGGAACCTATCACCCTCGCATCAGATCGAAAGGCTCTTTTCCCGAGCACCTTTTCCTCCAACCCATTGTGAAGCTCCAGATCGAAAGGCTCTTCACCATCTTCAACGGCATAGCCCCATGTGGCGGCACCACTCATGACCGCACAGCCCAGACGGAGCCCTTCATCATCTTCGTCCAGGCGGAGATCCACCAGCCCACCAGCCCTCCATCCCTCTGTTGCATCTCATCCAGGCAGGCTTCGTGCAGCAGCGCACGATCCTCCTTGGCGGCGCGAGAAGCATCCTCTCCTCGCGCGATCCAGTGACTACCTCATGATCAGGAGGCAACTCCTCGTTGCTCCTCATCCTCCTACAGTGCTCGATCGACGTCTCCTTCCTCTCCTCCTATCCTGGCGAGGACTCTCCTTCCCCCTCATCTCGCAGGAGGCGATATTGAAGTTCCAGAGAAGCCCCAGGCGGTCCCATCGTGCATCCCGCACATCCATTCCCTAAGGATCTAGGTTGTGCCACATGTCCAAGCTGCGGCAAGGATCTTGCACATCCAGGGGTGTAGGCGGCAAGCCCCTCCATCGTTCACTAGAGCGGCACGCAAGAAGACAATCCAGCAACCACGCACAGGTAGCGCGGTTTGCTTTTAAAAGGGGGTTCCCATTGAGGAACCCTAAATACGCCCCAAAAGGGCTCCTGCTTTCGGCCAAAAAAATTGTGATGCATATTTAGGCCCAACGAGTGGGTCAAGTTGCTGTATTGAGAAAAAGAGAGATGGCAGCCCTGCGGAAAAAAAAAGAGAACCGAAACATAAAAAAAAGGAGGGAATGGCCTATTTGCAAAAAAATGGGAAAAAAAGCGTACAATTCAAAAGTTGTGCGCACATTTGCAAAAAAAATCAAAAAAATGCAGAACAAGGAAAGAAAAAAATGTTGCAATGAAAGCTGAAAAAAATGATGTGAAACGGCTTAAAAAAATGTTTCAAAAAAAATGTAAAAAGAAAAAGCAGAATATATATATATTATCGGCTTATATGGTTATTCCATCATTGTTGTCTAATCCCAACTTGGTCATTGTTTGTCATTCTGACCAGTCTGGGAAAGGGAGAGTATATGTAGAGTCACAGGTCTATTTAGATTCTTCAGATGTCATATTTTCAGGCAGTTTCTAGACTCTACAGTTCAGATTGTTCAGACTCGATGATTGATACCGAGTCTTCAGTTTCAGACACGCGCGTGTATGCGGTCTTCTTTTCAGATGAGCACATGTATGACATCTTGTATCGTGGTCCACATCATTCTTTTTGTTTTGTCGACCAGAGTTTTTATGTGAGCCATAGGGGCTCCAGAGTAGAAGACCATTCCATATGCCATGCGGGCAAGGGTTTTCATGCGGTTTCATAGGGACTCCAGAGTAGAGTACCATTCTCTGTGCCAGATGGGAGAGACATGGTTCTCCGACGAGGAGACTATTTCAGACTACATTCTCCAGCGACCGTGGACTCCGATGAGGATTGTACTCCACGGCCCTTTTCCGTTAGGCCCTTTTCAGAGATGGAGCAGTTGTCCACATATTGTGGTGAGCAAGAGTACTCCGACGAGGAGACTCGTTTCAGTTGCAGTGACTCTAACAGGTACAGTTCAGAGCACACGCCCTCCGACGAGGAGATTCAACAGATTCACACTCCAGTCTTTTTGTCCTCCTCACCTGCACGGCATGAGAAGCAACGTCCTCGACAGCAATCGACAGTTGTGCGCGTTGAGTTGATATTATCTGTAGTGTGATGTATTGTGAGTTGAGTTTCTTTCTGTTTGTCCAAGTTGAGCATTGTATGCTCCAGCTTGAGGAAAAGTGTTGGAGTATTTGGTTGTGCGCATGTTGAGTTGTAGATTGGTAAATGGATACCTCCAGGATCTATTTACCCCATCCAGTCTTTAGTCCCACATCTACCAGTTTGGAGATGTGGAGACTCAGTGGGGGCTATATATAGACCCTCATACCCCTTGTATTCAGAAGAGAAAGTTCAATAGAATATCCGCCCTTTTGAGGGCTTCTCTCGTGGTTTCATCCTGCTCCTTAGGGAGTAGGGTTCCACGTAAAAGTCTTGATCTTCGATGTTTATATTTCTCTATCTATGTTGAGCATTACGCTTCTGCATTCTATTTTCTAACAGAAACAAAACTTGACCGATCTGTGGCACAATGACAAAGACAATATGTAACATATAGTCTTCATATGTTCATCATTCATTTCAATCTGGAAGATTTTGGTAATCACTTGGGAAAACACAAGCTACTCGGATAGCTACCAGGGAAGCTTCAGGTCTGGGGGAGGGACTGATGATGATGGGTAGACATATAGAAGCTACAAGGACAGGAGCAAGTCTGGTCGTTTTGTGGACCCTTTTATGCCATGAGGAATACAACAATATTCACGCATGAGTGGTGCAATATGGAAAACATGGAACGTACCCCTGGAGACTTTGTTTGTGCAGTGGGTATCTTTGCATCTATAGCAGGAGATCCACTTGAATGTTGATTTTTAGTTTAAACCAGTGTTGGTTTAATAGATTTTGGAGACTTCTCGAGTTGGTAAGTCATATGTTCGATGTTCCCAAAAAATAAGTCAGTGGATAGCCAATAAGTGCGGCATTTGAGATATGTACAATAAGCAAATAGAATACGAGACAAAGTCCGTAAAATAGTTCTTGCTCACTTGTTGAAATAAATAGTGCTACTACTCATGTAAACCAGAGAATTTTTTTAGAAGAAAAAAACAGAGAATAGTTAGAACTTAGAAGACCAACAACCCTACAGCATAGTCCAATAGAGAGATCTAATTAGAAGAAGGTTGTGTCATTATATGGTGTTGAAATGCACTTTACCCACAAACCCTAGGGACAGATTAGTCATATTGTATACCACCCTACCCATAAACCTTAGGGGTAGATGTGTCATCTCATATACCAATTGTGTTGTAACCCTAGGCCTCTCTACCTATATAAAGAGCCCTAGGGATTCCCTTTCTAAATAAGAAATAGAAGCATCACTCTTTACTTGGTATCAGACGCCTCCTTCCCTTTCCCGCCCCCCTCCCCCCTCCCCTTCCGCCCGCCGCCGCCTTCCCCCCACCTCCCTCCGGTGCCAATCCCTTCCCCGTCGTCACTCATCTGATCCCAAAAAGCCCCTCCGCGCGCCTCCATCTTCCCACCTTCCCAGAAAGCCTCCCCCGCGCGCCTACCCCATCTCCCTTCTTTCGCAAAGCCCCTCCCGCGCCTTACCACCTCCGTAAATCCCCCCTGTGCAAAAGCCCCCCCGTGCCTTTTCCCACTCCCCCCCCCCACGCGCCTATTCTCCCTTCCGCAAAGCCTCTGTGTGCCCTACCACCTCCGCAAAGCCCCTCCCCCCCCCCCCCCCGCAAAGCTCGCCCGCGCGCCTACCCCACTTACGCCCTGCCCTCCCGTCCGCAACCCCCTCCCCCCCGGGCCTATCCCACTTCCCCGCGCGCCTGTCTCCTTGTATTTCTTGCCGGCCTCGATTCCGGTTACTCGGCTGCTCGCGATCAAATGATCACAGTGGTCACTCTCCGCACCATTGAAGAAGCTTATAGTACTCTGAGTCGTCTTTCTATTCCTCATACAAGTACTAAAAGCACTGATCAGGGACAAATTTCTGCTCTCGCTGCTCCATCTGGATGAGGAAGTCATGGCTCTATCAAGAGTCGTAGTCGAGGACGCTTCGCTCCGGGGCGAGGCCGTAACACAATCCAGTGCTCGTACTGTCACAAGTTTGGTCACACCGAAACTGTATGCTACAGCAAGCAGGGGTACCCTACTCCTAGTGCTCGAATGGCCAATGAGGGAGATAGTCCTCTAGTAGAGGTCCCTAGACGAGACTTCGATGATCTGATGCAGCGTCTCACCAGGTTGCAATCGAACAAGTTCTCTACCCCATATCAGGACAGTACTACAGATACTGCAGCAAAGGGACGATCAGGTATCTTCATAGCATCTACCAATAGCATTAAAAAATCAGAATGGTTGATTGATACAGGTGCTTCCACTCATCTGTGTGGCGAACAAACTCTCATACAACAGATGCGTAAAGTCCCCCCTAGATGGACAGTACAGGATGCTGATGGACGATTTTTCCGAATAAAAGGAAAAGGCGACGTCCATCTAACCCCTAGTATCAGACTCAACAATATTTTATTTGTTCCGGATTTTCCCATCAGTCTTCTCTCAGTTAGCCATATTTGTAAAGAACTCAATTGTCGAGCAATATTTGACGCTATATCTTGTGTGTTCAAGACATACTAACTGGGAGGGCGATTGGTGCGGGCCGTGAAGAAGGGGGAGTATATCACCTTATCCAGTCCTCTAACACTACAGCTTACTCTGGGACCACTTTCTCTGCATCCTCCGATGCTCTTTGGCTCCAACGTCTGGGTCATCCTTCTATTCACAAGCTTCGACGAGTTCTTCCCCAGCTCCCTCCCACTGTCCTAGAGTGTGAGGCCTGCCAACTGGGGAAACATCACCGGAGTTCCTTTCCTTCGTCGGGTACCATTCATTCCAATAGTCTATTTGAACTTGTTCATCTTGACATATGGGGACCCAATCGCTATCCTGATCGACTGGGGAATAGATATTATCTGGTTATTATAGACGATTTTTCTCGTGCGTCTTGGTCTTTCTTAATGAAAAATAAGTCCGATGTCTTTCAAATCATTGTTCATTTCATACATGAAATAAAGAATCAGTTCGGTACCACCATAAAAACCCTTAGATCTGACAATGCTAAGGAGTTAGTCTCACATGACATGAAATCATTCTTAGCATCTCAAGGCATTTTGCATCAAACCACATGTCCTCATACATCCCAGCAGAATGGAGTGGCGGAGCGTAAACAAAGACATATTCTTGATATTGCTCGCACAATACTCATTGACTATCATGTGCCATCTACATATTGGGGTGATGCAGTACTAACTGCCACATATCTTATTAACTGCATGCCTTCTACTCCTATTGACGAGCAAATACCTATTGAGGTCCTTTTCCCAGGAAAAAGCCCTATTTCATGTCCCTCCAAAAGTCTTTGGTTGCGTTGCCTTCGTTCATCTTCTTGATCCTGGTAGGGGTAAACTATCAGCCAGAGCAGTCAAATGTATTTTTCTAGGATATGCCCGAAATCAAAAAGGTTATAGGTGCTATGACCCACGTTCCAAAAAGACACTACATAAGTATTGATGTTACTTTCTTTGAATCTCTCCCTTATTACTCCCGATCAGGTACTAATGTATTACCTCCCCCCGTTACCACCTCTCCTCTTCCTATTCCTCTTCCTCAGGTTGATTACACCCCTTCTGTGCATGCACCATCTCCTCAGGTATGTCCCTCGACTGAGTTATTACAAACTGAAGACAAAGATGCAGATACAGGTATCTCCAGAAATCCAGAGGAAGCTCCAAGTGACATACCTATCGCTCTTCGGAAGGGGACCAGGCAATGTCCATCGCGATACAGTACGAAGTATCCAATCTCTGTTGTTGTAACCTTTTCTGGACTCGGGCCTACATACAAACAGTTTGCCCAAGCTATCTCGAGTACCATTATTCCTCGTAATCATACAGAGGCCATTCGGGACTCGAGATGGCGCCTTGCAATGGAAGAAGAGATGTCTGCCTTGATCTCTCAGAACACCTGGACACTTGTAGATCCACCAGGCGACAATAAAATTGTCGGCTCCAAATGGGTCTTCACTGTAAAGTATAATCCAGATGGGTCTATTTCTCGCTACAAAGCACAACTTGTGGCAAAAGGGTTTACGCAAACTTATGGTGTTGATTTCTTTGATACATTCTCGCTAGTTGCTCGTTTATCCACCATAAGAATTCTCATGGCAGTAGCAGTACAACTTGATTGGCCCTTGCATCAACTAGATGCGAAAAAGGCGTTCCTTTATGGGGACCTCCAAGAAATTGTGTATATGCAGCAACCACCTAGGTTCGAGATTCAAGGGGAGTGTCAGAAAGTTTGTTTACTATGCAAGGCCATATATGGTCTCAAGCAAAGTCGTCGTGCATGGTTTCAAAAATTATCTGAAACATTAGAGAATATGGGCCTCATCCGATCTTCAGCAGATCATTCCTTATTCATACGGAAGAATGGAAAAGGAACTGTGGTTGTGTTGGTATATGTGGATGACATTATCCTCACAGGAGATGACCATGATGGTATTATAGAAGAAGAAACAACTGGCAGAACAACTTGTGATCAAGGACTTGGGACCTCTAAGATATTTCTTAGGGATTGAAATAGCAAGATCCAAGAAAGGAATTGTTATGTCTCAACGAAAGTACGCTATTGACCTCCTTCAAGAAACAGGGATGCTAGGATGCAAGCCAGCTCAGATACCCATGGATCCAAAGGGACGTATCTACGAAGTAGGCGATGTTGAGGATAGTGGTTGATATAGACGTCTAGTGGGTAAGCTACTATATCTTACCATCACCCGACCAGATATCACTCTTGTTGTCGGAAAGCTTAGCCAGTTTATCGACTCACCTACATCAGCCCACTATGATGCATGCATAATGATCTTAAGGTACATCAAATCATCTCCGGGAAGAGGACTACTATTCACCAAAGGCAATAACTTTGACCTCATAGCATATTCAGACGCAGACTATGGAGGTAGCCTGATCGATAGAAAGTCTACTACAGGGTTCTGCACTTATCTTGTAGGAAATTTAATCACGTAGAGAAGCAAGAAACAAGATGTGGTCTCTCGCTCCGTGCTGAAAGTGAATACCGAGCTATGGCTCAAGCTGCAGCAGAACTTGTATGGGTTTGATCTATACTTACCGATCTTCATATCACTCCTGGAAAGATCATGGAACTTAGATGCGACAACCAAGCGGTAATGCACATAGCCAACAATCCTATGTTCCACGGACGCACCAAACATGTGGAAATTGACTGCCACTATACTAGAGATTTGATACAAAAAGGGCTACTTCATACTCAGAGCGTACCTTCCTCGGATCAAACGCCAGATATATTCACCAAGCCGCTTGCACGCATACAGTTTGAAAAATGTTGTAACAAACTGAGCATGATTGATATATATGCTCCAGCTTGAAGGGGAGTGTTGAAATGCACTTTCCCCACAAACCCTCAGGACAGATTAGTCATATTGTATACCACCCTACCCATAAACCCTAGGGGTAGATGTGTCATCTCATATACCAATTGTACTGTAACCCTAGGCATCTCTACCTATATAAAGAGCCCTAGGGATTCCCTTTCTAAATAAGAAATAGAAGCACCACTCTTTACTTATGCCATTAGAAGGGTCGTGTAAATTCCACAAGGCATGTATACGGCCATAAAGATGATGCTTGGCAATCCAATGAAAACCAGTGCAAAGCAACATCCTCGAAACCACACAAAGTCAATGTTATCACAAATGATGTTTTGAAATGGGAGCGGGGACAATGATTAAAAAACGATTCACAGAAGGTCATGTTGCTGTCAACGAAGTCAGAAGTCTTGCGACTTGTAAATACGCTAGACTTTTGTCAAGGTGTTGTAATGCAAAAGCCTTCGGAGATCACATTTGCACTTTTTATTGACATTCTAATATTAAATTGTATTCGTAATTGATCATGTCAATCTAAGTAATGGATGTCACCTTTTTTGCAATCAGTCTAAATATAAAAACAAAAAGATTCTGTCACAACATTCTTCGTGTGTATGATTGCATGCCATTTTTTATCAAGATTACTCTTTGTTCCAACAAGTTAGCATTTTTCATGTTTAATTTATAAGGTGGCATCGTGATCATCATAGCATCCAAGTGGAGGCATCCGCCTTGCCGTTGAGGTATTTCCCATACGAGGAAAAAGGGAGGATGGCAATCGGAGCATCGTCATGGATGTGCTCCAGGGTTTAAGATATCGCGATATATCACCGATATATATCCGTATCGATGAGACAGAGGCATTGATATCCATATATATCCTTTTCTAGGAAATCAAACGGTATCTCGCCAGATATCGGTGATATATCGTCATATCGAGCCATGTTGCTCAACAATGATAGATTTCAGTGCCAAATTTCTCTGAGATCGATCGATATCGCCCATATTTTGCCGATATCTATGTATATCAATGTTATTACTTATGTAATCTAATTTCACTACTTACCTATCTACTCCTCATATTAAAACGTATAATGATTTATATATTTTATTTGAGTCAAGGGTGTTGCACCTGCACCCCCAGACCCCCAGACTTGTTGATCAGGTGGCAAGATTCACACCTGGTAAGGTATGGCGCGACAAGGGAGTTGCATACGATGGTTCTTCAGTTTGAGGTATCCGATCGATTTTAATTCAGCTTCTTTCATTCGAAAATATTATTATTATGAATTATGTTCTTTAAAAACTATTTTTTATTATGCTCCTTGTTTATTTGTTTGATTTCAATATCGCTCAAAATTTTATTTATAATAATATGCAATGCAATATAAACATAATGTTCTAAATACATGCACATTATGTCTCTAAGTAGTTATTTAAATTTCATCATTTCCTTTCAAATACCTTTCAGCAGGCAACCGCACGTCAACTGTTAGCATTGACAGCCAACGACATGTGCGATATAATGAGTATTGGTGTAATAAATATGTCTCATTATAGCATTTAAACGTGTATTTATACATTATTGTTTTAATAGCTATGATTAATTCGTGAAAATCACCTTTTTGCGACATTTTCGATATTTCCATCGATATCGTCGATATATCTTGATATATCCTTTTCTAAGAAGATCGATATGATATCGATATTTCAAACCTTAAGGTATTATCAGTGCCTCGCAAAATAGCGACACCCCTTTAGAAGATATATAAACCAAACCATGGACTTCTGAAAACTGGTGTATTCCCAGCCAATCTATTACCTCGAGAGGACCCAAGGCAACAGCATCAGCAATTTCATTGTGTGGCAAGTGCAACGAAAAATGTAGGCCCTCACCATCTTCAAAACAATTGAAAATGTAAGTTGAAGGAGGGCATAGAGGGAGGAATTGTGATTGGAACATCAACATTGAGACCTCATTGTTATCGTCAAATTGCAACTGTTGTGTTGTACGAAGAAGGATGATAAAGTTAGGAGATAGATTATATCAGCTTGGAAACATAAGATATTGGTGCCGGGATCCAGATTGCCCTTTAAATATTCGTACTTTATGGTCATGCTCCATGGATCGGATAGGATATCCATTTAATCCAATTGCCATGAACACCATTATAAATAACATCTCCTTAAAATTTCTTCGTGAATGACGTGCAATTATTCGAATTACGGAGGTATATAACTGATGGATCATACTATGAAAATTTAAGAACGTGTGATTGAAAAAAGGTTGAGGTAAGTTTCCAAAGTAACAGAAAATCAATTCGGATTTATCTCAAGTCACTCATTTACAACATCTTTCCACTTGTTGAGGAGAACAATGGATATTTAAAGAGGTAAAAGGAAGAACCTCCATATGATTTTTATTGATTTGGAGAAGGTGTATGATTCAATTTCATGGGAGATATTGTGGAGAGATTTGGAGAAGAGAGAAGTACATTCCCTGCACAATAACCTTATAAAGGATACGTACAATGGGGCTTCATATTGTGTAAGGATCTAATCTGGGAAGACTGACTATTTTAACATCAGCGTCGGTCTGTACCGAGGTTCAACTTTGAGTCCATTCCTCTTTACCTTGATTATGGACGAGTTGACTAGTCATATTTGATTATGGGCGAGTTGACTAGTCATATTTAGGATGAGATACCTTGGAGTTTGTTGTTCGCCGATATTATTGTATTGATTGACGAGAATAGAGATGGAGTAAATGAGAAGCTTGAGGTTTGAAGACATGCCTAAAAGACTAAAGAATTTCGTATAAGTGGGTCTAAGACTGAATATATGGAGATGTGAATTTGAATGGAAGTAGTAGTGAAGGAATCGAGATGAACATTGGAGACCATAACACTTAGAAGTTACAAGAAAGATTCTTTTAGATACTTGGGACCTATTTTATAGCATAATGGGGAAATCAATGGAGATGATAGAATAAATGCAGGTTGGCTAAAGAAGATATAATATTTTATTGTTCTATGTGATAGGAAAATTCCTTTGAAAATCAAAGGAAAGTATCACATAGCAACCGTGACACATTCTATGCTTTATGAATTTGAATGTTGGTATATGAACCATAGGCATGTGCAAAGAATGACATCAATAGAAATGAAAATGCTAAGGTGAATGTATAATATATGAAAAGATCGGATTTGGAATGAAGCGATCAGAAGAAAAATTGGTGTAACTCGATTGAGTATTAGATGAGAGAAAATTGCTTAAAATGGTTTGATCATTTACAAAGGAGGCCAGCTAATGCACCAATTAGAAGATTGTGAGATTGGGATGTTGAACATATTAAGAGAGGGAGCGGAAGGCCTAAGTATTGGAATGAGACCATCCAAAGAGATCTTAATTATTTGGATCTAAGCCCAAGAATAACCAAAGATAGATATAAATGGAAGCAAAGGATCCATGTAGCCAACCCTACTTAATGTGGGAAAAGCTTTGTTGTTGTTGAGTGACGTGCAAAAGGAAATCAACAAAATTAAACCATGGAAAAGCATTAAAATATATAAATATTAAACTAAATTAATTACCATGCTACATTTACGGGGGGAGTCTACAGGAATCAGAAAAATGACTCAAATATTAATGAGTATAGGCCAGAGTCTGCTTACTTGCAACGAGCATCCTTTTTTAACACACAAAAAGATCCAATCCATAACATAAGTAAAAGAGGAGCCTCCACCGATATCCTATTACTTTTTCCACCAAAAATTCCTCCTATACCCCTACCATGTTCTGTCGCCCATAACATACCTTCCCTTCCCCCCATATCAACCAGTTCGCTAATTTCTCCACGGTTTACGTGCTCACCTGGCAATAGGTGTTCCCCATGCAATTTTCCCCCCACAACTGCACGTGTCGGCCTCTCATGTTGTTGAATGTCCCTTCATATGCAATGTATATGCCACCAGCATACATATAACCTATTGCAGGACAACTCCTCCCCTCCAAACTACGTGCCCCTACTCTTGCAACGACGCCCCATGGATCCCACTTCCTCTGCTCATCACTTCGAAACACCCACTGAATCTGGTTCTCCTTCCAATAGTCGACGACAAGCGATTTTGAAAAATGCTTCCCCTACAAAGAAACGTCGGCAATCAGGTATGCCTACGTGGAAATTACCCCTCTCCATCCCTTCCCTCCTACTTCCTCCACAACTGATATTGTGTGATATATTCACTTCAGACCATTACCAGGAGCCAAATGTCCACGATACTTCTCATTCAGACAATTGCCAGTAACCACCCCTGCAAGATGCTTGCGTTATACAGAAACACCGAGAAGATGGTATGCTTATTGCTTATGCAATATATATCTACACCATGCACCCTATGCACGTAATTTGCACATGTATCGAGAGAGCGAAAGCTATATGTCTGTATACAACTCAGTGACATACATGTCTTACATAATCAAATGAACTATATATAAATCTTACATATATCTATATATATTTATCGAGAGAGAGAGAGAGGGAGAGATGTCTGTATTTATACTTTTACATGCCTACGTATATTATATACTGAATAATTCAAATAAGATAAAATAAACTGCAGGATCTAAGATTCCTGGTAGAACTTTTTTAGCTTTTTTTACTCCACCTTAGTTTCCTTTATAACCATGTATATATGAGATATGCATTTTAGCCATGTTGATATAATAATGGGTAATTGCCATGATGTTGTCCTCTGACATTCTTAATGGATTCTATCTATGCTATTATGTATTTCCATGATGCTTTACGGTAGTCTTTGTAATTGTCTTGGCTTGCTTCTGATTGTTCAGTAATGATGTTTACTTCTGAATCACTTGTGGGTTTGAAGATATCCAGCACTTCTGCAACCAACATTTAACAATTGTGTTTACTTCTGAATCTTTTAGCCATACTTTTTTCTTGATGATAATGTGCTTGCTTACATTATACTATTTCTCATACACTTCACCGTAATGTTCTTAGCTCATGCTTACCAATGGCGTGCTTACTTGCATTAAACTATTTCTTTCTCACAATAGTGACGATATGCATATCTGAATGTGAAGTGAGAACTGTTGCATATCTCACGTTACACGCACCTATCTGAACTCATATCTCCATACTCATCGGTGAAATAGTTACACTGAATGTATCCATATATTTAAATGAGAAATTATAAAAATTGCATGAGCTACTGCATATGTTATACGTGTCTACATCTTTTGTTATATGTATACACTCATGTGATGGGATAGTGCTTCCCATACGTTATGATATTTATGTATTGAATATCAATACTAGTATTTACAGATATGCAGTGGCATTTTATACGTGTGTGATATTTAAATAAATTACAGATCCCAAATTTGCGGACATGGCTACAGTTAAAAATCATAGATGACATAGATATGCAATGACATTTACCTGTATGCGAGTTTTATATCTAATACAGTTAAACACCAGATACGATTATATTCAAATATGTTGCCACCGTGGACACATATTTTTATTAGTGCATATCTGAACGTGAAATGTTATTTTAACTACTCCGTACTCTGTTACAAACTTGCACATGCATGTCTAAACACTGTTATCTTTACACAAATATAGATACATGTGCATGTACCTTTGTGTATATCGAAATACTTTTTTTGAGAGGAAAGAGGGTGAAATCCTGAATTGGGACTCACCGCCAAACTTTTAATTTATAAAATTATAAAGCTATACATTACCCTGTGGACCAGAATCGATAAAGGGCGTATATAGTTACACTGAATATATCGATTAATGAAGATATATCGGCGATATAGCAACTTGATATATCAATTTCTCAAGGATTAGATGGCTGCAAAAACCCTTGAATCCAGAAGTCACATCTTGCTTTGATTAAATTAGTTCTTCACATGTCAACTACCAACCGTTTGGGAGAATCTGACAGTGACTACCGCTAACTCTTTCACTCTTTCACCTTTCAACAACCAACCATTTGGGAGAATCTGACAATGGCTACCGCTAACTCTTTCACCTGTCAACTACCTACCGTTTGGGAGAATCTGACAATGGCTACTGCTAACTCTTTCACTTTCAGTAATATTGTTTTCTCCCAACCGCAACCTATAAGATTAATATATCACTAAAACTCTGCCAATATTTTTATTAAAAATACTATATGCTTCCGATTTCTGTAGGTTGCCATTGTCTCCGCACAGGGATGGTCCTTCTGAGGATGTACATATGTCTCACCTTCCTCGCTACTACAACCCCTTATGGTAAAATGTAAATATCCAGTTGGTTATCATCATCATCCTATTTAGTAATAAAAATCTCCCTTAAGAATCGCTCTCTTCATGTCTCCAATATCATCAGCCTATTTAGTACTAATCAGGTTCAGCGAAAATTGCGCATGTTTTAACCAGGAGAGAGAGTTGTGCAATTTAATTCATCATACCCTGAAATATACCTGACATCTTTGTTTTTGTTTGAAGCAAAACCACCCGAACCAAACTTTATCTAAAAAGAAGAACTTCACTGAATGAATAAATACTCCATTGTAAAACGCAATGATGTTCATATACTCTTGGCCCTTTTTCTGTCGTATAGAATGATAAAATATTACAACAATAAAATAAATTTAACATTTAATTGTTAAAACCACTATTGAAAGTTTACTTTCCGGTTGTTTAGAGCCCAATCAACTAAGATACTTTAAAATACTTGAGGAAATTATTGTGGTTGCTTCCTGTTGCAGTTGATTATCTCTTTTTAATGTCAAATACAATTGAGATATCTACATGACATAACAAATACGAGTTTGGCGCCCAACCTTCACAATATGTAAATCAACCAGATAATTCGGCATAAACATGGAAAACGTGCACTAGTAGTAAATGAAATGACAAACTACTGAACAACAAACTTAAAGATTCCAAGTAAAGAAAATCTCACTTTGAGGATGACTCCCTTGCAAATGTCGGTTTAAAACAAGAAACTAGAGCAGGAGTTGTGTCTTTATTGATAAAATAAAGCCAAATAGCAGACACCAACTTCATTGATAAATTTTGAGAAATTTTAAGCACTGATGGATTAAGCATAAATGCGCAGTAGGAAAAAATATCTGAGATATCTCAATAAAAAAATTTGAACTATAAACATGACTAAAAAGATAGAAATTACCATCTCATTGACTGCTACCAACAGATCCTTCCGAGCTTTGGCAAACCGTTTCAGCTGCCCTTCAATCATTTTAAACAACAAAGCATCAAGAGTCAAAGAAACTGCCATACCCGGCCTTTGAACCTTTACAGCTACAAGTTCTCCAGAATTCAGATGAGCTGAATGACTTGTATAGCAATAAGAGAAATAGAAAAAGATGATTAGAACCCAGTTTTTCTAAAAAAATGGCAAAGCTTTCTCCCACTTTTAGTAGGACTGGCTACATGAATTCTTGTTTAAATCCATGATGAAATAAATAAGTCATGTGAGTATGTTATCAGAATAAATAGTCTTCAACCTTTATATACTTGTCCCAATGAAGCAGCGGCTACAGGTGTTTGACTGATATCGGCAAAATATTTTACCAATTGGAGCACCCAACTGAGATTCAATAGATCTTATA